>JAWQUT010000261.1:386089-408171 GCA_033807755.1 Ellobium chinense
GGGGGGGGGGGCGCTACACAAATTAATAATTATGATACATGTATCTGAATGATAACAACTCCTGTTTGAACACTATGTGCAAGATTTTTAAGTTCTTCAACTGGCCTGTGCACCTGACATTGAATTTATATTGTTATTGTTATCTTAATACTTCCTAATAGGCTGTGAAGATTCACGTGAGAAATTAGACTAGTCTAGATCTTTTAGGAAAGGATTGGTTTGTTTTTGGTTGTTTTTTTTTTTTATAAGAATGGGAATTTATATCATCTTACTTTTGGACAGAATCTATAAAATGGTCCACATAACATCCTAATATCGGCTTTTGTTGGTTGTTGTTTTTTTGTGTGTGTAATTTCCAGGCAAATATAAACAATATTCTTACATTAGAACAAGGTTTATGTACTGATGCTATAGAGTAGTATAAGACCAACAAGTTTTCTTGACTGAGAAAGTTCATTCTTACACAGTCATTAAAAGATACCGGTAGTCAGTATGAATTCTCACACCGGAAAAATCGGGAAAATTCGGTGATCTGCGTCTTCACCGACCTACTTCCGCTATGTGATGTCACTTCCGTATTCTTGTTTACCGAAAGGAAAGTTTAGGAACCAGATAAAGATTTCGTCATAATCCCAAGCGATCCTTGATATTTCTTTTTCAAAGACTCTGCCCACTTGTTTGCATGACTACAGAACTGAATTTCAAAGGATATGGTGAGTTAAAGAACTCTCCTACAATGGAAATTGCAGTTGTTATTAATGATTTGTAGGTGAAATTGTTTCCGATGAGAATTGAAAAGTAAGCCTGTCTTCTGCTGCCATATTATTTTAGTTAAGTTTTTGTGGGTTTTACGTTGATAATAAACTCTCTGTTTTAATTAGTTACATCTAGATCTGTGTTGTAAAATTTGGACTCCTAGTCCTATAGTCTAGACCTAGTCTAATAAAAGTGTTAGTTGAACTGGATTCATAAATCTTGTGTTCCCTCTTCTTTCGCAATCACACCACTGTGTTGTGTTGCATTAGCCAATTAGGTTGGTGAACTTGTTTCATTCATTCATTCATACTGGGCAAAGCACGTCAGTCTAGACTAGTGTAGATCTTTGTGGTGACAATTATTAGTTGGAATGTAGCCTAAGAATAGATTTTTACAGCCAACTCAAGTTATAGTCTAGTCACTTGGCGCTTAGCCCGGCTGAGCCCAGGGATCTCAGACGAGAACATCATTCATTCATTGCACCTACTTTATTAGCCATTAGTGTTACTGTTAGGGTTAAGGTTAGAGTTAAAGTTGTATTAGTACGTTATTCGGAATTAAGGTACTGACCATAGTTGGAGGAGTGGCATAATCCTGGAATAGCACCGATTCGGTATCGATATTGAACTGCGATTCGGTATCGATATTGAACTGCGCTTCATTTAGTCTCATGCCTATATACTCCTGGAACAGCACCGCCGATACCAAATATAAATGGTGTCGATTAAATCGGTGCTATTCCAGGATTATACCGGAGGAGTTACCACCACAAATGGAAATCCTTCCCATTTTTTTTCAGAGAAGGCTGCTGCACATCAGTCATAAAATACTCGAATCGAAAAATAATATTATTAATATTATTGTAATAATAATAGGCCTTAATCAGAATAAAGTCCTTCATAGCTCATTTTTTATGTGACTTTGTCTAAAATTTACCATTTTACTTTCGGAGTGGTTATCTGCACAATTGTACTAATAACTCACACTAGTTATCCGAACAATATTGTACGTACAAATGCTGCACAATTGTAGGAATAACCATTGCTGTTTATTCGCACAACTATTTTCTCTAAACAGGGCAATTTGACGAACCCGGAAATTCGATGTTATTTTTGCCCGGGATTTCGAAAGGTAGACCAAGGCCAGGCCACTCCATTCTGATTTTATAGGAGCTATTTAAAATTGCATATCAAAATGCCAGGTGCTGTTGGCATCTTCATACCTATAGTTATTCAAACAATTGTACGAATAACCAGTTATAGTTAATCAAACAAATGTACCAATAACCAGTTACAGTTATTCAAACAATTGTGCGAATAACCCGTTATAGTTATTCAAACAATATTGTACGGGCTATCTCTAACGACAGCACCGATGATACAATTCATTTAGTCGTAGACAAGTCATGGAATCGGTGCTGCCGTTAGAGAAGGCCATTGTACGAATAACCCTCTCCCTTCATTAACCAGTTATAGTTAATCAAACAAATGTACGAATAACCAGTTACAGTTATTCAAACAATTGTACGAATAACCAGTTATAGTTATTCAAACAATTGTACGAATAACCGCGTCCTTTACTTTTTAGGCTTGAAATTGATCCATAATTAGTGATCTCTTGTGGGTCATCATTTGTGATAAGGGATTATTTTCCACTTCATTGGTCTTCATATTATAAGTAAATTATAACACATTTTATACACTTTATTGTTTGTCTATTTGATATTTTTATTTAAATATTTACAAAGAATGTAATTGTAAACTTTAAATAAACCTGTAGAATTAGCTTCATGTCATGGTGTTTCACACCATTCATGTTCAAATTTAAAATTGCCCTGGAACTCCCAGGTGCTGAGGAACTATGTTAGCTAGTTAATCATCAAGAATTTGTAGCATTGTCAAATGTAGCATTCTGCTGAGAGAATAGACTAACTCTGACAAGATTTCCATATGTGTGCCATTCTGCTATTTGCTATACAGGGAAAAACGAAATTGCAAATTTTGAAAAGGACCATTTTTCTTTTTTTTTGTATATCCTCCACAGAAAGCCAAGCCCACCTTTCATTCCAGTATCATGAATATAATCCCTTGTTAATGTTAGTGTGTTTGTTGGTACCGATCAGAAGCATGTTGTAGGATGGCCCATGTATGGAAATCCTTCCATGATTACAATAATGGCCACTAGTTGCTGTCGAGTTCTACTCTTAGTCTTTGTAGAGCCTTTGTGGCCCTGTGGGCATCTGCATTTCAAACAGAACAGTGAGCCACAAAGGTTTTGTATCAGTGCACTCATGACCAGTGTCATTTCACGAATGTCAGCAAAAGATGGCACAACACATATAAAAGATTTCTACATATATGTTTTGTGAGCAACGCTTCTTGGCTCACTCTAACATGACTTAAAAAACATTTTGTTTGTGAGGGAATAAAGAACTTAGCATGCATGTAACTTGTCATCCTCAGATCCTTTTGCTGACACAGGAGAAGGTGTTGGAGGTGCCCCCGGTATCCAGGGCTCTCTGATCCACATCCGAATTCAGCAAAGGAACGGCCGCAAAACCCTCACCACCGTCCAAGGTGTCGACCCCAAATACGACTTCAAGAAAATTGTCAAGGCAGCTAAAAAGGTGCAGTTTGTAAATTTCAAATGTCTACTGCCATAGCCTGTTTGTCAAAAACTTCAGTAATGTGACGGCATTTTATTTAGGATGATTATATAATGTCAGACACAAACAGAGCAATTCTCTGACAAGCATTTGCATTTAGTTGAACAGCAATGGATTCACCAGTAGATGTAGCACCATTATTCATGCTACACTAACCATTCATACTACTCTAAGTTTTGCATACGTAGAAATTTTTCCTTTGGCAGAAAAGTTTAATTAACAGCATTTCAGTTCCAGTTTTCTGCAGCTTTCATTGCTTAGGTTGATCAAGTTGCACAAACTTAGCTGCTGGGATCACCACAAATCATTATAATGTTCAGTGATGATTAGATATGGCCCAACCGAAAGCTGTAAAAGCTATGCTACAAAAATATCTTGCATATGCAAATGACTGCCGATTGCCATGAAGCCATCAATTCGTGGAGTGACTTCTACCAGTGTCTTGTATGGCAGAGGTGTTCAAATTTCATATGGTCGGACGAGTGAGCATTTTCCTTGCACTGAAACATAAGGAGGCAGTTGAAACAACACTGGATGAAGTCAATGGATTTATGCATCAAATTGAAAGGATCAGACCATCATCAAAGCCAAGTGGTTTAGTCTAATCTGGCAGCTGATAATTATCAACCTGCAGAAAAATAATCTGATAGTGATTGATAGAATGTTCATATAAAATGGGTCATTTTCCTGAAATTAATCCCGTTAAATCTGCTAGGTGACTCTCCAAACGTTTAGGTATACTTCAGGTTTCTCACTCTGCCCATTGTAATTTTAAATATTAATAGCATATAATTCCATGCAATAGAAATTCAACCGTAGTGTTCTCAGACGTACTTGACCCAATCATGCGAAAGTTGGCACACCACATCTGGCACAGAAATGCAAATCAGCCCTTTATTACTAATATTGTAAAGAGCAGTAGATATGGCAACCAGCTGGCAATGGTAATTTGTTGAGGGATTTTGTTATCTATTTTTTGTTAATTTTAAGACCTTCTTGATATAACTATTTCACTGGCATCACTTTGATTTTAGAAAATTGTCTATGATATCGCAGATAATATTTGCAAGCACAAGTCTCTGCAGTTAATAGTATGTTAATATAAGGTTCTCAGATTTACAAAGTCAAATAGCAGAAAATGGCCCTGAGGGACTTTTTGCCCACAAGATATTTAAAGAGTTATTGTTTACAATTGAGGAAAATATGCCATTGTATATAAAATAGGCTTGGCTAACTGCAACGAACTCTACAAAACTCACAACTGACTTCTGATCTCATTTCCATAGGAGTTTGCCTGCAACGGCACTGTGGTGGAGCATCCAGAATATGGAGAGGTGATCCAGCTGCAAGGAGACCAGCGTGACCACATTCGCAGTTTGCTAATCAAAGTTGGCATTGCTACTCCAGAGCAGATCAAGGTTTGGTCAAGATTGGTTTTTTTGTTGTTTTTTTTTTGTCTTTATTAGGATTTTTTGCCACAAATTAAAATGAGATGAAAGACTTTCTGAAGTTTGAATATTTTCTGAAATAGATAGAAGGCTAAGTGCCAACTGAATTTTTTTAACTGTCTAAGAATCCTGCTTTAACATGTTCATCTTTCACTTTCAGCATAATAATTAGTTTCTGGGGTCACCACAAGCTCACATTTCAGATAGGGTTGCTGGCGAGTGTAGAATTGAGTGGTTTACTCTAACAGTTGTATTCAAACCAGCTTTATATGGCATAACATTAAATTGTCTTTTGATTGCAGGATCCCATTGTTCCTCATATTTCATTCAATATTACTGGCTATCAGAGAATTTAATGAGTGAAGTATAGCATTTTGTGATTTACCAAAACTAATATTTAATTTTTTTTAAAAATTATCTGCATTTTACCATTGATGTGGCATCAAGTCCAGGATGCCATTCATGTGTCTTATATTGTTATAATATGGAATCAAGCTGGCACTAATCACAGCCAACTCTGTCAAAGTTTGATAAATTTTGACATTGGAATGTCCTAAAATTCATATATTTTCACCCAAAAGTGGCAATCCTTACTTTACTTTTTGTTCTCTTGCACCTTTTCAGTGTTGGGGAAAGTTGTAATTTTCGGTCATGTTCTAAATGAGTGGCCTCTGTTACTGAGAGGTTGTGATGTTGAAAGGTTCCAGCAACACCATTCAGGGCATTTTATTCTGAGATGTGTATTGTGTGTTTTATGTTAACTTCCATGGTAACTAAACCTGTCATATTCTTAATGCTGGGTTGGGGGGAGGGGGTGGGGGGTACGATTTTATCAAGTTAGCACCCAGTTTTTCAAGGTCCCACAATTGTGCATTCTCTAAGGAATATATGATCACAAATTGTTATTTTTCTCTACCTCCACAGGTTCATGGTTTCTAAGCTTGTCACCTCAGATACGTGATTTGCGCCCGCCACTGGCCCTAGCTGCTTTGGCATCAGAAACTTCTTCATCTGTGTGTGTCAGCAATGTAACTATTTCATATTCACCATAGATGCATCAGCCAATGGGAACTTGCATTTCCAAATTTGGCCTAATCATGTACATAAATCATTTTCATAAGTGTCATTGCAGATAACGAAAGTGAGCGTAAGTGAGAAAATGGGGGTATAGGTGATTAATATGCAGTATGTGTCTTTCTTTTGTCTTTTATTGTCTTTACAAGGTTAGGGGAATAGTCTTAGAGAAAGGGAGAATGCACTAGACTCGATGAGTAATTTGTGGCATTATTTATCCATATTATATAGCAGCTAAGTATTTTCTGTTTATTTCTACCTGTATTCACAACATGGGTCAGAGGGTTGTCTTCAGTGTTGCAGAACCCAGCATTTATGAAATTAAGATGGAAATCGAAACAATTAAATCATTTTCATCAGTTTTGCAACTAGGGGAATTCAACAGGGCGAAGTTTCATAAACTGTCACCTGTCTCAGGCTAATTGACAATGTTACCAAAATAGTTTACCATGTGGATAGACCCTTTCTGGCGTGAAGCTGTGGGGAGCTTATTCCACGACTTTCCTTGCTCAGTTCAGTAATAGAAGAAGCAACTCCTGATCCATGTCAGTCTCAACATGCAAATGCATACATGTTAATATCTTCCTCTGGATGCATAGTGTGAGTGTGAGCAAGTCTTGCGTCTCCTCTCTTTCATCTTTTTTCTTCATCATTTTCATTCCTTAAAAGTTACCACTACACAGGGAATGTCCAGATATCCCAACACTTCACTGGAATTGAGATAATACCAGCAGAATTGCTCATCTTCATTATGGTGAATGACAGTATTTCTGGAAATTTTGTCCTGTCCAAGTGATATCCCTGATTTCTTGATGGCTGTTTTTATGTTTTCTCTCACTTAATTGGTTTGGTGCATGTCCTTTTCTCACTTTCTCATATTTTGAGTGTTTTAGAAAGACAGTTGATTGTCAGAGTTTTGTACGCAGATTACAAAACATATTGACCTGGGAAAATGGGCTTTTTTAAAATTTTCTTTGCAAAAGTGTGAAGAAGTGAAGGCTAAACAATTTTTCAGAAAAACAAATATGTCATATTGATTTGGAACATCAAGGAAATTGCAGGACATTCTATCTGAAAACCTGGCAGTGCACCTTATGCATACAGAAGTGTATTTGTTTAGTGATGTAAAATAAAACTGACAGCATCACTCGCTTGGTTCTGGTCAAATTAAAGATGGGAATTGTTTTGAGGTCTGTTTAAGCAATCATGAATGCAAATCTTCAAAGAACAAAAGAAGTGCCCTTCCAGAACATTTCAGGAAGAATATTTTTAACTCTTCTGTCAATAAGACTGTGTGGTTTGACTGTTTCTCTAGACTGAAATGAATACAGATTAATGAAGTATTGATTTGTGTACTTGAATAAGTTTGTATGAATTTCACATCAACATAGATATGAATAAAATCACAACATGGCAGAAATCTGTGTGGCTTGTCACTACATTATTGTTGTACAGTTTAGCATTAATTTTTTTCAATGATGATGATGCGATAATGATGATGACATTATCATTTTATTGAGTAACTGGACTGCAGAACATGCTTGGAGAAGCCACGGTTTAGAGCATTCTCTGATATCAAGAGAATATTGTCTTTCAATCAGATAGGGCTATTTGACATTCATCAAAGAAACTGCTTGGAAGGAAAAATGGTAAATGAAAAAAAATTTCCCTATCCATTTGAATCCTCTCTATCTGTATTAGTACATATGATATTATTGCATAAGTATTTTTTTTTATGAAAAAACAAACAACTCTCCTTGCTTTAAGTAAATTCTTTTTAAAATGCAGTGCAGTCTGCAAGAAGTGAATTTGTTTGATACAAGTTTTTCATTAAAGTGAATTTGTGCTGAGGTCCAAAATTATTTCTTCATTTTATAGATGAAATCAATCACTTCACCCAGACTTTCACCTAATGTGAATTCAGAATCACAGTCTCCATACTGTTGCAGCAAGATTTATCACCACAATTAGGAAACAATCCTCTGCTCACAAGTGTTGTGTTAACAAATCCTGTCAGTATGAACAAAGTGGTAAAGTTTTCCCCAAAAAATGCTTAGTATGATTTGCAGTTGAAATGAACGCTTTTCGCAGGTCCCATGCTGTTCACATTAAGCAGACTGCGCTGTAGTTATGTTTCAGTTAAATGATAAAGATCCTGTGGACAGCTGCGGCAAATTCGGAGAATTCCATGAAATATGAGTGGTTTCTGTGATGTCCACTGTCATTTTAAAAGTGATGAGGATGACAATGAAAAAAAATGATGATATAAAAGACAACACAAAACTTCAGTCTGACAAAGAATATTTTTTTCATTTCTTGCTCTGTCACTTCCTCCGGCCCAATTTGGACCAAACTTTTCATTACTTCAGTAGTGAACATACTCTGTGTTTCTCCCCTCTCCCAACAGATTATATCTCAGTGTCCATATCCTTGGCCCTACAATTAGGTAAACAAAGCATTGTCCATACCGAAATAAAGGATTAAGGGCTCAAACAATGGTTCCAATTTTGATCCTCTTCTCTTCTATCTTAGAATCAGCAGAGCAATACAATACTTTAATACAATACTTTGTGTTTGGCATATGATCTAATAAATACAGTAAACAATTTAAAACTCCCATTTCTTGATCACAATGGCCTCAACTCAATTCATTTTCATCTCGATTTCACTTTCAACCAGACCCTAGATTCCTGCTCCTTGAGTGCATACATGTAAGGCACATCGTGTGTACATGCGAGAGTGTGTTCATGTGTGTGTGTAAGCTTGGGTGTTTCTGGAGGTCTGTGCTTGAGTATGTGTGTATGTAAAGTGCTTCAAACCCTCCAGGGGTGAAGCATTATATAAATCATTTTTATTACTGTCATCATCAACTTCCGATAATGTGACATCTGTCTGCACCCAACAAACAGTATCCCTTCTGAAATGAAAGCAAATCAGATTGTGCATTCATTTTATATCTGTTTGGCTTTCATCTCGTTGGTATCTGCTGAAACAAAACAAGATTAAACTGGAACCATGTGTTTGAGCTCTGAGAAGTCACTTCTGGCCAAGTTATGTGGAAGCTGTTCAGAACAGAGGCCTTTTACCTCTGGTACTACATATTCCATAGCTTGAGAATTTTAATCATAACAGTCTAGCTTTTAAACACTGTTTATAAAACCATGCAACTAGGCTAAGATGCCATTAAATGAGGACAGAATCAGCTGAAGAGTGCACAGGATAAATGGACATGTTCACACAAGAAAACAGAAAATTTTCAGATTTGAAGAGTAATTACTTTTTCTGTATGCTAGGATAATGCTTGATTTGGCAGAAAGGTAATTAAACTTGTTTTTCTTTTTTCTCATTTGGGAAAAAAATGGAGATTAAAAAGTAACAAGTAAGCTGAGAATAAACAAATGAACCTGCGGCATGATGCTGAAAGTTTCAATCCGCCCTGAGACTGCACCTGTTTTGCCACCATTTGCCCCAAACTGCAAAACTGTGAGATGGTTGATACTGTACCTATTTTTGGCTAACTTGCAGTATGTATCTAGCAACTTAATTAGATGATTAAATGCTATATTGCTATGAAGGGAAGCAACTTTCAGTCTATTTTTGGGGTCTAGTGATTTAATGGACTATGCCCTTCTTTCCATTCACATATTACAAACATGTGCATTGATGTGGAACTGCTCCTGCTTTTCGAAGGATACTTTAAAAGGACATGGGCAAGAATCTAGCCTATGGTGTTGGGGACTATCTAAAAAAAATTACCAACTTGTGACTATGATCATTTTTTCCCATGCACTCCTCCTATTATATCAGGCAAGGATCAAACCAAACCATGAAAAAGATTTCCTCTTTTTTTTTTGAAACAAGGTAGCTCGAGTCTCTTTTTTTTTTAAAGTACACCTGAACAGGCTTACTATGAAATTTACAACACATCCCAAAACAGTTTGCTGTCGCCATATTCCATAATTTATTATATCCATATGTCAAATATAAGCCAGCTATCACTGTGAAAGCATTTCAGAATAAGGCTAGTTTGTATTAAGTTCAGAATAAGCATGTTCAAGTATATAAACTCAAATATGTTTATAATGAAACTTTTCACAAGTCCCAACATTTCATATACATTTCTTATGCCTCTTATGAAATGCAACTTTTGTTAATTTGCAAAATGTGCTTATTTAAAAGTATTTCTAAAGCCCCTACCATGCTTATTTTAGAATTCCTCATTTGCAATAATCATCCCTAAATAAGCGATCTCCAACCCTGAATTACTCATTTTGAAGGCCTAACAAAAGCTTCTTATTCTTATTTATCATTCCAATCACACCATGATGATTCATGACACAGGATGTTGGTTGTCATACTATGAACTAAGTTAGGGTCTTCTGAAAGTACCATGCTGACTAGCCTAGGTGATGATGGATCTCCACTTCCGTCTATCTGCTGTCCAGCTTGACATTATTTTTACTATTGCTTTGTGCTCCCATCCAGCTTGCCACTTCGTCCAGAACTTTTTCCCCTTGTCTTTTTCTGTTTTGTTTAAACTGCTAAATTTTCGTTGTTTAATGTTCTAGCTGTTCTCTTTCTAATTACAAGTCTCATGAATTTTAATTCTGTTCTCCTCACTAATGCAAGTAATTAATTATTCTTTCCTTCAAGACATGTGTTTTCTGTTTATGTTTAAGCATTCTCTTTAGGAACAACATTTCTGTGATTTCCAATATATTTGTTTGCTGATAATGCAGGCATTTAGTAAAATATGTTCCATATGACACTGTAATACACTGTACTCTTTTTCTGATTTCAAGTACCAATTCTTTTTCACCAATACAGTAAATTTAACGTTTTCTGAACAACTTTTTTTTATTGACATATTCTGCACTTTACCTTAGACGGACATTTTCCATCTGTGTTATCTATCACTGCAGCTTTGTTAACTTTTATCTCAAATATGATTCATACCAAGATCCCTCTCTACAACCAATACAAAAAAAAAACAACAGAAAATACAACTGCTAACATTAAATAAAGTAATGAAACCTATTGTCAATTCTGTTAACACATGGGGCCATGAGAGTTGTTCAATAAATATACATTAGACACTGAAGTAATACTTGTCCACTTTAAGCACGGGCTACTCCCTGCATCTGTGTGCAGCAATCCTTCCATTTTTACCTTGCAAAGTCCAAAATCCTCACAAAGTTCACTGGTTTTCCATGGTAAAGTCCTACATATAGACACCTTTCTGTGTATTACTTGATTTCTCCATCCATCCCTTGTTTCTTCTCATAACAACGCATAATTACTAAGCCAGTTGATGGTATGGATGCAGATAAACCTGTCCGCTTCCACTATTTCTTTCCAGGTCATCATCGCACCCCTAATTTAATGCAAAATTCACTGAATACACTTTCAATGCATTTGAAATACAGAGACATACTGTTGTGTTGGGATAACTGCTGTTCATATATATTTTTAGCTATACTTAACATTTCAACAGGGATGATCAGCAGATTTCTACTACTCTTCACTTGGTTTTGCATCAGGGAATAGAGTGCATACAGACCTGTCAAGAATGCAATGATGTTTCTGTCAACCACTAAACAAATAATTTTAACACTTTGTGTACCACAGCCTTGTCAAGTGTAAAGTATCCCTTCAGTTCCATGACCTCTTTTACGATGTGAATTTGTGGTATAACTTTGTCCCATTTTTTGTGAGGGTTCACTAAGGGAAAGTAAAATTGGATGCAATATTGCGACCATGGTACACAAAGAGTTAAAATGTCACGACTACTGAGGAAATCCAGATTTCAGGATGAAGTTTCGTTTTAAATAAATCAAGAGAATTATTCATAGAGAAATGTGTCTCTGAATACACTACAAATTCACCAGTAGCAGATTATAATAAAATGATCCATAAAATGAATTGTACACAAAAATGCACAATGGCAAGCCCAGATCACACCTCCCAGTAGATTTTGTTTATCACTGCAATGAAGATCTGGCACCTCAGAGCATAAATGTCTTGCAGCCAGTCAAAATGAGACTATTGTCAATTTTTTGGCTGAAACAAGTTATTGACATAACATGAAAGTTTAATGTGAGTACTTTCATTAGGTGACAAAATTCTGATCCAGCAATATTTTGGTCTGAGTTTTAGTTGTTTGAAGTGGCAGGGATCACCCCATGCAAGGGAAAAGAAATTTAAGAAAATTATGATTAAGAACAATCTTAACTGTATATCATCTAATATGCTTTACAAAAAAAAAAATTGCCCACAGTTATACATTCTTATCATTTATGGGCATCAGTGTCATTGTGTATTAAAAATGATTTTTTTCACTCTTGATTTCTGCAACAGAAATGAGGCTAAAGTCACTTTCTGACCAAATCATTATTGATATCACATGAAAGTTTGTTTGTGTTTATATATTGGATAAAATTATTTTTGAGCCCATATTATTCTGGCCTGTGATGTAGTCGCTTGAAGTGCCAAGAATCCCACCTTTGCAGAGGTGGAAATTTGCTGTAAATTGCAGTTAATTGAATATGTAAAAAATGTTACACTACAAAAATCATATACGGTGTAATATAGGCCACAAAAAAAAACTGACATTTATCCCGAAATGCGTGAATTTATCATTTGCCTAAAGAAAAAACAACAGTATTTTCTTAAACAGGAATGATGTGTTTTCGATCCCCTAACACAACAAAAACAGACTACAACAAGTGGCCATGATCTGAGCTTTATGTCTTCTTTCGATAGGGAATGGAGTGGATCAGTCACCATGTGAACTCATAAGTAATTCAGCCAATGTGCCCCTTTTAATGCCCTACCTATATATGTATTTATTATCAGGATATCCAACAAAAACAAACAAAAAAATCGCAGGCTCTGAGTGAATAAACCAAAAAAGTATAATATTGGTGTGTATCTCAGTTCCAAAGCTTGCAATATAAATCTCATTCTGACTAGCTGTGAGATGAAAGGCAACAAGGTTGACTCAACTTAATCAGCACTATATGGAAGCATGAGAAAAGCTGCAAATCCCAACCCTTGCACAGCTGAGCACAGATAGCTCATATTCTTCGGGGTCACTTCATCTTGTCTGAGTCTGCCATGTTTAGAGAAATAGGTGAAGCACTGGCATAGAGATATAAATTTGTGTCCGAAAATTTATTGGAGAGAACAGTATTTTTAACTTTTATTTGCTTGAGCTACAGATGCTCAACTGTGCACAGCTGGGTTCATTATCTCCCACTAACCCTTCCTGCTGAAGCAAGAAGTGTATAAATTCATCTTTTCTGCCCAAATGGGAAACACAAGAAACATCTGATCTAGATAGATAGCATGGCATCAAATCAGACAGTTGGTAATCTATACAGCAAGGCATTTTAACAAAATGTAACTGGCTGAAATGGCCACACTTGCTTGCATTGATGGAAGTATAGCAATACATGTTAGTCTAAGGCTGCAATAGAGGGTTGCATATGTACATGACCGGCTGTCCCTTCCATAGATCAGAATATGTAATCTGGGAGTGTGTGTCCATGTTTAGACTTTGTAAACATAATTTGCCTGATTTTGACTCCTGCCTCAACCATCAGCCCTTCAGAGAGTCCCGGGATATTGCCCATAAATCAGGTATAAATCTAACTCTAAACTTTAAGCCTACTTAGGCAGCCTGGTACCATGTACATCTATTTGACTATCTTCATACTCATTATTATAAGACTACATTGCTTATTGCTTGATTCCAAGTTAGGGACAAGATTAGGAAAGAGAAAGCACACATGAGGAAGTCTAGACACTGATAACATCTAACAACTGTCCCAAGTTTGCTTTTTTTTCTTAACCCTACCCTGCCCTAATCCTAATCCAAGTTCCAGGCGGAAGCAGCCTAATAAACTCTCTAAGAAATCTTCAGAGTTCAAAGAGGTGGCATGTACAAAAACGCAACCCTCTAAAATGTAATATTCTTTGTGTCTGACTTGTTGAGTTTCCCATAGGACGTCATGATTAAAGTGAAAACTGCGACAAAACAGAATCAACCTTACATTTTTGTTGGAAAAAAATGTTGTTATGCTCTGAGTAGCCAGAATTTTTGTTAACATGAATGTAATGTTAGTGACCAATGTACCTGACATTATTTTACAGAATAACATGGTGTGTGTGTATATACATATATGGTATGGGAACAAAGAAAAAAAAATCATGATCTTGTAATAATATTAGTGTTACAGAAGTAAACAAAATAAAGTCAACAGATGTATAAAGCAAAAATAAATAAATGAACCAAACAAATAATAAATATGTAACATGCAGTCAATAGGAACGTAGCAGTTACACATTCAGCTTTGTACTAAACAAAGCATCGTTGAATCCAACTGTTTCACTCATTACAATTTTATATAACAACAACAACACAGCTTGCAAAATAACTCTTAATACAAAAACATAAAATGACAAGAAAGTGGACGGACTATGATTTCACGATGACACGCACTAACTGCAGCAAATTTTTTACCACAATATGGTAATGGCAATGGATCCATGTCACAATCATGGGCAGTTAGCCTAGCTCATTTGAGTGACTTTCCGCTGAAGGGAAAAAAACTGTATTAGACAGCAAAAGAAAATAATTCCAATTTCTGCTTTGGTGCCGATTTTTAACCAATGATTTTAGTGACCAGCTTTGTCTGTGACATTTGATAGGTGTATTGGGCTGTAGCATGCACAAAAATAGCCCAGTTTGCAGACTGCCTGTCTCTTCGACAATCTACCTATGATTGTGACAAAGCGTGAACTTCAAAACTCAACAAAAGAGAGGGAACTTGCTGCAAATCAAGATTTTCATGATTATCTACCTTGTGCAGCAGATACTCCCAGCCAATTGCGTTCTTCACTATCCCCAGTATTCAGTGCTCAGATAAGGACATACTTATCACACAATATGCATTCAACTCACTTTCTGTGAATTGTGAAGAATGCAAGTAACATGCTTTTGACATGTGAACTGCAAAGCTGATGAAATTTAAAGAAACATCTACTATTTTTCAGAGCACCTCTTTAAAATATTGCAACTCTTTCTGTTCACTGCATATGCAGCATATGGACCATATCAGGGTTACTTTTCCACTAGCTCCGCAAGTTTTACTTTTGATGTAACTTGGGGCAAAGTAAACTATGCTCCAGCCTCCACAACAAGTACTGGAGGTTTTACAAAGCTTATGTAAGAGCACTCCGAAAACTTCAAGTTTCTCCAAAAGTTTGTAAGGCATGATAATGAAATAACGCTGAGACATTGGACATTCCTTTGTGAATTTTCTTGGTGTCTTAGTTAAGAAAAAAAAAATCCACAGACAAATACAGTAATTCAGTGAAAAGTTTTATTCACTTCATTATTTATCTGTGAATTTCATTAAAAAACTTGAATAGCTCACAAACTCGAATTTCTAAGCCAATCGGCAGAATTGCAGTTTGTGAGGTTCTAACTTCATTTTGACTTTTATAAACATAATACTGTGGCCAGTTTGCATGGATGGGATGCCATGATACCATGCCTGGTTTACAGAAAGACAAATCGCTATATACAGTCAACTCTGCTTAATCACAAGTCCTCAAGAACTTGGAAAAGATTGCGATTAATGGAGTCCCAATTATCTAGTGACTTTCATATATATACAGAGAGAGAAACAGAGCAATTTGTTATGTGGAAAATGTTGCGATTAAATGGAAATTGCAATTATCCAGATTGTGATTAAGTAGAGTCGACTGTATAACAAATTAGGCTGGTGAAATTATAACCTGTGGTCGCAACTAAAATTACACACACAGCCCACACCATTAACCTCTTGCTTGATTCTATAACAGTGTTCTTGCAATTTACATGAAGGTCACTATATACACAATTGGAGCAGAAGATTGTTCTTAAAAAGTATCGAACTGACTGCTTGTTTTCCAGCTGATCATCCACACATTATGAATGGAATCGTCAAAGGTAAGGGGTGACAGTTTCTCTGCACATTGCCTTTATCATACAAGATCTTCAGCACTGGAATGAAAAATAAACATAAATGATGTAGTTAACAACACCACAGGGTGACTAAGACCAAAAAACCCGACAATAAAGGCTTACTGAAGAAGCTGGCAAAGAAACTCAGGAAGGAAGAAAAGAGAGAATGGAAGAATGACACTCCTGCTCACGGTAGGTAAAAGGTACACAAAAGAGAGAGCATAGAAGTCACAAGCTTACATGAAGCACAGAACGAACAATCAGACAACAACAGTGTCAGAGAGATATTTTGCTAGGATCCGGACACTTATTAAATGGACCCAGCTGTAGAGCAATGATGCTGCTTCTAGCAGCAAGCAAACAGTTGGAAAGTTTTGTCAAAAGTCCCCCGGGCAAAATGGGGACTTTATGTTTGACTTTATCATTTAATTAATAACACGATAATGAATCTGGTATTTTATTTAGTGGCTAAAATGAACTATCATGTTGTATTTCGGGTGTATCTTTTCCACAAGATATTCTTGGGTAGTTTCACCATTTGCACTATTTCTCTTCCCTAAACCCACACCCCTAACTCCCACCTTCTGAAATCTGCTGACGCGCAACCATTTCAGCAGGCTCCACACATGGTTCAAGTAGATATCAGGGGTAAACACTGAACTAGCAATTCTGACAAAATCCCAACTTCAGTATGCTTCAGTCCCCTCCCCACCTTCAATGCACCACATGAAAGACCCAATCAACCTGCAAACAGTGTCCTATCCAACCCACAGTTAAGGGGGCTCAGGGGAGATCTTGGCCCAGCTTCGAGAAATTAGGCACTCACCACACTCAAATCAACCAGAAAAATCATATCTCCAACACACAAATCATCATTGTGCCTTGACTATTTTTTTGAGCAAGATATTACGTTTATGAGAGCAAGCCCCATGCCGACATATTAAAAACTTAAAAAATGCACCAATACTTTCCCACCAAAATTGCATTTGCAAAGGCGCATGCTGGCTCCTTTTTGCCTTGCCATAAAAATGTTTCCCATGTTCTCTCAGAAGTGTGAAAGATCACTCAGGCCATTTTGAAAGCCGATGACAGAATGTTACCTTCTGATTTCCTCAGCCTCCACAGCATCTGAGTGTGTATGCCTTACAGCCTCTCCCGAGGTATGGGCATCATTAGTGCAACTCTTCTTGCCACCTGACTTGGAAGTCATTCCCACCAGGGCTATAAAGTCATCTGTGCTTTTCGGGGTCACCCTGAAGTCATCGGTATTTTTTGAAGTCATCACAACACTTGACAGGAAGTCATCTGCTGACCTGGATCTTGATTCATCACAAGTGTCATCCATGCAGCTTGGTGTCTGACAGAAACAGAGTGGCAACCATCCTTACATAAGAAGCATGAATATGCAGGAAAGTTCACATTGTTGAATAGCAGGTTCACATATAAAAGTAGTGCTTGAAGGCCCATCTGAGGCATAAAGAGAAAGAAGAGGCAGGAAGGGACACTAATTTGAATTCAATTGCACACTTCACATCAAAGTACTGTTTCTCTGAATTTCACTAGTAAAGGATTTCATGCTGAACAGAAACTTTGCAGATCACTGGTTTACTGACCATCCAAACATTACAGTAAAAAAAACTGATATACAAACATCCAGTATCTAAAATATGAAAGCCCATCAACCTGAGTTCAGGCAGTGTCCATGGCTATTTTAGGCTGGACTTGCCTTCCAATGGCAACAATTGGATAGTGTAGCTTTAAAGATTGAAAGATAGCAGTCTCTCTTCAGCAGTGGTTAGCCCAGTAAAGGCTCTACTTTTGATTCCTGACACATGACAAAATTTTTCAGCTCTACTTTTCCTTGTGGCTTTAAAGTTTTAAACTGATATTTTACAAGATTCAACAAAATTTCCAAACACAAACTTTCCACTAATGGAAGTAGAGCTTACTGAGTGCACTGGGATAGGCAAAGAAATGTGTAAGCGAATTTAAGGCACACAATCAGTGCATGCAGAATGTAACACACTGTATATCATTTTTTTGGCTGTATAAAGTGCATGACAGAAGGCAATCGCTGGTGCAGTGACTCTTATTCTCATTGGGAGGGGGGAATGGATTTCAGTACTTTTACTTTTGTAACAAGTGTACTGACAATGATAAAGAAATTTAGGTTCAACTAATGATCAAATGAGGTATCTTGGAATGCCACTTTTTCCTTCACTGCAGAGAAAATGGGATGAAATGGCATGACTAACCTTTGGCCGTACTTTGCAGATGATATCATGAAGAGGAAGGAAGATTCCATGATCCTTTTGGCAGAAAAAGTATCTTTTTTTGTTGAAAAACCCATCATGATGACCAACTGTGAATTGGTGATGGGCATGGAGAAGGAGAGAAAAAGAAAACAGCATTAACATTCTAAAGAAACTGCTGAGGAGAAGCCAACTTTCCATTCACAAAACAATGAATAATGGCTTGACATCAACATCCATATATGAGAAAGAAGAAAGTTTCCACAACCTATTTTATCAAAGATACCTGATAAGATGGCCAAGGCACAAGTATACCAATTTTACACGTGAGCTTCACAAACAAGGCATTAATGCCTTTAATCTGGAAACAAACGCACTTTTCCACAAGGCTCCATTAAGCAGACCCTTCACTATACATTTGGTTAAGTATGTAACATACTGAGTCTCATAAGTGTGGGTGAAATTTGTCCCACGATTCCAACTGTCATTACAACATTTATATCGGAGGCCAAAACATGGCTGAATAACAAACTTTTTTTCACCAATAAAAGCTAAGCTTTCATGTTGCACTTATGACCTGATTTAGCCAAAAAAGTGACTTCAGCCTCAGCTTGACTCGCAGCAAGACGCATGTTAACTGAAGCGCTTGATTACAGACATACTGTATAAGTTAAAGTCGCTAAAGTCCTGCTAAAGATAATAAAAATCTTTGCAGACAGTGAAACAAAAGCTTATTTTGAACCATCCGCAAACTTGCATAGACGAAATGTCTTCATCCACAACATAACTTACCAGGTGCATCCAGTTCCAAACCCACAAAGACCATATTGGGTTGTCCAATCTTGTCTAAATGCCCAATATAACGAATTCGGCCAGTTTTCTCCCCCTTCGTCACCACATGATCTCCAAGCTGCACTAATAACTTGGAGCTGGGCAAAGACAAGATGACATTATGTCTTCTTTATGGTGGGCAAAAGTAAAAAGCATATATAGCAGAACTCTGATAATACAACCACATTTCAGACAAAGTACAGAGGGTGTGTTCTTCAGAGTGCATTTTGCAAGGAATGGAAGTTGCTGAGCAGATAACTGTATTAAGTAGTGCTTGTGTTAGGAGAGTTCCACTGTATGAACACATTTATTAGCTACTGATTTTCTCTCTCTTTCATTTATATTACTATTAGTAAAGAATCCCGCATTTTAGTGAGAAATGAATCATGGCACTGTATCTTCACACATTCTTTTAATGGTAATAACTGATTAGATCCATCAATAACAATTAACATTGTAAGTATAATCATAATCATAATTTTTAATGACAACAAAGAGACAAAAATGTTAAATGACTCTTCTTGACAACAGACACCTTTCCAAAAAAAAAAGTAAGGGCAAAATGCCAACTTCACAACCCTGAACTTGGCCTTTTATGAAGCCAGCTTGGCAATCCTAGTCTGCAAAATCCATATGCACTTAGCTAGTAGGTGGAAGCAAGTCACAACAATTTTAAAAATGGAATAGATAATTTGGATGCAGAAAAATCTGTTCTTTATAAATTCAGAGATAGATCTATAACTGCACACTCAAATAGTCTACAGTAAATTTGTGACACACACAGCAAATTTGAGCCAAATCAGTCAGGACATAAACTCATGCAGCTCTGCACAAGATCACATGTTCACCTTTTTTTGTTGTTGTTGCTGTCTTTATTATAATAAATTATTCTTAGTAACTCTTTCTCCTACTGTGTAATCTGTTCTTTACAAATTCAAAGATAGATCTATAACTGCATACTCAAAAGTTAATCTACAGTAAATTTGTGACACAAACAGCAAATTTGAGCCAAATCAGTCAGGACATAAACTCATACTGCTCTGCACAAAATCACATATTCACTTTTTTTTTTGTTGTTGTTGCCGTTGTCTTTATTATAATAAATTATTCTCAGTAACTCTTTCTACTACTGTGTAATATAACTGTGTTTCTCTACATCTGCTATCATCTATATTATCTGTCTGATGTATGTATCAGAAACATCAGAACACAATTCAAACTTACTTGATAGGAAACTTTTGTAGATCCTCATTTAAACTCGCACTGAGGGCTGCATGTATCTCTCCACCCATGGCCTCCTCACAGGCTGTGCACTTACATCCGTACAGCGGCTCTGCGTACAGGTGGTTACCGGGAGGTGTAGGCACACGAGGACTAGCAAAAAGAAATGACAGATGAGACATACATTTCGAGTAAAACAAGACAGGACGGGATGAAACAGGACAGGATAGGACAGGATGTGCTTTACTGATTCTTCACAGAAAATTTGGATCAGACAGGTGCAATACACAAACAAAAGAGGCTGATGATAGATATTCATATGCACAGACACACAGTCACTCACCCCTCAGAGAGTGGGAGAGAGTATGAAAGTGAGTAAAAGGCTTGCACCCTTACATATAAGCACACAGGGAGTGATAGTCTCAGATCGTGGGAAGAATGGGTTCCATTCTCTAAAACTAGATTGTATACAGACACTGTGTTCCCATGCCCTGAGGAGAGATGGTATACCCACCCANCCACCCACTGCATACTCACATTAATCTGCTACACACCGACCATATGAAGTGCTCTTGATGCTGAAGGAACAAACGATCTACAAAATCCTCTTATGAAATCATGTGCAGGAAGGTGAGAAGAAAATACATATATCTGGTGATGTCACAATACAGAAGGGTGAACAGAACAGAATCTACCCATTGACTCACAGGAACCCTAAACTATTTTCCAACTCCACACCAGAAAAGTTTGCTGGCACATAACAAATGTCCTACTGACCCATTCAGTTTGAGATGCCTGTGCCGGCTGTGGCCAGATTTATTTGACGTTTCAGGAACTGTCACTGAGCAATCATCTCGAGATCCCATGGATGTCGTCTCTTCCATATCTGAATCTTGCCTGTAGTGTTCTTGAGCACATTCTCTGGCAAGCTGATTCATCTGTGAGGAGCCAAAAGCAATGAAAATCTTGAATATTCTCCTTGGACCTAAAACAACAAGTCACATTTCTTATGTTATGATGTGAGCATGTCTGTAAATGCATTTTTGATTTGAAGTCCTAGCCTTCTTCTTTTCACATGTCCTGCACAATTCTCAAACACCAGAGTTTAGTATGAAAAGGAACTACAGCCATTTAACTCTATTTAGGGAATAATATTATATTTTTACAGCCATGTGCTTTGTTTGAAGGAGGAAGTAAATGCAAAGGTGGGCCACCTTGGTTTGGGCCTGTCCTATCAGGTGGGTGTATTTTTTCCAAGCAATGTAACTTAAACTTTTCTTATCCTTGAGATATATATTTTCAACATTATTTTCACAAAGCCTAAGTTCAGAGGCACAACATAACTTTAAAAAATTAAATAGGTCTGGATGGCCAAGGAATATTTGGATCCGGAGGTAAATTAAAAAGCTATAAAACATCTGTGTAGTACCATCACAATGCAAGGGATAGGACTTTAATCTTAATCTAAGATCTAACTAGTAACAATAATGCAAGGGTCTCATTTTCATTACAAAATTAATCTTAAAGAAAAATTAATATCCACTTTTACTCTAAACAAAATTATGGAAAAATTAGCAATCTTCAGTGATTCACAATTCTTACACGGAACTGCAATACCAATTCTGATCACCAGTGGTAGCAATGCACCACAATTGGGATAAATCTCTGTTAAACAGACCCATTTACCAGTCCAACAAGAGCACATCTACTCACCTCTAACTCTTTCAGACGCCCTTTTAACACTTCAATTTCTTTTCGAGCAGAACCCAGCTCCTCAGCTAGTTTGGAATTGAGCCGCACAGCTGAGGAAAATGAAATGATGA
>JAWQUT010000261.1:408359-425282 GCA_033807755.1 Ellobium chinense
TGCCATCCGTCGCGCAGTTAAACCGTCTGTGTACATCGTTTGTTTGTCAACTGTAACCCTTCAACCGCTGATCTTTGAATTCATTGGCGCTGAAGAGTGGTCGATTATCCGGAGTGAGAGGCGATTATCCAACGACTTTTATATAGAAAAAAATTCGGTTCCCTGGGAAATGAGGCGATTAAGCGGAAAAGGCGATTAAGTGAAGGGCGATTAAGCGGAGTCGACTGTACATATATCTGGTGAAGTCACAATACAGAAGTGTGAACAGAACAGAATCTACCCATTGACTCAAAGGAACCCTAAACTATTTTCCAACTCCACACCAGAAAAGTTTGCTGGCACATAACAAATGTCCTACTGACCCATTCAGTTTGAGATGCCTGTGCCGGATGTGACCAGATTTATTTGATGTTTCAGGAACAGTCACTGAGCAATCATCTCGAGATCCCATGGATGTCGTCTCTTCCATATCTGAATCTTGCCTGTAGTGTTCTTGAGCACATTCTCTGGCAAGCTGATTCATCTGTGAGGAGCCAAAAGCAATGAAAATCTTGAAATTTCTCCTTGGACCTAAAACAACAAGTCACATTTCTTATGTTATGAAGTGAGAATGTCTGTAAATGCATTTTTTATTTGAAGTCCTAACCTTCTTTTTTTCACATGTCCTGCACAATTCTCAAACACCAGAGTCTAGTACGAAAAGGAACTATGGCCATTTAACTCTATTTAGGGAATAATGTTATATTTTCACAGCCATATGCTTTGTTTGAAGGAAGAAGTAAATGCAAAGGTGGGCCACCTTAGTTTGGGCTTGGTTTGGGCCCGTCCCATCAGGTGGGTGTATTTTATCCAAGCAATGTAACTTAAACTTTTATCCTTGAGATAAGTTTGTGCAGCATATTTTCACTAAGCCTAAGTTCAGAGGCACAAAATAAATTTAAAAAATTAAATAAGTCTGGATGGCCAAGCTGTATTTGGATCAGGAGGTAACTCAAAAAGCTAGAAACATCTGTGTAGTTCCACCACAAGGGATAGGACTTTAACTAGCGACAATAATGCAGGGGATTCATTTTCATTACAAAATTATTCTTAAAGAAAAATTTATATGCACCTTTACTCTGAACAAAATTAAGGAAAAATTAGCGATCTTCAGTGACTCGCAGTTCTTACACGAACTGCAATACCAATTCTGATCACCAGTGGTGATCTGTGGGTAGCAATGCACCACAATTGGGATAAATCTCTGTTAAACAGACCCATTTACCAGTCCAACAATAGCACATCTACTCACCTCTAACTCTTTCAGACGCCCTTTTAACACTTCAATTTCTTTTCGAGCAGAACCCAGCTCCTCAGCTAGTTTGGAATTGAGCCGCACAGCTGAGGAAAATGAAATGATGATGACAATCAATTAGAAACTGTCCACAAAAAATTCTCTTATACAGCAGGAAAGACATAAGGCTGTATAAAAATCCCGCTTTGAAAATATTGGAAAATCAACAACACTGGGTGGCAGCTATGCTAGTTACCAAAAAGTGCCCCCTCCCCCTCTCCCGAACATATTACAACAAACAAATTATTACCATTCCAATGTCCCCGGGCCATTAAAATATCTAAAAAGGAAACACTGGAACACTGAAACACTGATATCTTTGTATATATATGTATACACATATCATGAAATGACGAGAGGTAAGTGTCAATAAAACAGTATATAATCATTAATGCTTACACTAAGTTAGCACTATGCTACTCTTAATATTTCACCTTCTTATTAAGACAGACATGTACTAACTAACACATGTGAAGTAAGATTGCTAATTAATTCTCAATCCTATTGCAAGATGAGTAATACACAAAGGATGAAATTATTTAGATAACAGTCAGGTATGCTAGTCATGTACATAATTAAAAACTTTTTTGAAACATTATTCTTTTTATGTGATGTGCCTTTCACCCTCAAAATTTGCCACTGGGTTGTTCTGAATGATGTAAGAGCAACTCAGCGAATATCACTGAGAGCTGAACAGTTCTATGATGAGAAGGCAACAGATTTTGAGGGAGGAAGTTCAGGTATTATTTCTTTCAATAAGTTAAACTTGGGCTGGGAAGATTGGAATTGTTATCATAGGTTGGTAAGTCAAATGTTAAATGCAAATTAAGAAACAATGATTACATGAAACAAAGGCTCATGCAAATCTGTCCTGGTGTATCTAAAAATATATTTTAAAATAAACTTACTTTCGATGAACTGTTCCTCAAGAGGGGATTCCCCTCTCATGGGAAGGTAGCACTGGGTTTCTTTAGATATTTTTGGATTTATTCGCTTGATTTCCACATTTGGTTCACTGGTCATCTCGGGAAGCGAGTTTTTCCTTCGCTCTGATCGGGCATGTTCACAAGTGTGTCTGCCTGCATGGGAGCAGCCACTAAACTCTGGAGATGTCTGTGCACTGGTATGTTGCTGAGTACCATTTATAGGCAATTTCGGTATCTGTAGACAAAATCAAACAAACAAGCAAACAATAAATGACTATCGTTTTTTAGTACAACACCAGGAGGTAATCAATATTTAAAGCATATAACTTGAAATGGCACTGAAGCTCCTCAAAATCATTGGTGTCCATCACTCAGACCTCCAGTTTGGCTAATCTTTCTTTTATACATTTCTGCGTTTCCTCAAGTGACAAACACATTACTGAGACAAATAAATTCTGAGAAACTGTACTGTCGGTGTTTTCTGCAGGTCTCATGAGATGTGAGCTAGAATCCCATCTCCCCATAAATCTGAGCAGGAAATTTGTAAATTTTTTAAGGAGGATTTTAGATCCTTTTCAGTGTCTGGGCAGAAAAAGATGGGGGATTGCCGTGGTTTCAATGAAATTTTGAGGGGATTTTAAAGTCAAAAGAGTGAATTGTAGAAGCGCACTGTCTGGAGAAAACACTGCTGTAACTTTTGAAGCTGGTCATTAGCACAAGTTATACTTCATCTCTAATTTCCACCTGTATCATGTAAATGAACCAAGAACACAATAGTAAAAACACTAGACAATTGGAAGCCCAAGCTTGCACTCCTGAAGTCAGAAGAGAACACAAAGCTGACTCCATTTAATCACAACTTTCGCTTAAACAGAACATTTTCCACATGACAAAATGCTATACTTTAATTATGAAAGTTATTAAATATTTACACTCATGCACTCGAGGAGTTGCCATGAAGTGGACTTCACTGCATAATCATATTCTGGGTGACTGTTCTTCTGACAACAATCCCCACTGAACAAGCCCACAACATCTGACCTGCCCCTCACAAAGCAAGTTAACCATCAAACAAAATTCAGAAGAGATATTGCTTATGTCCCAGTTCTTGTAGTAAATACATTCTTTGCATACCTGGCGTGCCAGTCTAGGTGATGTTCTTCGAAGAGCATCACGAGATATGGATGGGGAGGAAAGGTAACTCTTGAAACTGTACGTACTCTCCAGTTTGGGAGAGTTACTTACAGTGCTGGAGCACTGACTGCAACGTGAGCAAGGACGGGATCTCTCCTGGTGAAAGAGAGGAGGTGGCTTTTCTTCATGCTTAGAGTGACAAAGACATAAGAGTTTTATAATAGCAGATCAAATTGTTTATTATATGTAGACATCTACACAAGTGCATGTTATGTGGATATCAAAATACTGTCAAGCACGGATAACTCAAATTCTTTGAGGCCAATTCGTTTTGGTTTGAGTTTGCAGAATTTTGAGGAAGATATGAAGTACTAGTAGAGATATAAAATTGGGTCTGAAGATTTGTTCAAGGAAACCATGAATTCTACTTATGGGCATTTAAGGTATTCATGCTCAACTGTAGTAACTAAATATCACTTAAAAAATAACTATAACAATGAAGTTTACAGGTCTGGCATTCAGCCAAACGCTGGCTCCAGCAACTTTCATATTACCTTGACAAGCCACATCACTCAGCTGCTTACCCAACTCCCTTGGTAGGCAAGGGACAAATATTGCAGCTGCCAATTTAAAAACATTAAACACTTGGGACTCTGACAATGTCTGCCCATAGCCAGGTACCCAAGTTACCAATGAACAGCGTAAAGAAAATGAGAATGAAATGCTTTCTCAGTGCATCTACAATACAAGAATGGTGGTACGAATCTGATATCATAACTTGTTTACTTCTTGACAACATGACTGCACTCCAGACAGTTCTTCACGTAATCCATTCTCTGATCCAAAACCCAGGATTGAGGTTTTCAACTAACTTTTTTTGTTGCCTAATTATGAATCCTTCTTAAGCTGCCTCCACGTTTTCTCCTTGCTCTCTCTCCTTTATGTCTATCTTAATATTCATTTTAGACAGTGGTGTTTCTTTCATTATTACTCTTTCTCCTCCTCCTTTGGCTTCCATATTATATGTCTTGTATGTCTTTTTTTGTTGTTTTTTTTGTTTGTAAGGAGGTGGTTGTGTGAGTGAAAGAGAGACCAAGCGACACAGAGAGAGAAAGAAAGACGAGAACGCAAGAACCGCATGTAAGCAACGTGCAAGTGAGCGATAGCAAGTGTAGAAATGAGATCATGAGACTATGTAAACCAAGAGAGCATTATTGTTTATTGTAATTGCTGACAAATTTGTGAATTGACATAATGCCTAATAAACTCAACTTGAACTTGTAAGCAGTCAAAATGAGGCCTGTGTCGCTACGCTAGGAACTGAGATGTCAGGCTCTAAAGATAACTGGGACCATCTGATGTCAAATTTTTGTTTGTCATTTCTCTACTTGAAGACACTGACTTTATGAGCAAATGGTCAGTAATTGGGGATAAATTTTAAGTGTTTGCCAGCCACAACATCTGAATTATTAAGTATATTAATGTTCTTAAGTCATGACCTCCTCGGCATTTTTGTCCATTGCATATTTCACTTCACATAACCATATCTGTGGCTAAAACAATGATTGGCCAAAAGTTTTATATCTAATGAGAGTATGAACATTATGCTTTCATGTCATATCAACGATTTGATTTAGCCAGAAAACAATTTAAGCCTCAATCTAACTGATTAGAAGAGATATATGTATATATATATAAAGGCATCAACATATGTGCCATGTCCAAACACCACGAATGCTTGGACACACTGCCTCACTTACCTGTAAGATGGAGATATCAGCTACCAAAGACCTTTCCACAAGAGGAGGAGTGGGGCTGGTGGAATGACTGGTTCGAAAACTGATCGATGTTGATGATCGCAGAGCTTCAACCTCTCGCTTCAACAAGTAAACTTTTTTCTCTAGACTGAAATCGTGGAAACAAGATATGTGATAAATGAGAGAATGAAAAATGATAATTAATAGCAGTGATAAGCAATGATGAAAACAGTCAAAGAGGGTGGCAGTGACTTTGATGTGATGGGGAGCATTCTATGGTGGGTGGTAGCTAGCCACGGCTAAAGGAAGCCAGTCTGGTCCAGCAAACTATCAAAAAATGTATTTGGTTTATCAATCATTTCAATGGCAAGACACTGCTTACATGCCTCACAACAGACCATCATATTTCACTTAGTATGGTGGTGATACATACAGATTGTAATGTAAAAAAAAAAAGGTGTTGATAATAAAGAACCAGGATATAACATATGTAACTGGAATTTTCTTTTAATCTTATCACACTGCACCCCTGGGAATGGCCCACTTTACAACAGATACACTGCGTACAGCTCGTCGCTAACCGCTCCCACCTTAAGACTAGTTTTAGTTTACAAACATTATCAGATACTGAACTAGATGGGGAATAGACACTGTGGAGTATGAGCATTCAGTAAGAAGACAAGAGCCATGACTAGTGCGATGTGATAAGTTTAAAATGTGCATAAAATAATCTACAAAACAAAAATCCATATCAAAATTAGAATGAGAGTGGAGTTTAGCCTACATCACTATCCTTTCATATTGCTGTCTGATCAGTCACAGGCACAAATAAAACTAGTATCTAAATTATTGATCAGACTGTTTCCCTGATATCCATAAATAATCAGCTATTGATCCAGGTAAAATCTATCATACCTGCCATTGTTCATGCCTATGAATATTATCATTTAACCAGCTGTGTATCAGTGTGCTCCTACCATACTATTCATTGTTCATCATGTGAATGCTGTTATATGTCACCCACTTTATGTGAACCCTATCAATGCCAAGCTATTCAACACTGTGAACTGTCAGGTCACCTACTGTTTATTCATGTGAATCCTATGGCTTGTCATTGTGACCATCAGGTCACCTGCTGTGAATCCATGTGAACCCTTTCAAGTCACTCACTGTTCATCCATGTGAACCCTATCAGGCTACCCACTGTCTATCCATGCAAACCCTGTCAGGTCACCCAATGTGTATCCATGTGAATCCTATCAGGTCACCCACTGTCTGTCTACCCATGTGAATCCTATCAGGTCACCCACTGTGTATCCTTGTGAACCCTATCAGATCAGCCACTGTTTATCCATGAGAATCTTTTCAGATCACTCACTGTTTATCTAAGAGAAATGTCACCTTCTTTTTATCCAAATGAATCACATTATTTTATCCCTTATTCATTTACAGAAGTAATCTGCTGTTCATTCATGTGAACCCTATCATGTCATTCACTATTCATCAATGAAGACTAAAATGTTACCCACTGTTCAACCATATAAACTTTATCATGGCATCCACCATTCATCCAAAAGAATGCTACCATGTAACCCATTATTTTTGCATGTTAATCTTATCATACTTTCCAAACCCCCAAGCTTGTATGGTGGGCAGTATCATTTCTAAGCATCAATATTATCCACATCTAGAAATAGGAAGCATCAAAAGTATTGGAAGCATCAAAAGTATCACAACTAATTTCAATCCATTTCCAATTCTCCACACCAAACTTGATCCCAATTTCCTCACTGCACAGTTTGGTAATTTCAAAAGATACAGATAAAAAAACTGAAAATAATTTGGATACTATTCCAGTTCTCATTCCCCAACTAGCCGTCTGTCTCTCCAGTAAAAAGCCTAGTGGTATCAAAAGCTACTGAAATATTAAATGTGTCAGAAGTATCCCAAGTACTGGTAGCGCTGAAAGTATAAGGAGTATCAAAGATACAGAAGCTCATAAAGTATACTGAAAGTATCAAAATACTTACCTGGCACTACATATCAGAATCAAAACAGAATCAATTATTTTGATATTTGAGCCTGAGGGCTGAGTATCACAAAACTTAACTCTTTCATTCCATGTGCCACACGGTACAATATGATTCCTTCACTTCTCACCAAAGAGTCACAAACTACATCATGCTATATTGCCTTATTTTAGCTTTACTTCATGACAGTGTGTCTGGCAACTTCCATGACACACTGTGCAGCCCTTAGGTATAAATAAAGGAAAGTAGTGCACAGTGCAGCCCATGGGAAAGGATAGGGTAATCCGGGACACTATATTTTTATGTTTGGAAAATTATGTACCCTGGATACCAGTGAACAAGTGAAAAACCCCTCGGAGAGGAAGAGTTAAACATTCAGATTTCAGTCCACCATTACAAGTCTTTTACCCACCTTCTTTTGGCCCTGAGTAGATTTGCTATGTCTGCACACAAGGGCACAATTCCTTTCCGTGTACTATTCACAACAAATGCCACTGCTCTCGCAGCTACTTCCTTGTCTTCCACAAGACCATTCAGTTCTGTGGTGCTGTCTGCAAAAAAAAGGGAAAAAAAATCACTTTTTATTATAATATAAATACAACTATTTACTTAATCTCCACAATTTACGACTTTTGTTTATCACGATGTTTTCTAATCACAGAATACTGTATTTTCCAGGCTAAAGTCACTGAATAACCATAATTCCTTGTATTGGGGCATTTTCCTAACTCCCTTAAATCCAATTGGTGGGGCTTCAGACGTTCAGGAATACTTCCTGCTTTTTACTCTATGTAAATGGTAATTTTTTATATGGATAACATTTTTTTCATAACTCCATGCAACAAACTTTAACCCTAGGGTACCCAGAGGTCTTCCAACATCTGGCAGAGAAATGCAGATCAGCCCTTTGAAATTAATATGTGAAAGAAACAATAGATGCAGCCCCAGCTGGTGGTGATAATTTGTGCAAAGGGTAGTTTGTTCTTTATCTTTGTTAATTTTAAGATATTCCTGATATTACTGTTTGATTGGCATCACTTTGAAAATTGAGGAAACTGTTCTTCATATCCCCGAAAATACATATGTGCAAGCACAAGTCTCTGAGTTAACAGTAAATTCATGATTGATTCTCAGATTTACAAAGCCAATTAGCAGACAATGGCCAGAAGGTCTTTTCGCTCAGAGTGTTGTTCGAGAGTTAGCGTTCTTTACATTTGAGGAAAATGACCCATTAAGCTGAGTTGACTGTCATATGATTTAAAGGGTTTGCATTCGAGCATGGCTTTCTCTCAGAACTCACACAGTTCTTGTCCTTCACAGACCTGATCACCCAGTAACTTTCACAGCTCCCTGAGACACATGAGGTTACAGCTTTCCCTGTTTATAGCTGAGTACCTTTTTCACAGATAGGGGAACTGAGTTGCTTTCCTAAAGCAATTATAAAATCTTTTGGCTGGTGGCTCTTCCTTCCCCCGTATTCCACACAATCACATCTAACCTCTGGCAACAACCCTGATGACGTATCTTGGCCATCAAGATATCACAATGTCGCAACCTTTTGATAAAATCCCTTATCATTCAGCTATGCTGACCCACACAGCCATGCTGCCTCACACAATCATGAAGCGTGTGAACAAGACATCACATCTGCTCTGTCATTAACAATACTGTTGATTATTCACAAGACTCACAAATAAAATATCTCTCCAACACATTTTCATTAGCCCAGACACTTTTTGTCAAGGCCTGATCTTTTTTAAAGGTCAACGGAGTCTATGCATGACTTCTTGACTTCTTTGTGTTGGTAACAGCTGTGTAATTTAGACATCCCAAACGATGGGTCACAGTACTGATAGTGGCGTAGCATCAAGCAAGGAGACAAAAAATAAAAAGCGCATGCATTAAAACAGGTCAGAGCGCACAGTGATTGCGCAATGAATTGCACATGTTTACAGCATGCAGCAATATTCTTGCAAGTACAAGGACAGAGGGAGTTATTGAAGTAATTTTCTCACTTACACTCTGCCTACTCACTCACTCACTCAACCATTCACCCACCCAACTCCTCTGTGTTCTGCCCCACTCCACTCTCCCGTCTGTTCAACACCATCCACTCCTCTCCATTCCACTTTACTCCATATGCCCAAAGCATATATATCATTACGTTCACTCTTTTGCCTAAGTCATTTTCTGAGGTTTTGAGACATTTGGCGCTCTCAAGTCTCAACCTGTTGCTCAAAGCAAAACAATGAGGTAGATGTGGTTTAGCTTGTAAAGTTGGGATATAGACACAAGTCTAATTTTTGAAATGGAAAAAGAAGATAAATGGAAGATCATAGAAATATAAACAACTCAACTTCTCAAAAAAAAAAATTTCTAAAGGCAACTGTGGAATGAACATGATGATATCATGTATGCATATATTATTCTGTAATATACTAATATATAATATTATATATTTCATCATAATGATGAAAACACTCCACTATGGCAAAGTGGATCATGTAGTTGTAAAATTAAATATATATTTACTTCCACCCTTTCTAAAACTTTTCTGGTATAACATGCTCAATGGACCTGGCAGAAAAAAAGGTGTACAAATTTTAAATAGTCCCTGTAAGGTCACAAACTGGCCAAGAGAAGGAGAAAGACAGGCTTCATTTCATTTTAAGAGGTCCTGAATGATTGCAAAGTGATTGTAGACTTTGATTATAGTAGGTTTTACCACATTTATGAATTTCAAGTTGTTGCTAGGAGTATAAGGTTACTATATTTCTCAAGTGAAAGGATCTTAAATTTTAGATCATCTTACTCCTACTCTGAAAGCCCAGAATCTGACTGGTCTTGGTATATGTTTCTGTGTGTCAAAATTTTGATTAAGAATAAAAGAATTCCTGTGTAAAATATTTAGACTCATTCTACGTTAATATCATGAGTGTGGGTGAAGACGCTAATAATAGCTAAGTGAAAAATAACTCTGCCGTCTTCATACCTTGAGAACAGTATAAGCAAATCTAGGTTGTTTTTCCCAAGTTTTTTTTTCTCCCCAAAGCCTCTGGGAACCCATAATTTCAAGACAACAACGACAACAATGTTGAGAATGATGATAAAGATAAGAATGAGGCCCAGATGGTGGTACAAAACAGGACGTATCGCCATCGGGTACAGAGGGTTAAAAAAAAAAAAAAGACCACCCAGTGAGAAAGTGAGGCAAAGGCAGCAAGGCAAGAAATAACCGTACATAACCAGGTCATAAAATATGCGATGATACAAAGTGCTCTGGGTGACAACGACCTGCAGTGGAATGCGATTACCCTAACGCCAAGAATGTTTTGTTTTCACAAGGTCAGGTGAGAGAGAATTCTTTGGAACTTGGAACCGACTCTGAAGAGCTGTAACTAAAGTGGAGCCTTCAGCGCGATACCGATTCCTGCGATTCGTTCTTCAGAAGTACCGGTATTTGAGCCCAGAGTAAATACAGTCGCGTCCGGGGGGAAAAAAAGAGTGCAAAGAGATGTTAAGTTTAACAGAATAGCAAAACATTTCTTTGAATGCCTAGGCAGATATGCCTTTCTCATCACTTACAATGAACGGAGAAAATGAGGTGGGGGAGGGTGGTGGAAAAATAAAAACATGACAATAAATGCCAAAAAACCTAAATTGTAAGACACGATTCCAAGAACCTCACGAATGCATACTTACAACACTAACGTGGCACGCGTTTTCTTTGCTCCATATTAATTTTGCCTGCTCCCTTGTAAGATATAGACCTAGACTAGATTGTATCTCTTATCCAATTTTATTTTTTTAACTCCTAAACTGAGATAATTAAAAATGTATATATCGTTCCATCCATGTATGAATGTGTGCCCAACATTTGCCCAAACGTTCACCGAATACATTCTTCACTGGGCAAAACTCGTCTCGCCCTGTTGAGAATAAGGGTTGGCTGCTTACGTGGTACTCGCGTTCATTTCGAGACTCCCTCGCGCGCAGTCTTTGCACTCGCGGATTTGGCACGAGATTAGTTTCAAACTAGGGCAAAAGTGGGAGTGCCATCATCTCTTGGAACTGCCAGAAATACGCGAAATTTATCCCGTGGAATTTGTGCATGCTGGCTAACACTAAAGAATTCCCGTTAAATGTTTTTCACCTCATAAAATACAAACTGTAAATGAATGGTTGATTTGGTTGTACTCGACGATCTTATTAAAATTAAAGACAACGAGCAATTACTAAGACCAAAGGGCCAATATCTTGTTGTTTTGGAAGCACGCGCGTGTCGTGTGTATGTCTAGTGTGTGTATACAACAGATAAAACCTGGGAGCTAGTTAGAATGGAAGACAGAGAAGGTCTGCCTATTTAGCACCAGGTTAACTAATATCAATAAGCCTAAACGAGTAACTGAGTATGTCTGGTGAGCTCACGTTACGTGTAAGTGAGCGAAAATACAGGACAGGATGGGTTAGAGAATGAGTGAGAAACTGGATGACACAGTGAATGAAAGAATCCAAAGGTGAGGGATAGGAGGGTAGGGTGAGTGAGTGTGAGTGAGTGAGTGAGTGAGTGAGTGAGTGAGTGAGTGAGTGAGTGAGTGAGTGAGTGAGTGAGTGAGTGAGGTGGGATGGGTAGATGGATAAACACATGACAGGAGTGAAATGGGAGTAGAGTAGAATGGAGGAGAGTGGAATGAAGTGGAATGGAGTGAAGCAGAGCAGAGCAAAGCCAAGGAACATGAGTGAGTGAATGACTGACTGAGTGAGTGAGTGAGTGGAGTGGTGTGGAGTGGGAGTGGGAGTGAAATGGAATGTAGTGTTGTGGAGCAAAGTAAAGCCAAGGAACATGAGTGAATGAACGAGTGAGTGAGTGAGTGACACAGTGAGTGAGTGAGTGAGTGAGTGAGTGAGTGACTGAGTGAGTGGAGTGGTGTGGAGTAGAGTGGAGTGGGAGTGGGAGTGAAATGGAATGTAGTGTTGTGGAGCAAGGTAAAGCCAAGAAACATGGGTGGGTGAGTGAATGAGTGAGTGAGTGAGTGAGTGAGTGAGTGAGTGAGTGAGTGAGTGAGTGAGTGAGTGAGTGAGTGAGTGAGTGAAAGTGAGTGGGTGAATGAGTGAGTGAGTGCGTGAGTGAGTGAGTGAGTGAGTGAGTGAGTGAGTGAGTGAGTGAGTGAGTGAGTGAGTGTGTAGGCAGGTAAGTGGACAAGTGAGCAACTGAGCGAGTGGATAGATGAATAACTGAGAAGATGATTGAAGGGGTGGTTGGTGGGTCAATGAGTGAGTGAATGACCTAGGCTGGAAGGTAGCCTCTTTGAAAAAAATTCACAAATCAGTATGAAAATAATGGATAAATGAGCCAATGATATGGTTAACATGTGAGTCCCGGTGTGACACATACATCCCTGTGCCTCTCAAGGGACATAATGTCTCTAAGTCATTTTTCTGTCATATGGGAACACTGCCATTTGTTGACGCAGCCTTTTGTCATTTACAGCCTTGCCCCTTCCTAAGGTGATATGTTTAGCATGGTTTGGTTTAATCTCATCAGAAAAATTATACTTAAAAGAACCTGTACTGAGTTCAAAGCTATACAATATATGTGTCAAAATGGGTACAACTGCACAATGAGTGTTAACTATGAGGACATACATTTTTCATCTTTTTTTATCTATCCAAGTTACAAAATTATGTTGTTTATTTCCTCTTGTACAATTTAGAGGTATGAAGATGCCAATAGTATCTAACTTAGGGGTATGCGGTAGTGCCTGGCATATGCAGAAAATTGATTATGGAGAGGGGAGGGGGAAGAGCTTGGATTTGAATTTTAAAGATTTAAAGGCTTAAATTCAAATACTATTGCAAACTAAGAATGAGAGGGGTTAAGCCCAACGAGTGAAGTATAAACTGTGACTGTTGCTAGGTGGGTAAGGACCTTGTGTACTGTCTGAAAAGACCTCAAATATTAGGTAGCCTGATTTGTTGTCAAAGCTCTTACAATCTAATTGATCTTGGGACAATTTTCTATGTGTCAAAATTTGGAGAAAGAATTAAACAATCTGTTTGGATAGCTTTTGGCATAAGACCCCTGGATAAGTTAATGAAAGGTGCGAAAGCTTATATAGCCAATAGTGGAAAAAAAACTGCCATCTTCATACCTTAATTAGGCCTCATCACATCTTGTGTACACAACAGCAGTGTAGCTCAGCCATATCTTCTTTCTTTGCCCTCACTATCCTCTCTCCCACCCCCATCCCCAGAAATGAAAAACCTAAAGCTACAGGGGCAGTGCTTAGACATCACTCAACACAAAAGTACCATTCATTTCAAAGAGTTTGGGGTCTACTAGTCTACTTCATCTGCTGTGTTAGTATCATACACTGTTTTCTAATACAAATCTATGTGCTCTGATTTATGGGTGCACACAGGAATTTTATTTGGGAAAGGGTTGGGGTGGGGGGAGGACTGATAAAACACTTTTTTCCTTTTTTTTTAAATTCCTAAATGGTTACCCGATGGTAGTATGGGAGGAGGGGGCGGTGTTATTTCTTTCATGCTTTTGCTGCTTCAGATCTCTTTAGTATGTATAATGTAGTAAACAATGTGCTTGAATACATGCCCGTTTGTTGTTGCTTTATCAAAAAGTTCAAGTCTTGAATTAGATCAATCAAGTTCACAAGCCTATTTCTTAGTTCGTAGTTTTATTTTGGCTGCTTNTGCTTTTTCTTTATTTCACGAAATGTATCAGATCTGATACGCTGGGCACTAGAGGGTTAATTAGGCCTCATCACATCTTGTGTACACAACAGCAGTGTAACTCAGCCATATCTTCTGTCTTTGCCCTCATCCTCCTCTCTCCCATCCCCCATTCCCCTCCCACCCCCAGAAATAAAAAACCTAAAGCTACAGGGGCAGAGCTTACACATCACTCCACACAAAAGTACCATTCATTTCAAAGAGTTTGGGGTCTACTAGTCTACTTCATCTGCTGTGTTAGTATCATACACTCGTTTCTAATACAAATCTATGTGCTCTGATTTATGGGTGCACACTGGAATTTTATTTGGGAAAGGGCTGGGGTGGGGGGAGGACTGATAAAACACTTTTTTCCTTTTTTTTTAAATTCCTAAATGGTTACCCGATGGTAGTATGGGAGGAGGGGGCGGTGTTATTTCTTTCATGCTTTTGCTGCTTCAGATCTCTTTAGTATGTATAATGTAGTAAACAATGTGCTTGAATACATGCCCGTTTGTTGTTGCTTTATCAAAAAGTTCAAGTCTTGAATTAGATCAATCAAGTTCACAAGCCTATTTCTTAGTTCGTAGTTTTATTTTGGCTGCTTACCTGCAAATTTACACGGTCTTGCGAGTCATCATACAGGCCTTGGCTAAAACGGTTCTGATTGACCAAAGCAAGATCTCTCCTTGAGTGCGAAATGTGTATGTGTGTACGTGTGTTTGGAATTCCTCGGATTTTATTCTCAGAACAGATTCAATGTTGAATGGTGAGTCACTTACCGATATTCAGCCCAGATATTGAACTGATTTCATTTTCCCAGTTTAGCCATGTGCTTCCAGCATTGTCGCTCAACGGTGGGCTATGATCTTCACTTGTGCTATCCATCTCTACAGTCATTTCAACAATCAACACTAGCACAACCTCAAGGCAGGAACACTCCTAGTGAAGCCAACGAAGCTTTGACTCTGGAAGCCATTTTGTCCGACTCTTTTTAGAGGTTTGCTTGGAACTCTGCAACAGTGGGGTTCAACGCAGCTGCCAGAACAGCAAGGGTAGAGTTTTTGGGAGAGGTGATTTCTGGAATCGTCCGGCAGGTGCCCTCGCTTGCTTGCTCGCGTTGTGTACCAAGACTTTCGTTGAAGCTGGGGGAGGGAGGGGAAGACCGCGAGCATCACAAGTCATGCATGTTGGGATTTAGCGTTAGATACCGCGTGCTGACGTAGTGACGACATAGTCTTTCGCGCCAGTGCGTATGAACGTCCTTGACCGCATAATTAGTTTTTGTGCAACTGTGCACTGTAATGAATGTATAAGTATGAAGTAATTGTTATGTTTCATGCTTAGGCAACAAAAGTTAATGTACGAACATCTGACAGCAGAAAGTTCCTGCATGGTGCAGACAGTGACAACATTAACATCGTGATGTTCACCCATAATATTATGATGTTCATCACTGCTGAGACTCTTACTTGTTATGATGTATGCAACAGTGAGACAGTAATCCTTCACTTCTTTGCTGATGGAATTTCAAAGTTCTGCGCGAGAAACTTCTATCAGCTCTATACATTGCATGGACTTCACACCGGACTCTATACCTATCTTTGTTCTGCTCCCTATCAAGATGAAGTATTATTATTTTTCAAAGCAGTACTTCGGCATCTTACTGAAACGTCTTCAGAGTATGGACTGGCGCCCAAGCCATCAATTTATTATTTCACCGTGACTCTAGGCATGGATGCAGAAAGCTGTGAGAGAACAATTTCTAGGTACTGTGGCTTAAGCCGGCCGATGAGAGTGACAGGGGCATAGCGTCTTTGTAATCTATGAATCTGAGATTATCAATAATATAGATAGATCCTATGTAACAAATTAATACAGTTTAACTAATTCAAATTGGTTTATAAAATGTTCAAACATCACCTCCACGCTACTGTGTTTCTCATGTGAGGAATTTACAAACATTTGCAATACGACTTTGTCATGGTTAGCTAGCATCTCTGATCTTCTGAAACCCAAGCCTATACACATTGTCTCACAGATTCAACGTTCCCATATGCAGAATGTACTGCATCCAAAGGCAGAGTCTAGAGAGAGAGACATTCTAGAACAGGGGCCAACAATGTGTGAGAAAAACAGATTACCCTTCGTGCCGAAAGTTACCCCTCTCTCTCTCTCTCTCTCTCTCTCTCTCTCTCTCTCTCGTTCTGCGCAAGACCCTTACCGTGACCGCTTTCCCGAGTTTTTCCTTGGTTTTTTTTTTCTTTCGCCGACGACAGGCTGGTTGTCTGGGGTAACGTAAACACTTGAACATCACAGAACTCATGATGAATATAGTCTTAATTACTTTTTCGGTACTTTTTTTAGATGGAGCAAGAGGATGGAGATTTTAAAAGCCTCATTTTTATTTCTTTTTGGGAAAAGTATCTCGCCGGAGTGTGTCTGATTTTGTCATAGAGCTTATTGATAATTTTATCGTGATATATTACGTCGGCACTTTCACAGGACGTGAATTGACGTTACTGATAGAGACGTAGGGATAATTCTGACATCTCTCTATTTATGCGCATAAGTAATGCTGATCCCATATGGCTTGTTGGATGTAAATGCTAGATTTCCAAAGAAACAAACGAGCAAACAAACAAAAAACATGGCTACGCCCCTGTACAATGATTCTTTATTTACAGTCATTTGATAAACGAATATGCACTATGTGGAGTATTATGATAAATTATCAAGAACTGCAAAGTTTGGGGTTTTTTTTTGTAAAGGGGATACACTCACATACTCGTAATTCTCGGGCAGTTTTTGCTTGCCTAAAGCCGCAAGTATGGTTGGGCATAATTCAAGGTATAAGACTGTCTGACGAATACAGAAAAACAATAAGGGAATTAGAAAGGGGATGTGGTTGAAGACCGGCCGGGGTATAAAAGTAGAAAAGATGCACGATAGGACACTTCACTAGTTTGAATTCAGTCTACGCTCTTCACATTCGAGCGCTTCCACCCACCCCC
>JAWQUT010000261.1:426418-442276 GCA_033807755.1 Ellobium chinense
CCATCCTAATATTTTTGGTAATTTTGTAACATAAAACAGTGTTCTAGATTTCATCAAACCAAAGCAAGAACATGGGAACTGGGAGCTAATTTATTTGCTGTATCAAATACATCGCTTTTCTGACTTACCCACGCTTTTTTAAATAATGTGAACATGTAAGGAAATACAAGGCAAACGTGAGCCACGCACAGTTAACATGTAAGATGTCTTGGGGAACATGTGAGAAGCAAATGTATGTGGGTGCAATATGGGGATAATGCCGTCAACGTAACATGAGAGATGTAAAGGGTATGGGGGATGGAGACTGGATATGAAGATAGCAACTTGTTTCAGTTTTATCTGGTGAGTGTTGAGTGTGGTAAGTGTTAAAAAATGAGGGTGGTTGGGGGTGGGGATAGGGAGTTCCTTGACTGCAGGATGAGGTGGAAGAAGAAAGCTGAAGAAGGGATAAGGTAGGGGTGGGTATCTGGAGTATGGGGGGTGGGTGGAGAAGTGTGCTTGTGGGAGGAGCATATCTTAGGTGGGAGGGGAATAATTATGGGAATACACGTGCATCTTGACTGCAGAAAGCTGAAGGGAGATGGATGGAGGGAGATGGAACACGAAAGATTTGGAGCTTAGGGGTGTTTGCATAGAGTTTGGAGTGAAAATCCATGTTTAGAAGCTGCCACTAGAAGCCACAAGACATCAGCACACGGGCTTGGTTTAATTATTGTGGCATGGCTTAAAGAACCACTCACAACGAAACGCGTCGGGTGATCTGATTTGTTGATAACCTGAAGTATCTATGAGTGATGTTTGCTGGGGTACCCGTACCACTCCATTAAGGCGTTAGTTCGTTATTGTTGTTGTTGTTGTTGTTGTTGTTGTTGTTGTTGTTGTTGTTGGATTTAATAAGCTACTATGCAGAGCAGGTACCGTACACGGAACAGAAACAAAAATAAATCGCTTTTGCTTAAATCGCAATTAAAGCTTAGTTATCACTGCGTATAACTATTATTTCCCACTCGTTGACAGGATAATCAAGAAGATAATAGGGGAAGCGTTTATTATTCTGTGACGTCCTTATAGGATACCAAGTCTGCAGACGGCAAGTGTTGAAGAATTTCGTCTGGTTTCGGTGTTTAGACAATTACTTACTCTCAAAAGTTGAGAATGGATACATTAACGTACTGTTGTACAGCATAATGCATTATTACAAGATTCGATTCATTTCTCCGCTTTTGATAATGACAATAGAATAGCATATATCACATGCAAACGCTATTAACCTTCTCGTGCATAAGTTAGATGTTAGAAAGTGAATGGGAAGAGCTCGGAGAGTAAGCTTTCTTGATAGTCGGTTTTACGCATTGCCAGATTGGCAATTTTACCGTCAGGTACAAGTTCTCGGGTAGTTGCTCGATCCCCACATGAGAACGTGGGCTTGTTGATGTTGGGTGAAGCATTGTTTTGCCGATGCAGTAATCGTTTGATAGCAATTAAAATGTCTAGGCACATTCTTTAAGTGCCAGAATAGCTAATTATAGTTTAGTAATTCTGAGAGGAACTTACGACGATATAGGAAGAACTCGCAGGAAGAGCAGACTCTACAACAACTGACGCCTGTAAAGAAGATGGCCCAGGATTGGTGCTCAGAACTTTAAAACTGGTTTTAGAGAATACGGGGTCAATAAAAACGAACCATGATATATAGAATCCAAGCAGCAATCGACTTTGCCTTACCTAATGTTAGCAGTTTAGAAGGTGGTCGGGGTCACGGGTAAATACTAGGCTTCCACATGAAAGGGAACAATGTTCAAGCAGTAGGCGTGAAGTTAGAGTCTCTATGGTGTAATGGTAACATGTTCAGACTTTCAAGCTGAGAGACCGTGGGTTCCATCCCTGGAAGGGACATGATTTTTTGTTTTCTGCCTTGCGTCTCCAAACGCATTCCTCCAGAGTAATTTGGTAAAACCTCTAGTGTCGCACTTCCCGAAGATATTTGTGTAATACTAAAAAATTAAAAAATTATAATATTGAGCTCACAATCCTCCCCATATTGTTAATGAATAAGTAATGAAATATAAGTTTTTGCCTTCCCACCTGATTACACCAACATGGAACTTAAATCGACTTAAATTCGATTAGTGAAGGTAGATATATAATCATTTCATATCGTGGGTGTATATATTTACTCAACTTATGCTTGTTTACAGCATTTGAAAGAGACAAAAGGAGGCAAATTTCAGTACAGTATTACACATCAATGAGTATGACATAAAGTAAATAAAATACAGTTATATTTCTCATAGATGCTTGTAATTGCTCATGTCATCTTTCCTGAAATATGACGTGGGGTTTATCTACTTGGCCAAGACATGAAAACATTTAATTTTAATTCAGACATTTGTTTTTTCCCCCTAAACTATCGTGGTGAAGACCTTGTTCTGCTTTGAGGTCAATTTTTTTTTTTTTTTAACAGACAGCCTTCGCCAAACCGTCATAAGCTTAGTTATTGTTGGGCTACCATTGTATCGACCTAGTGCGGATCTGCAGCCAGCTATATTAGATGGAGATTTTGAAAGCTCTAACGGTATTTGGTCCGCAGATCCTTTGCCTAATATTATATTAATAAAATGCAGATCTTCTGCCTGTTGAATGGATACTTCTTACTAAGACAGGTTTCACAAACAATGGCATCGTATCATTGGGGACTGTGAAGTTATCACTTTGACTTTAATGCAGTGATGTGAGTTAACAACAGAGAAAACCATATATTTGTTTCAACCGTTATTTATAAGAAAAGGCCAAATTCAAAATGTTCTGAAAAATGTCTGGACTCACTAACACTGCACGTATTGCATTAATTCAGTTAAACGTTCACCTATTATAGCCAACACAAAATTAACCAATCTCACAGCAAAACAAAATGACAGATAATGAATGCACTCCATCTGGGGACCAAATTCAGAGCAGGCCCTGCTACTCCGGGGAGGCTATAAAGTGATAGAAATGATCTCCGTTTCATTAATTAGAGATGAGAAAAGACTTNTTCTGATGATTGTATTGAAATTCATATTAGAGCTGAAACACCGCCAAAATAAATAAATAAATAAATAAATAAAGTGCTACCTAGCTGCCCTTAAATGGTAATTACTTAAATTGACACACCCTAATAAAAGGACCACATGTTATCACTACTCAACAAAGAAACGAATCATACAAACCTGAGGACTGGATTCGTGTGGTTTCTGCTAAATGCAACCCCACATGATGGGACATAGTCAACATCGAATCTTGGATCTCATTGCCTATCTGCAAAACCTCAGGATCATGCAAGAAGCTGCTATATAAAGAGACTACGACTATATGGAAGCTCCAACATTTGACATTAAGCAGAAGGTGCGACTAGACAAAGTCGACCGGGAAAATTCTCAAGAAACCAGACGCATGTAATGTGTTTTCAGTTACCTGCTGTAGAGTGTAGTTTGTTAGGCTTATTATAACTACACTCCTGAATGCATCCCCCTCTCATTGCTAATTTATGTGTGAAATAGGCTGGGATAACTGATGAACAATGAAATAAAAAATGTCCGGCGTTATCATTACAAAAAACAGGAAAGAATGCCCATGTCATCTTGTTATTTTTTTTTTGACGGGCAAAGTATGTAGTATTTGGCGGTTTTTTAATTCAGTGTATTACATGCCAAAAGTACTGGGTCCTGGCAACCATTCTTACTGTTCTCTCTTCGCTTATAATCTAGGACTTTGTTGTAAGAAGATTGTACGGACTGTGCTTGAGGTCCTTGCTATGGCTGGTCAAAAGGAAATGGGAGTGTGTTGTTGATTGTATCTGATGAGTATTATATTACTTTTTTTCAGAGTTAACACAGTGTTGTCTGTTATCAAGGCTTTAACAGTATTATCAGAGAAAGAAGGAAGGGAAGGCTACCGAAGTCCAAGACACCGTTGATAGTGGCATCGTCGTGTCGACCCCACCTCCGTAGTGACCAGCGGTTGCAGAACGGCCGACATCGTCTACACACAACAGCGCAGCGAATGGCAAGTAGCACGTCAGGAAACATTGACCACTAAGCGTGGGACTAACTTGGAAGTCAGAGAACAAGATTATTGAGATAGACTACATGTGGGAAGAAATTGCAGACCCTTGGCAGTGAAAGATGGAGGATTATGATCCAGCTTGCCCCACAGAGTAAGTGTAGACAAGATTAGACTAGATTAGATTCTAATTTTAATTTGACATGCACCGAAATAGGCTAGAATTGTAAGGAGATTGTTGGAATAGTCTAGTGCGTATACTGTCTATCTAACGGAGTGCTGGGACTCTCCAAAAGTATGCTTGGATTAGGGAAGGGTAAGTCTAGACTCTAGACGTCTAGAGTTGTTAGAATATGTACTGTGGATATTGTTCAGGGACTCTCCTTAATCTCAAGAGTGTTTCCTCTTTCTGTTACTTTAGTAGTGATTGATATACACAAAGCTATTATGTTATTAGTCCAGTCTTATTAAAATCAGAGAATATTTTTAGAAATCGATTGGCTCCACATTGTCCTAGGAGAATGAAAGGGCTATCTCTTGGGACAGGACCGCTCTTGCATTGATACAGTTCATTTAGTCATTGGTTTAGCTACAAGATTGGTCCTATTCCGTGATTGTACCAATGAAAGTAGTAACAAGGACCTGTCAGGGATAGATCTAGTACTCTCCAATTTGCCAGAATCATGTGTATACTATCACTTGTCAGTGACTGGTTGTTTTTGAACAAGATTACAGATCTAGTCTCCAACTCTGAAGTTGCTTTTCATCATAAAATTAATTAAAATAACCAGTTGTTATTACTCATCATATAGATTGGGTAAGATTATGTATGGTATATATTTTGTTAATTTTTGTGTACTTTCTGGACGAATGGTAACTGTGTCACAGATAAATAATGAAAGGAGGAGATTGATACAGAATAATTAATTTTGTTTAATAAGTTCTAAGTAAATGAGGAGGATTTGAGAACAAAAACTTCTATTTTACAATTATGTATTGCTGAAGTTAGTAGGTGGTGGTCTCATTTACCTATTTCAGAGGGATTTTGCTAAATATTGCAAGATCAAATCTTGTACATCTAGACCTTTCCTAATAAGCTAGGGTTATCACGTGATTCTCGAGCTATTTTTGGATTGGGACAGAGTGGTAACTTTCGGTTTACCTTGTTTCAATATATTTTATATGGAAGAGAGAAGTCTTTATCTGGCAATTTGACAGACATTTTTGGATATGGATACATAGTGAAATTGCGCAACACAAGTTCGGGGAAGAGAAATATTATCAAAGAATTGCTCTATTGCCATGTCCTAGATGTCCTGAAACACTCGTAAATTGATTTTAATAAGTTTAGCCACACTCGGTAAAAAACTACCTGGCAAGAAATTCATTTACACCATGTGGCTGCAATTCCTATGTTGCCAGTTTGCCGTTTCATATCAATTCACCCGAAACAGTTTTCTGGGGTCCCTACTCATATTGGCAATTTACTGACACTTGAAAGCTTCATTGTAAGCAATATTGTGTAACGTAAGGTCTTTACATCAATCAGAGCTAGCCTTGCAACGCGAAGCACAAGTTTCTAGCCATGGCCCATGTATACTGGTCCCCTGAAGTGAGTGTACCACCCGGCTGCTCATGAATATTCCATGAGAAAGGTCTATTGTAGATCACTTTATGACACCATCAAATTTTTGTCAATTTGCAAAGTTCTCTAAAAGCAGAATTGCCAATTTAGATTTAAAATAAAGTTTGGCCAGCATCTTTTATTAAACTAATGCAGTGCTTGAGATAAGTGACATGAAACTGAGTAATATTTAAATACTTTATTTGTTAATTCTCACTAACTTATTACACCATTCGTTTTTCAGTTGAATTTAATTTCTGGTGATAGACTATGATTGTTTTACTCAATTGTAGTCTTTTTAGTCTAGGTGTGTGTATGCCAATTAACTGGGTGTTTTGAATAATAATAAAAAAGTGAGGCTAATTTTAGACTGAAAGTATTAGAAAGTAGCCAGTATTTCCATGATGATCATTCATGAACAAAAGGTATAATGTCCATATCCCATCCCTCTCTATGTAGCCATCGCATTATTATCATTACTTTCCAGTCTCTATGGCAAAGACAATCTGAGACCAGGTTTGTCCAATATAGAAATTATAATACTGCTTACTAGGGGTCTTAGTTTGGTAAATTATCTGCAATTAATAAGGAAGGAACACTGCGATATCTACTGTAGTGTTTATCATTGAGGTCCTAGGGAAGTTAGTGAGACCTGTTCGTGCTTGAACCAGCAGCCATATGTTGTGAAAACCAGAGGCAGGGCTGGCTGACTAGTTATGCTTGTCAGTTTGTTCTTTCAAAGACTAGTAGAGCAGGACCAAGGTGGATTGAACTTCGAAAAGGGCAAGAAAGACCTGATATGGGAAAGAGGGAGAAGATCTAGGTAACTGGAGAAAGACTTAAAGAGTTAAAAATAAAAAGGGCAAGCAGAAAAAGTCTGTGAAAAAGGGATAATAAAAGGTTGCTGTGGTAACTCAAAAAAACAAAAAAACCGATTAAAAAAACCCACCAAACACCACAGCTACCCATCATTGTGTAGCTGATTAGTTGTCCACATACTTTCTGATGGCATTCAGTATAAATTAATAAAAATATTTAATGTGTTTTAAAAACAAAAGCCACAGTCAAAGACAAAGCAGTGTTAATCTTGATAATATAGCAAAAGTTTATTGAAATTCTCCCCATTCCCATGTGCTGAGCCAGGCTTTTTGTCCTAGATATATGTTTTCGAAGGAAACTCACTTTTAAAGCTTTTGAAGTTTCTTTTAGTTTTCAACTGTGATGTAGAGATTTCAAGTCTTCATGGACAGCCTTATTATTTCATGAAAAGTGTCTGACTGACAAGCTTTTATGCACAGTTTGTAATTTTTCATAAGAGTCATATATTTCATCATGATGTTGGTCATAGTCATGAGCAAAGCCAATTTTTTTTTTCCATAAAAACCACTATTCAGTAATTATGTGTTAATACTGTTAATGAAAAGTTTTTATTTTTTGGAATAGGGAAACTGAAAGGGAGCAGGGTGACTGGTAATTTTGGTAATAGCCCATTATAATCATCAACACAGTTGTGGAGTGACATGCATAAATCTCACCTGTGTTAGGCAGAAGTTAGGGACTTGGCCTAATGGATTCCTGCAGCAAAGCAAACTCTATGGGACCAACAACAACCTCCTGTGCACAGCCCAAGTATCCAGCTCGGACTGGACTGAGCTGTTAACGATGTCAAATTTATTGAACGCAGAAAAAGAAGACATCACATATTATTCTGTATTAGTGTAGAGGGAACCCGGAAATAGGGTTTGCTTATTTCAGTAATGGGCACAGTTCTGGAACTGAAGTGTTTTGGATTTGTGTTCATATCTTTACCGTGGCATGATGGGGGAGATGCTGCAATTGTGAATTTGTCAGAGACCACTTTTGCACTGCATTAGTTTTATAGGTTTCAGTGATTAATACTGGGAAATCATGGTGTTGTGAGCTGGAAGATTTCAAAGCCTACTGTAAATGGATATGTAATGCTATGTTTTGTATCAACAGGGCAGATGTAGACTAGTCAGATCAAAACAGTAAAGTGATAGATTGTCAATGCTGTCAAATGTCCAAGAACTGAAGTTTTTAATGCTGTTTAAGTTTTTAAGTCTAGTCAGATTAACTAACAATTAACATGCACAGCTATGCCTAAAGGGAAGTAAGAGGTGGGATTGCATTTGAATTGATACAGATGCAAACTTCAAAGACTGGGATAGAAAACCACTATCTTGATTCACTTTATACAAAGTGATTCAGTATTGGTGAATAGTTTTGGAAACTGATGACTCAGTCAGTGGGCTTCCATAGAAATGTCTATTTTTGTAAAATAGTGTGGAGGCCAGTGACATTTCTTCACACTCAAATGATTTTTCAAACACAAGGTTTTGATTATTTGATGGGTGTACATCTGCGTGCTTTTTTTTTGTTCTCTTCAGTACAGCATAATTTCTCAGCAAACATGATGGAGGAGTGGGTGTGTTTTTTTGTCATGAGAAGCCCCCCCAACTGCAGCTAATCATTGCATCAGCCTGGTTAAACTGGTTAATTAATGTGAAAAACTGGGCAGAAAATGTTCACTGAATAAATTCTCATTTATTTCAGAGGCAAAAGTGCAGAGCAGCCTAGACCTAGATAATTTGTAATTCATCATTATACAAGTCTCTGATATCAGCAGTTGAAACAGCTGAGGTTAATTTTTTTTATCTCTGTGTTTCAACTTAGTTAGAGGGGAAGTGCTGACTAGTTGATATTGAAATACATAGATGTATGTTAGGCTGCTGGACAGCAGATGTACTGTATCTTCAGTGACATTTTTGAACAGTTCTGAGAATTAGCGAAGGTTCATATCATAATTCATAGTAAAACTAAGGATATTTTAAAAATTCTCATAATAGTCTAGCTTTAAATTCAAGGTCTAGTTTTGATGCACACAAGAACAGTGGCACTAGTCTATATCCTGCATTTTACCTGCATTTACTGCTTACATCATTGGAAATTTTGTCAGGTCTGTGACTATGTAAATAGTGTGAGATCTGTGATAGGAGAGTTTCTTACTTTTCTCTGTATTACTGAGAAACAATTCTATCTCCAAGTCAGTTCTGTCATGCTCGCCTTTTCATCATTCTGTCAGTCAGCCGTCTTTCCCTTCTCTGTGACAGTACATGTTGATCTATGTATGGATAAAGTTTAAAGAGATTTGGTTATCAAAACTGGGACTAGGCTGTTGCCTATATGCTCTGATTTTGTTTTCTTTAAACAATAAATTTCTTTCTCTAGTGGAAACAAGTACTACCTAGAAGCAACAGATGCTGCTTAGAAGCACATGAGATTTTTTGGGTTAAACTAGTCTAGTTAATTTATTTGTGGCAAATCCTATCAATCAATGTTTAGGATGCCTTCTAACAAAACAGATGATAGCAGTTCCTGGACAAAATCTTGAAGAGCATTTGAAATACTTAATTTCTTACTTCTTGTAGCGGTAAGAGAGTTCGTTGGATTAGGTGGTGGAGGAAGAGGAGGGGGCATAAAATAGATAAACTCTTATCTCAAGCTATTTGAAGAGCAACAGAATGTTCATGAGATAAGTGTGAAATGTGAAGTGACTGTCAACAGAGGAGTGTCTTGTAGTCTTGAGGTGTAGCAAATGTCCTCGTGTTGGGCATGTGTAAAATTACAGGGAAGCTCAATGAAAGTGCATACTGCGATTTAAACATTAAATTCAAGACACTGATTTGATGTGTAGCTGGGCATGTGGCTAATGCTCCCTTTCTTAGATAGGGATAGCCAGGTGACTATCACATTTTTTTTTACTATACAATGTATGATACCTTTTTTAATTTTTTCACCTTTGTTCTTGGTGGGTGATGAAATTTCAGTACATAGCACAAGTATGCACTTAGCAAGCACTTCATATGGTGTTTATGCACATTTTGGTGACCTGGTCATGTAAGCCATTAGCATTTTATCATTTCAGATTACAAATGTTGTGTATGTTCCTTTGGTATAATTCCAGGATCTTCCCAGTGTGTATTTTTGTTAGGGCCAGGAAAGGGTTAAGGAGTGTAAAGCACCCTTGGCAGAGTCTTTGAACAATATCTAGGGACCCTTGCACTTCCTTTACCGAGCTTCTAACCCAAACTTTGCCCTGACACAAGCACTTCTCGGGAAGAGTCCCTGGATTATACCAAATGGATATATATGTACAACACTTGAAAACTGACAATTTATGATAGCCTGTATAGTGCAGTGGACTCTAGTTTCTGAAGTTATCCGTAGTAAATTGGTTTAGATCCTGATCTTGTGCCTACACTACAGAGATGAGTTTTATGTGTGGGCCTTTTCATTCAGAATCTGACTGAAAATAGGATTGAATTATATTAGAGGATCGGGCTTCTAGTGTGGTGAAGTTCAGTGAGAACATTGTAGTTCATGTTGGAGTCTCAGGGCTGCCTGTGGAAAATGGCTGGCTGTTATGGTGTTTTCTCAGCATTCCACCTTTTCTCTTTGTAATAATAAATATGTAGGAGGAGTTGTAAAATTTCAGAGGAATTTTAGGTCTTTCTCAAGTAATTCAAACTTTAAAATACAAGAAAGAAGGAGAGATTTGTGCATGTTCAGTGTAGTTGCTGTNGGGGGGGGGGGGGTGATGAAAGTGAAGGGGATAGAGAAAAAAATGCTGTTATATTACAGAAAAGGCCATGCTTCATGGAATAGAGCACAAATAAATCACAGCCAGTGAAAACTGAGGCTGAAGAAACAATTTTTGACAAAGTTATTTTGTATCATATGAAAGCTTATTATACACCATCCTTTCCTCAAGTGGAAAGAAAAAACCAAAATTAATGAACTTACTTTATTCAGGCCTCAAATACACTCATTTGAAGTGACTTGGGGTCACCTGATGCAGTGATGAAATATTCTGAGAAAATTGTAATTACAGAATAATGTTACATTGTAGAAGTCTAGCAGGTCATCTGTCCCACAGAAACTCAACTTTGTCCACAATTATCTATCATTCATATATAACATCAGTACATTCCTGTACAGAAATAATTGTACTTTTCAATTTTCATCAAAAGTATCAGTGGACCCGATAACCTTCTGAACCTAGCATCTCACTTCCCAGTCTCAAGTGACACAGTTTTTTATTCATTGTGACTGGCTGCAAGACAGCATTATTATGTAAGTGGTTTGCATGCATTAACTTAAACTTATCCCCAGTGCCAGTGTTTTGATTCTGGTGCAAGTCATGTATTCTTCTATGTACTTTCTTCCTCAGGGATGAGAATCAGTTCCCAGAGCTAGACCTGTCTCAGGTCCCTCTACCTCCATCTTTGCCTTCACAAGGTTCAGACCATGAAAGGAGTAAATCCAGGCAGTTATCGCCTCCACCACCTGTGCTGGACAGAGAAGATGATAAAAGAGGAAAGAAAAAGAAGAAGAAAAAGAAAAAAAGACAAGGAGGTTCACGCTATCCGGCAGAGGAAGACAGAGAGGTTAGAAGTAGATCTGGTCTAGACACAATTTTTTGGAGTTTTTAAGAAAACAGAAAGCTACTTTCTTGTGTGAAACTGATAGTTACTGTCATTATTGTTATTTTTTTTTATGTTTTGCAAATTATATTAGGAAATAAGTCTACCCTGTTATTAATTTACATCATTGCTTGTGCCTCTAGATTGGCTATCACATGGTTGAAATTGTCTGCAATTATTGAAACTAAAAACTGTTACTCAGAAATAGATTGATTGTTTGGATGAAATGGAGTGGCTTTTGAAGGGCAAGAGTAGAGGTAATACACTTACAATTACAATGGGTTGTAAACAGCCAACTGGGTAAAAAAAAATAGTTAAGCAGTTTTTTTTTGTTTTCTTTTGTACTCGCTATTTCATTTGTTTAACCTTTTCCTGCCTGCTGCACATGAGCATCCAGCCTAATGCATCTGAACCCATTCTCACAATAGAAGATATTTTTATCCGTGCTTCTGGCAACCTGTCTCACAAAACATAGAGATATATCTTGACAAAAAAAAAAAAAAGGGGATATATCTTGGCACGCAGATAATTAATAAGATTTTACATTACTCCCTATTTCTTTATGAAAATTTAGCCCTTCTATCTTCAGCAGCTGATTGTTTGTTTTCTTTTATTGATGTTTGGGCTCCATGAAATTCTTTTGTAATGGCTCTTCAGATAATGAAATCGTGGTTGCATGATCTACCTGCATATTTAATGTGAACCATCTGTGCAAGCCAGTTTAAACTAGTGATCAAAATACTTAGGACTCAGATTGTTAAGAAATTCTGACAGTAACTAAGAAGATGAGGAAAACAGCAAAAAAATTGAAAATCACAACTTCAGACTCTAGATTTATATTTTTTCATTTCTATTTTGAGCTTTGATGATTTATTTAATGCTAAAGATAGGAAAAAATTACAGTACTAGTTATTTGAAAATACTGGACTTTTTTGTAACATAGGCAAAAATGCAGAGTTATCTCCTCTGCTTTCAAAAAAAAAAACCAGTTAGATTTTGACAGGAAATGGTTAAAATCTTCCATTTTGCAAAAATAAAATGGGGGTGGGAGGGGAACATTTGATAGATTTCATGTTGTTGTAACTTTATTATGATCACCACACAAGTAATTTTGTTGCCAAGTGAAAAAGACAGACTAATCATAATGGCAGGAGTATGGAATAATGTGAGGCCAAAAAGACAAATTTTGTGATCCAGTATAGTTCGGGCTCAAACAGAGCTGAAGCAAACAGTTTTATCTCATATTAATTGATGATTTAAGAGTGTCATGCAGTTCATAAGACCATTATAAAAGATGCAGTGTTTAAACACTGAAATATAAAGCATACTTGACCCTGCTTATTATGAAAATGCTTTAAAATAAGCAGGAAATATTTTGCAAGTCTTGACATTTTTTTACAAATTTAATTGTGTCCTTAAGCCTGATATTAATCCCAACCCCATATGTGTTACAAAGCATTTTAAATCCCCTTACACTCCATTATTTTAAATTTAATTTTGGAAATCTTAGTCTCTCTCTTTCTTGCAATAACTCAGCCCTCACACAAATGGCATGCCCACCCCTCCCCCAACTTCCTACAAGGCTAGACAGGTGCTGGTTGACTTGTTGCAGCAGCACCTCATTATGAATACTTCAGGATGCGAGATCTTGGTTGCCTTGCAATCAGGCGGATAAAACCATAAATCTCTGCCGCTTTTTAACATTATGGCTAAGGCAGAAAATACTTAATGAATGATTTAATGAGTCCCTGTGAATTTTAATTCCACGAATGTCTTTATGTTCATTCCTTTGGCAGAAGAGCAGTCATTATGGGGGTGCATTGGTGCAGAATATACCAAAAGAGGGGCACAGGGTGTCATAATGAAAATAGACAAAAGCAGATATGGAATATTACTTATCTTTAAAAAGATGCCAAGTTAACTTCTGAGTAATGCTATGCTATGAGCCATGGTGGCTTTTTACTTAGAATAAGACGAATAAGACTTGCCTTAATTTTCTATCAGGAATTTGGTGTGAAGCAACTGACTGAGGAAACAGTGTTATACTCTGGAAATGCTTAGTAACAGGGAAGCTAGACTGCTCCCTTTGCTGAATTTAGGTGCAGCTTAGGGCCCCAAAATCAGGGTTGGGCAGAACTGAGATCATCTGAACGCAGTTCGTGAACTAAAATTCAGTTCACATGAACTTGATCTAAGTTTAATAGCTATTTTGGACAAACTGATCTGGATCTGAACTAAATCTATTTTGGGTGCTCGATTGAACTCTAATATTCGACCTAACTTTCAGTTTAGGTCACATCTATCGTGTAAACCAGCATGGCATGCCAATTTCTAAAACTAAGGAGAACTGATCTGATCAGTTTTCATAGAACTGAGCTAAACTTGATGTTAGAACTCTTTTCCCACACTGAACTTGATCTGAGCCCAACCCTGCCCACAATATTTCAGTGTTTGTTTCCTCTTGGCTCATGTGAAAACTTTCGTTTTTAGTTCGGCAGGTATAAAATCATTCTTTCTAGCCTTATATATAACACCAATGTGCACTTTTGTGAGATCTACTAGTGTAACTTTTTAACAAGGGTCCTCCAAGCTTTATGTCTCTTAAGGCCGCACAGAGAATACAATTTGGCACTGATTGCTCCATCAAGAATAGCTGGTACATATCAGTAATCATACTGTTTTCTGATTTTTTTAACACTTTTCATCACTAAAGGACCAAAGGTAACAGAGTGGTTAATGAGAATCATATTCATATCAGATAAATGTAACATGAAATTTACCACTGTAGATCTAGTATTCCTTCATGATTTCATTGCAAGTAGTATCTTGAAACTTCGGAGAACTGTGACATGCTGTGCACTCATAATTTAGAGGGGTAGACATATTCATCCTGTTCAGCCAACCAGTCTATCCATGGAAACTTAATCTTTCCCATATTTTTTAACAATTTCTGACAAAAGTGACTGCTTAAATAATTGTAATTGACTTAGATGGTTTATCAATTTCAAGGGAAAAACCAATCCACAGGGTGAGAGAAATGGGATTTAATTGGTTATGACATCTAGGGATGTGGTGGTCCATTCTGGTTTCATATTCAAAGAAGTAATTCTTAGTCTGTGTCAGATAAACCTTCTGATTCCTTCCTTAATGCAGAGTTTTTATAAATTGCAGAACGATGCAGAGCAATAGAACTAATCATTTTGACTCTCTCACAAGCACTGAAACTCAGCCCAGATCCAGGAAAATTCTGATTTATGAAAAATAGTTTCCCACAAGTGCATCTGAATATTCATTTTCTTTTTGCCTATCAGAAACATGTAGTAGAGATTAACCTGAACTTGCTTAGAAAAACTAAGATATGACACTAGTTCTCATGTGGAGGTTTCGTTCCTGCTAGCAATGAACACAGTTTTTCTGAACTGCTTCTGACAAGTGCCTCATTTCCACTAGGCTCATCATTTTCCCTTCCAGGCCTCTAGTGTAAAATTTGTCTGTCAGTGAATTTATTCAGAGGGAATTTCAGTTCGGAAATTGTTTGATATGTCAAGACTGTACCAGATATTTTTTAAAATTTCAGACAGTGCATTGCTTGATCCAGTTGGGAGGGAGAAGGCCAGCTGGGTGGCAGGCTTGTTTAAATGCATTTAAGTTTTACCTCTGGACTGCCTCTCAATTTTCCCTTGTGAAAAGGGGGTGTAATATGTAGATCTTCTCCGAAACACTTATTGTGCATATTTTTTGTTCAGCTTGCTGTGCTGAGATAACCTATTTTAAATTATAATATTTTATAAGTAGTTTCCGCAGTCAATAGGTTTTTTTCCCTCAAGGAGACATCCACTTCTCAGGACATTTTGATGAAATCAGACCAGTAAGAATCAGTATAGTTTGTTTAACCATTATGTCACACCATTTTCAGAGAGGAATGGGACAAGACTTTAAGTGACATTTTTGCCGAAGAACCACTTCCATAATATGTGTACACAAATTACTGTTACACAAGTTAAATGTCAAGTTTCACTTAGTCAGTATCAACCAAAAAGAGGCGTTGTCTGGAAAAACATGTTTACCTTATCACCAGCAGGCCTAGCTGCTGGCAGATTGTGATTGTTATTGAAAACATAAGCAACAGTACTGAAACAGCGCGGGTGGGGTGGTGGTCTTCAGCAACATAATTATAATCTATAGTCTTATTATAGACGTCCATGTACACCGGCAGTCCTAACGCGTCTTTCACGAAGATGACCGTTGAGGGAGGGTAGACACTTGCAGTGCAATCGCAGGTTAGGATCAAATTCCAACACAGGGAACTTGAAAGCATGACGTACGTACCCATGTGTTGTGCGTTCCTTTTCAGAGTCCCCTTTTCGGCTCACGTATCGTAGACACTTCACGACGTATAAAGAGTTCGACCGTTCATTGTGCATCTTATTCGTCCGTTAGTGGCGTTGGACTATCGATTCATTGTGAATGTTACCGTGGCTGTATTGAAAATCACTGTTCCCCCATTCACTGAACGTTTATTTTTCCTGTCAGGGGATGGAAAGCGGTGGAGGGAGGGTGCGAGGAAGGGTTGAGGGTCAGAAGCAGTGGAAAGCAAAATACTACTACCAGGCTAGTGAGGAATTATAAGATAGGAGAGAATTTTGATGATGGAAATGAAGGATTTTTTTTTTGGGGGGGGGGGGGGGG
>JAWQUT010000261.1:442292-472681 GCA_033807755.1 Ellobium chinense
GTGTCAGGCAAGATTGCCGCAAACATCATAACGCGAGCTCGTGACTGGCTAGAGGAGGGGAAGAGTTCCCTTGACCTGGATTGATCCATGCCTGATTGTCATTTCACTTGGGTAGGGTAGGCTTTTCACTTTTCAGTAGGCCTTTTTTTTTCTTCAAAATATTCATCGGTAGCCTATTCTCATAAATTTACATGGCGAGTCTGTGGGTATACTACATGTGTGAGATAACGAGTGTTTCCTAAAAAAAACAACAAAAACGGCAGTTGCTCAAATAAAAGCAGGATAATGTAAATAATGGTGAATGGGTGTCAATTTCACCAGAAATTTGAAATGATGAATGAGGACGGAATCGGAACCCTTCCCCATTTCAAAAAAAAAAAAAAATTAGATCTAGCGATGGGCTGGCCTAATCCTGGTTGTTTTGGACAAAATTGCATGAACAGACCCAGTTAGAATTAGTGGGTTTTCCTTATATAGTACACCTCGGATACAAGGGACTATTAGTTTTAGGACCTTTGTATCCGAGGTCACGCTGAAAACGAGTTTTTTTTATATTTTTTTGAAGAGAAAATAAAGGAAGGAGAATAGCAGGAAATGATAATATCTGTGTTACATCCCTTGAATGGGGATTTCTGATTACGCCGTTTTAAGCGAGATCCCGTTTTCTTAAAGGCCGTTGTAAATGAAATCTGCAATATCATATTTAAATTTTCTTTATTATTATTACTGACTGAAATTTTTTTTTAACTAGAACATTGTCACAGATTTAGTTTATGCTCTTTCGATAGCAACAGACTAGGGCTTTGACGGCGAACAGATTAACCGCGGAGCTGATAGGGCAATTGCCCCGGGGCATCGCACATCTCCATCGTACCATTCCTCATAGAGCCGCGAACTGCGGCATTCGACATTCGTTGCCTCAAGGCAAGGTCCTTCAACATGTTGATCACATTATCCCCTCTCACTCGTATAGCTACGGCCCTGCCCCATTACGTAGAGCCTTTTTGGGCAAGTGGTGTTTATTGCAACAAGGAAAACGCGAAAGTTTTGTGGGAGGAGAGAAAGGCATACGAAGGGAGTGGCACTTCCAGATGCGCTGTCAAAATATATTTATAACATGCAAATTGAAATTTGGGGAGACTAAAATTATTGCAGAAATTAAAAAAAATAGAAAGGAAGGATAGGAAGATCCACGGAGACCAGTTCCAGACCCACAGAACATAGCATTAGCGTGCCCATAGAGGGCGTCCGAAATGCCGGGTAAGGGCGGTGGTTAATGTTTTCAGAAATCGAGGTATCGGTAGGTTACACTGCATAAGACCGATGTCTACTTAGTTTTGTACCAGAACTTGTCTAATCTCGTTTGGNTGGGTATATTACATGTGTGAGATAACGAGTGTTTCCTTTAAAAAAAAAAAAAAAAACGGCAGGTGCTCAAATAAAAGCAGGATAATGTAAATAAAGGTGAATGGGTGTCAATTTCACCAAAATTTTGAAATGATGAATGAGGAATCGGAACCCTTCCCTATTTCAAAAAAAAAAAAAGTAGATCTAGCGATGGGCTGGCCTAATCCTGGTTGTTTTGGAGAAAATTGCATGAACAGAACCAGTTAGAATTAGTGGAGTAGACCTCGGATACAAGGAACTATTAGGACCTTTGTATCCGAGGTCACGCTGAAAGCGAGTTTTTTAAAAAATATTTTTGAAGAGAAAATAAAGGAAGGAGAATAGCAGGAAATAATAATCTCTCTGTTACATCCCTTGAATGGGGATTTCTGATTACGCCGTTTTAAGCGAAATCCCGTTTTCTTAAAGGCCGTTGTAAATGAAATCTGCAATATTATATTTAAATTTTCTTTATTATTATTACTGACTGAAAAAAATGAACTAGAACAGTGTCACAGATTTAGTCCCTGCTCTTTTGATAGCAACAGACTAGGGCTTTGACCGCGAACAGATTAACCGCGGAGCTGATAGGACAATTGCCCCGGGGCATCGCACATCTCCATCGTACCATTCCTCATAGAGCCGCGAACTGCGGCATTCGACATTCGTTGCCTCAAGGCAAGGTCCTGCAGCATGTTGATCAGTCTCGGGCCGTGACCACATTATCCCTTCTCACTCGTATAGCTACGACCCTGCCCCATTACGTAGAGCCTTTTTAGGCAAGTGGTGTTTATAGTAACAAGGAAAACGCGAAAGTTTTGGGGGAGGAGGGAAAGACATACGAAGGGAATGGCACTTCCAAATGCGCTGTCAAAATATATAAATTTATAACATGCAAATTGAAATTTGGGGAGACAAAAATCTTTGCAGAAATTAAAAAAAAATAAAAAGGAAGGATAGGAAGATCCACGGAGACCAGTTCCAGACCCACAGAACATAGCATTAGTATGCCCATAGAGGGCGTCCGAAGTGCCGGGGTAAGGGCGGTGGTTAATGTTTTCAGAAATCGAGGTATCGGTAGGTTACACTGCATAAGACCGATGTCTACTTAGTTTTGTACCAGAACTTGTCTAATCTCGTTTGGTGTATCAGTAGCAGAGCGTAAGATGATAAAATTCTCTCTCCGACTCAATTGCAGAAACCACAACGGGCAGGTCCGTTATTGATTTACAGTCGGTGCTTGCTTGCTGCAAAGGGCTGTCGTCAGTGTCAGCTATGGTAGAGCCGCAGAGAAAGAAGTGCGCTGAGGAAGTTTTGATTTTTTTTTTTTTTAATGTAAAGGACTCTAGGTGCGACATCGCAGATTGCGTAGGAGTGGGATGGAATGAAGATTATTGATGCTTCGTTTGTTTTGGACGCGTTTTTTTTTTTTTGAGAGGAGGACGTAAAATTAACACTGATTGCAGGAAAGTCCATCTACGATGGTCTGATATAACCAGTATCTGTAGTCTCTCGTCATCCTTTTTTCCTCATCCTCCCATGGATTTCTGTACTCATTGCGCCGCCTCCACCCCTCCCCTCCCCCTCGTTTTATTAAGTTTGAAAATGTGGGCATAAAACGTCAGAATTTTTCATTTATCCACACAGAACTGATCGCAGTAAACATGCATGGTCCGCTAACTGGTAGTGTAGGTATTTTCTCAGCCTAGAATAAAGTGGTCAAGGTGGTAGTCTGATGCGTCTGTCGGCATCGCAATTCACCGTTTCTTCGTTTTCCCCAGAAAATCTGTACCCATTCACTTTTGGATAGTTGCTCCCCGGTTTCTAGTCTAGGCGGATTTTAGAACTTAGGGACATTAAAAAAACATTATTGTACTTTTGCCCTTTATCACGCAGGTACGAGAAGGGATGGCAGATTACATGACGCACACTAACAGTGTAAGTCTTTTCCAGGCTTTTCTTATGAACACGGCGATTAGGACCAGTCAAATCAACGCAGAATGTAGGGTACAAGCTGCACCGCAGGCAGGTCAGCAAGCAGCAAGCACCACGCTAGTAGGCCAGCCCGCCCCATCAGTCGAGTGCAGTGTGTAGTAGGTCAACACGTCGTCCCCGGCGTAATGGCAGCTTTCGACCCCGTAGACTTGTGATAAGGCGGAGCTAACTGTGGCCTAGCTGGCTGCTCCCTTCAACGTCAGTTCCTACAAAAAGAGAACTACATAACAAAAAACATTCAGAGTATCGCTATAGAATACAGTTTTGAAAAAATAATATTGTTGCTGTACAGTTCAGAATGCCCCCTGTAATATTTGGACAGATAGTATTGTTTGCACGTTCGCCCTGAACCGAAAATTCTGCATTTCATTATGTCATCGCATAGTATTGGACCAGCCATTCAACCGCCATAGATTAGGCTAGGCTGTAGTCACCGTTGCGCACGCATTGTGATGGATCCCGCTGGTGGCGGGCTGTTCTATTTTTAGCAATGGTTCCTTGGCCTGTACGGTAGCCTATGCCCCGCAGTCGAAGATTATCCATAGGGATAGCGCTTATCCAAGACTGATCGCTGTAGGTACAGAAATGACCACATAAATTGAACCGATGTTGAAAGCCATCCAGGGTTGCGATATTATCGTCCTTAGGGCAAAACCCGTAGCTTTTCGATGTACCCTAACATCAGACCTCCCATCATGAACATAACGAGCCAATCCGGCAGGCGGTCCGACCATGCCCATGCTGGAAATCAGTGTCCCTACTCCACAGTAGACCGTAATATGCGCGCACCACCCATTCCACGTTTACGTTATATACTGCAGTATTTTCAAAGATTAACCACAACGAATGCAGCGGCATGAGAACACCACCCAAATCATATTTTCTCACACAACCTAGCAGTACCAAATGACAGAGATAAAGGGGAAAAGCCGAAACGGTAATTTGGGGTAGTCTAAATAGCGGAACATTCAGTTTGCCACCCGAATGGTACATATTTTTAGTGAGGCTTGTAGTGAAGCAAAGAAAGCGGGCCTGCACACAGAGCAGGCCTGCATGCATTGCAGATCAATTTCCAGAGGATTTGGGTGTTGCTGTCAGTATACCTGTTCATTGATTTAATGCCCCATAAAATAGTTTCTACACCTGTCCATGTTTAAGTTAACTAGTAATTCAAACTAGCACCATGCCTTTTTTTTTTTTTTTCAAATTTGAGAGAGGCTGTCAATGTTGAGAATACAGTCTCTAATGCATGGTTATAAATACTATTTTTAGAAATATCAAGTATTAGCTTTATATATTTGAAGTAATTTGACATAATTAAGTATCGGCTTCCAGTTTGGATATCATCATTTTATTACTGTCCCATCATTGGACCTCACTTTGGTGTTTTTGTAAACCTTGCTTACTACACACCTCATTCAGTCCATAGATCTTTTGACCCCTGAATGAAATTTTTATCTTTGGTGCTAAGATCCAGAATTGTACTGCAACTCTGGCCGTAATATTTTTAAAACTCCTGTCATGCCATAATTACTGAAGTGGATGGGATGAAGTCTAAAAGATACCAGTAAGCTGACAGTCAATTTTTGAGTGACACATGATGGCTGTAGAGCACAATATTCGGATTAGTGGGGTAAGAAATACTACAAAAATAACATCTCTGCAGGGATTCTTGTCATTCCTTCCTCTTATGAAACAAGAATCACTTGACTTCTTGGTTGTCATTAACTTTCTGTTAAGACCTTTTAACCATAGTGAAATATGAAGAGGCTTGCAAGGCATTGCTTGATAGGTCATACTGCACTCTTCGCAACACTTGCTTTTTTTCCTGAGCTTCCTCAGTTTGGGAAAATCCATTCTTTATAGCTGCGCACAGTTGTTGATGCAGCTATCCTGGAAAGCAAAATTCTTGACAAAATTGAGGAAATCATCAAGTAATGAGGTCAGTTAAATATTTATTCCTTTCCTTTTTTTCTATTTTCCCAGGATGATAACATGGAAATGGAAGATGTTAATGACTCAGACAGAGGAGTATCCGCAGCACAACAAGAGCAAGATGGTATGTAATGATTAGGTGAAAACTGATAAAACCTGTGACATTGACTATTTTGCGAGAGCAAGAAATGAATTGGTATTTTTTAACCAGATTTATGATTATATATGAGTGTCATTGAGAATTCTTTTATTTAGTGTAATACAGGACAGCCAAGAGATATTTCCAGGTTTCCTCCTTACAGTCTTAGGTTCATCCCCATATGAAGATTAGTCTTTGGTGAAGGCTGTCCTTTCCCCAGCTTACTAAGACAATTTACAGCAACTGGGAGAATGAGAGAAAGAACAATGCATTTTAACAACACTATTATGAGAACTCTTCTTGTGAAACTAGCACTGTTCCAAAGTAATTGTTGGTTTAGATTAGTCAAATGGATCTTTGAAACATGCTGAATAATGATATGAAGCAGTTAAGAGTGCCTTATGAAGTGTGTTCAAATATTTTGATTGATATGACATAGTCATATTGAACTTCATGCTTTATTCTCTCAGCAGGAAGCGATGAAGCTCCCCTGCTGGAACCAATGCCTGTTATTGAACCGGAGGACAGTTCCCCACCAAGCCAGATCAAACAGGAGCCCCCAACCCTTATCCCACAGCCACCACCTCATCTTGCTCTCTCCTCCTCCACATCAACAACTGTATCTGCACAGTCATTATCATCATCTTCTTCTACAACATCTGCCACCAAATCCACTGGGAAGCTTCTTTTTAAGCTAGCACCTGACCCAAACAGTGGGAAAGCCAGAGTGTCCTTTCAACTGAAAAAGAGTTTGAAAACAGCTTTTCAGACATCTGCGGAGGAGGACGAGGAGGATGTAGCAGAGGATGAGGAGAAAGAGCTTGAAAAGGCAGCTGCAGAAGAGTATGTGCCTACACGTTTTAAAGTGTCTAAGAAGTATGAAATGTATCGCCCTAATCAAGGGGGCGCTGGTCTTACTGTTGTATTTAATTCTTCATCAGTTGGTTCAGGGTTATCGACAGGCAGCCAAGTTTCTACTCAAATAGCTGATACTAATTCAGATTTATTGCCATTGACAAATTTTTCTGAACAGACTGTTACTGAGGGTGAAGTTGTGGAAGCAACAGCTAAGTATACAGAGAGTGCACCTCCAGACGTTGAGAAAGTCAGTAGTGAAAGAGAGACAAAAGATAAAGAAGAGGATCAAGTTAAATCCAGAAGGAAAGGAGATGAGGATTCATACCTTAGGAGGAGTGATAGAAGGGGAGGAAATAAAGAGTCAAAAGAAGATGACAAAGCAAAAGACAGTAGATATCGATCTAGCAGGCAGACTGGTAGGGGGGATGAGAAGGATTCAAGTCGACACGAGACATCAAGGAGTTCTTATTCATCGTCTTCCAGGAGAGACAGGGTGGAAGAGAGAAACAAACGCAGTACTGAAGAGAGAGGCAAGCGAAGTGATGATAGAAGTCAAGGCAAAGTTACTGCAAGCAGAGTAGATGATAGGCAGCATTTATCAAGGCATAGAAAAGATGATGAGGATGTAAAGGCAAAGAATTCAAGCATTGTTGGCAGAAAGCATGATGAGGATAGAGGTGATAACAGGGAAAGCCGGAGGAGATCTTCAAGACATGAGCAAAATGATTCTCAAAAATCAGACACAAAGAAAAATTCTGGGAGAAGCAGAAGCAGCAGTTCAGAAAACAAGAGTCGAAGTAGGAGTCCTTCACCTACTGGGTCTTCTAAATCGGCAGAATTGAAGGAAAATGATGATATTGATGAGTCAACCAATGTTCATTCTGGTAAAATTCATGGAGATTCACCCTCTAATGGAAAAGTCCTTGAAGGGTCCAATCAAGAGGCAGCAGTGGATGCTAAATCTTCCAATAAATCAGATCTTAGTGAAAAAGGAGACATTAAACCGGAAACAGAGAAGATTACTACAAGTGTGCAAAAACTTGTGATTCGAAGGTCTCTTGATTCAAATGACTTTGAGGTTGCTAGAAATGATTTGGCAGATATAGTCCCTTCAAAAACAGATGCCAAAAAGGACAGTATTTCATCAAGGAAGCAAGCAGAAACCAAAGACAGAAAAGACTCCTCTTCCTCTGAGTCTGAATCGGAGAATGAACTTCAGAGGTCTAGTCAAACCAGAAGGCAGAAAGATACTTTTTCTAGGAGAGCCAGAAAATATGAGGAGGATGATTCAGATGGTGAAAGGAAATCGGTCCAGAACCAAAAGAAGAGAAACACCACTTGGAGAGAAAGGAGAGATTATAGGTACTCACAACCAACAGATACAAGAGTGAGAGGGAGACAGAGATCAGATTCATCAGAAGAGGAAAGTTCTTATAAGACAGCATCTAGTAAAGAATCAGTAGCTCAGAGGTCAGCACCAAAAAGTTCTTTTAGTGCAGAGCCGCTATTACCACCTGATCTAGTGTTGGTTGATGTTTCGGCCCTTCCTGGAAAGAGCAAGTGGGAGATGGATGATGACGAGGATGCTGGAAATGATGTGGTGGTAGAGAAACTGAGCCTTGAAGTTGGTAGGCAAGGTGAGGAAAGGTTGAGAGAGAGAAGGTATGAGTCCTTAGAATCTTCCAGATGGTCAGGCTATCCTCGGACAGAGAATATCCAAAGACCCGGTCTCAGAATTCGTAAAGTGGCTGAAAGTAGCAGTACTGAGGACGATGCATTGCATGAAGGCAAATCACATAAGGAAAAGAAGAAACACAAGCACAAAGACAAAATGGAAAAGAAGACCAAAAAGAAGAAAAAGAAACAGGAGCCTGGCAGTGCTGAAGAGGGTGTAGACTCGCACAAAAAACCCAAGCCTAGTCGAAGTGAAGGCAGCATTGAAGAAAAAGCACTTTCAGAAGATGGTGTTGACTCTAAGGGAAAACAAAGTTCATCAAAGACTAAAGCTGAATTTGATAATACCAAAATTGTGAACTATCTGAAGGAGTATAGTGTAAAAGAAGAGTTACCGAAGGCAAAGGCTGAGATTGATAATGTTAAACTAGTGAATTACTTAAAGGAATATAGTGAAAAGATGGTACCTGATTCCAGCTTGAAAGGTAATGCAGCATCAGATGTTGATAAAAGTATGAATAAGTCGGCAGAGAATGGTAAGGATAAATTAGGTTACGTTGAAACACTGGACTTAGCAGGTGATGCAAAAGAAGGCAGCAACAGTCAAATACAGGCAGACATTTCTGTCACCACTAATGTGCAGAGTGAGAAGGACAATACGTCGGAGACAAAGACCGGCTCAGAGAGGCCAAAAGAATCTGCTCATAAATCTAGTGAGCTGAGCAATTCCTCTTCTGATGTTGTTCAAGAACCTGAGAAAAAGCCCTCACCAAAGCAGGTCGAGAGAAATAGCAATTCACCTGTGACAAAAAGCAGGTCAAGGTCAGCATCAGCAGATTGTGGCAAGAGAGACAAAAGCAGTGAGCGTTCACAAAAAAGTAGGGATGAAAATGAAAGACCTTCGTCCAGAACTAAAGATAAAGGTACTCCATCTTCTTCTAATGACAGAAGCGAGAGATCAGGATCCAAGACCTCCCAGAGAAGCAGAGAAAAGAGAGACAGATCAAGATCACCTGAAAGAACTCGCAGAAGCTACAGAAATAGATCTCGCTCAGCAGAGAGGCGTGATCGGTCCAGATCAGTGGAGAGAAGGCGGGGTAGTAGAAGATCTCGGTCCAGATCCCCATACTGGCGTAACAGAGACCGTAGGAACAGATCTGTTTCACCTGACAGAAGAGAACAAAATAGAAGAGGTCGTTCACGTTCTCGATCTCGAGATCGGGGCTATGGTCGAAGGCAATATAGAAGTCCTGGACGAGACAGCTTTGGCAGAATGAGACGGGACAGGGACAGAAGAGGACGCTCTCGCTCACATTCTAGTGAAAGAGGTTATGACAGGAGGAAACATGGTGGAAGTGAGGACAGAGAGAAAGCAGGATCCTCTAAGAATCGGAAAAAAAGTAAATCACCAAGTGATGGGGAGAAAAAACAGATTAGCAAGCAAGAAAGAAGGAAGAGGAGCTTCAGCGCTGAGCCCAGTGTCACAGATGACACAGAAAATATTCCTTCAATTGACCTGTCCTCCATTCCCATTCCAGGAGAGATTCCCTTACCGGGAGAAGAGATAAAGGAGCCTGGCAAAGAAAAGAAACAGAATGGAAAAGAGTCCTCACAGATTGAAAGTAATGCTGACATTTTACAGGATGAGCCGATGGATATATCAGATGATGAGCATGAGGCAGATGGCAGGAACTCTAAACTTCATGCTGAAGAACACAGTGGTGAAGATCAACAAGCCACTAAAAGTGAAACAGTGAAACAAGATATTTTGGACAATCAGAAGGAAAAGGCCATCCATAATGATAATGCCCAAAGTGGAAACGTAAATCCTGCTACTCTGGCAGCTGGCAAAGACAGGCAGATAAAGTTTTCCATCATGGGGGGAAGCAGGAAGCTGAAGCCAGTGAAGCTATCAGGTGTCCTAGATGATGACCAGGACAGTAAGAAAGAAAAGGCAAGTCCAAAGCTTCCAACATTTGAGGAGGAAGACACGGAAGAAAGTGCCAGAAATGAAAAAGCCACAGTTGTTGTGGAAAAGTCGGATGAGAATGTTAAGAAACATAGGAACTATTCTGTAGATGTTGATGAAGTCGAGAAAGAAATTCCTCTGCATCGGACAATGGCTGAGACCGATTTGGTGCATGCTCAGAAAAATACTGATGATGTAGAAAACCAAGACAATGATGAAGATGACAGCCACCACAAAGATGAAGGGAAGAGAAAGATGAAAATTGGTGGTGATGTTGATGATGCTCAGACGTCTCAACTGCCACCACAGAGACTGAAATTTAAATACATTCCCTTGTGGGAAATGGAGGAAACAGAGAAAAAGCCTGTGATAGAGGAGTTCAGCAAGAAACCAGAATCTAGCCAGGGCTTGGCCTTAGACTATGGCAGTGGCAGCTCAGATTATGAAGACGAGGAAGGCTCACCCATGAAGATAAAATGCTCAGGACAGTCGAAGGAAAAGTCTCCTTCAAAACATAGAGAGCTTGAGAAGTTAGTTCCCAGCTCTGACTCCTGTCAAGATATGGAGAAAGCAAAAGAGGTGGTACTAAAGGAGAAAGAGATGGCTGAAAAGAAAGAAGAGAAAGCACCAGAACAGAAAAGGGTGATACCAGAGAAGAAAGATAGGGCACAAATTGAGGAGGAGATGGTTGAATTGAAGAAAGATGCGGCTAATAAGGAGAGAAAGGTGGAAGAAAAAATTAAGGAGATGGCACAAGAAGAGAAAAAGATGGTGCAAAATTACGGCAAAATATCACAGACATCTGCCAGCAGAATAGAAGACAAACAAGATGGGGCAGTGAAGTTAGAGGAAGCACCAGGGAAGAGACATAGGTCATCTGAAGCTGAACCCTCCAAGGATACAAACCAGAAGTTGCTATCTACATCACATGCAGATGAAGAGGCATACTCACCATCTCACCCATCATTGGAAGATGTGGAGGACTCTGAGGATGCAGCTGCTGCCTCCACCACCAGTTCAGTCAGCTCCACCACAGTCACTGCTGTCACCTCTAAAGATGTTGCATCTGTTTCTAAAAGGGAATCATTTTCACATTTCCTTGTGGACCAAATCGCAGTGAAAGGCACATCGGCTGAAATTCCAGTAGAATCATCAAGTGTTCCCATTGTGTCTCATGAAGTGACTTCAACATCTTCTCTTTCTACTCCCAAAGCCACTCTCACAGATGCGACACTGCCTGTCACATTATTAGTATTACCCAGTTTACCACCAGCCAGCATCTCTTCTATCCCACTTCCATCAGGTCAACAGCCTTCCACAAGTTCCAGTGCCCCTCAGATGGTTCAACCACCCCTGCCTGTTCAGCCACCAGTAGCATCGCTACAGATGCCACAATCACTGGCGACTCCACAGCTGACTATACCAAAACCAGTAATTGGACCACCACTTCTGGGATTGCAAGTGCCTCTACCTCAACCTTCCCTTCTCACACCATCAGTGTCAGTGCCAAAACCTGTTCCCCCACCATCTTCAGAACAACCACCACCATTATCAAGCATCCCTCTGCCAGCTTCCCTACCACAGTTTGCTTCAGTTCCAAAACCGGTACCTCCACCTGAGCTTGGCTCTGGTCCAAAACCAGTACCACCTCCCCAGCTTGAAGCTCCTTTATCCAACACGGCATCACTGCCCTTTCCTGCATCCGCGCAGACATCTTCTTCTGCAGTTTCATCATTTCCAACATCAGGAAGCCAGCTAGCATGGGGAGCTCCAGCAATGTCAGGAGATGCAAAGGAAATGAAGCCAGCACTTCCACAAGGATTTCAGGGAGCTCAGGGTTCTCAGGGAATATCTGTTTTAGGCTTGCAAGAAGTTGCACCACTGCCACCTCCAGGAATTGTGCTTTCAACATCAGTAGAGACCACACCACCAGTGACTCAACCCACTGTATCTACTGGTGCACCCCCCGTAAAATTCAGAATCAGTCGTTTTCATCAAGGTCCGGCAGCAACCCAGTCTGTTCCACCCCCATCTGTATCGATACCTACTATCCTTCCACAAGTAGTTACACAAGCATCAGCATGGGGTGCGCCTGCAGTTGTCGCGGCTGCTCAAGCACCTTCGCCTCCACCTTCATTATCCACAGTGACATCCCAGCTGTCATCTGCAGCAGCAGTCCCAGTGCAGGCCTCCCAAGGAGATAAGGTTTCATCATCATCAAGACGTCCAAAAATTTCATCAATTTTGTCTCAGCCAGTAATTGAAGATCCTCATCTTCGAGAAGTGCTGGGAAATATGACGGATGTCAAAGTGAAAGCAATGCCAGCAGAAGACACATCTTCAAAACCTGTTGATCAAGCTAAGAAAGGAAGTCAGCAGAGACCAGAGGCAGACAGTTCATCTGATCCAGTTAAATCAGAAGCTATGGCTGTTGAAACAGTCTTGAAAAACAGTCATGACCAAAAGCATGAGGAAGCAGCTTCTGTAGGTTCTAAAGTATCTGATGAGTTAGGCATTGAGCCCAAGAAAATCATGCCAGAGAGTGCTGACTCAAAAACAGAGTTAAGATTGCCTGACATTGCTATATTGAAAGCCAGCTTAATTGTACCCACCAATTCTTACAGCCTGGAGCTGAGAGAAGACAATAAGCCATCAGTAAAAACTGATCCTACACCAAAACTAAAGGAACAGAAACTCTCTTCACAGGTACCAGCATCAGAAATGATTTTGGATATGGAAAGTATACCATTACCAGGAGAGATTCCACTACCATTGCCATCACAGCCAGTGAAAGAGAAATCAGGCCCATCCCTGCCCTCAGCCTCAGGAATGTCTGCTCCTCCCTTGCCTAAAGAATCTGCTCCACCTTTGCCTCCAGACTCAGACAAGTTGTCCACCCCTCCCCTCCCATCTCTCCCACCACCCCAGCAGCCTCCACAGCCTGCAGCAACACCTGATTCTAGTTCATCATCAGCGGCTTCCACCCCATCTGTTTCCCCTAAAAGTCAGACACTGGGGTCGCTGCTAGCAGAGAGGAAGAAAAGATTCTCACAGTCACCTTTGGCTATTGGGATGCTTCCTAAAATACAAGTCACTCAGTCTCCTCTTGCTGCAGGTCCCTTACCTAAGCTACCTCCTGAGCCAGAAACGGATCCTGGCTCTTCTACTTCTTCAAAGAAAGTTGCAAATCTAGGGGTAGCAGATAGTAAGCCTAAAATATCCTTGCAGCTTGGCTCTGCTCCAAAGCAGAAGTTGACCCAAGAAAAAGAGGAGTCCAAATCAGCAAGCTCAGCTTCTAAAATTCACATTGTCCTCAAGAGCAAGACTGTGATGCCAAGGATGGTTGCTCCAGGGTTTGATGATGAAGCCAGTGAAAGTGAGGAAAGTGGTGAAGAGGAAACTGTGCAGGAAAATTCTGATTTTGAAAACAGCATTTTGTCCGTCTTTGCTGAAGACAAGGAGGAGACACCCCCACCTCCGCCACCCCCACAGTCTTTACCTCTAGTGCCACCTGTTTTGACAGCAGCACAGGAATCAAGTGAAAATGAAGATCCACTTTCAGCAATGAAGGATATATCCAAAAACAGTAAGGATCAGAAAAAGTCAAAATACGTGTCACTGACAGACATAGAAGCATTTCCAGTCCAGGTGATCACTAGCTCAAGGAAAGAAGAGGATACCCCAGCCTCCTCATGGCCGGAATTTACTGTAGGGAAAAAAAGGAAGGATGAGGAAGGGGAAAGAGATGGAAGAAGAAGGAGGTCTAGTGAAAGGGAGGATAGAGATAAGGGTAGGAAGAAAGATGGAAGAAGCAGCAGAGAACGAGATGAGGACCGAGATGGGAGAAAGAGAAGAAGTAGATATGAAGAAGATGGAGATCGAAAAGACACTTCACGAAGGCGAGAAGAGAGTAGGAGGAAGGATGATGATTACGATGATGAACTGAGGAGAAGAGTGAAGAAAGAAAAGGATGATTACCTTGATGACAGACGAAGTGGCAGAAAAGATGATAGATATGATGATCGGCACAGAAGTCGACAGGATAGGGAGGACAGTGATAGAAGGAGGAGCAGGGACAATAGAGATGAGGATGAGGGGTATGGAAGACGGAGGGGTAGAAATGAAGATGACGAGTACAGCAGGAGAAAAAGCCGCGATACAAATGAGGATGATGAATATGACAGGAGAAGAAGTGTTGGCGATAAAGAAGATGATCGTAAGAGGCGTAAATATGATGATGACAGTAGGAGGGGCAGACAGACTGATAGGGATAGAAGCAGGGATAGAAGCAGAGAGAGAGAGAGAAGTTGGGAAAGAGACAGGGATGACAGAGGAAGTAGGATGGGTAGATCCAGTGGAAGACGAGGTCGTAGAAGCAGAGATCGAAGCCGCAGCAGAAGCCGGACTCCAACGAAAAGGGAGAGGGAGCGAGATCACAGCAGGGACAGATTTGAGAAGAGCTGGGACAGAGACAGAAGCAGAAGTCGCAGCAGGGAACGGGAGAGAGACAGGAGCTCAAGCTCACACTCACGGAAGAAAGACTCCAGGTCTTTCAAAGAAGAACTGTTGGAAGAGTTTACAAAGGCATCCAGCAAAACAGATGTCAAAGATGATCTATATAAAGTGGCAGTTATTGGTTCATCATCTCAAGTGTATGTATCCGGGGTGTCTGAATATCAGGTGGAACCTGGCTACCCAGGGATGGCTGATCCCTGTATTTATTCCACTCCTCATCAAGGCCCAGAGGTGACTGGTGGGTACCCAGGACAAGACTCAGCTTATGCTGGTCAGTATTCACAGTCTTTTGACCATCAGCAGTATGGCACTTCATGGCAGGGCCAACCAGCTCATGATGCATATGCTCAAAATATGCCTGCCACACCATCTCAGGGTAGTGCAGGCTCATATCCACCCCTGCCTCCAGACCTTGCAGCAGTGCCACCCCATCCCTATCCCATCCAACCCCCACATCCTTACCCGCAGCAGGGCACATATCCCACCAGTCAGCCACAGCTGGACTCTTACGCTCCTCAGCCGCCCATGGCACCGCAGCACTTACCTCAGGTACCGCACCAGCTGGGTGGACCACAACCACCACACATTCCAGTTGACCAACATGGACAACCTGTATCAGGTCACTTTACTGCTCATCAGCCTCAGGTTGCCCAGTCTTTCGTCCATGCCGGAGCCCCAGCACACTTTCAGCCTCATCCATTCCCGGATACCCAGTTCCCACCGCATTCAAGCCCCATCCCTAGAGCGCCATTACTACCTCATCCCCATCGAGGCCCACTCCTGAAAACCCCTCTGATTCCTCGCAGCACCACCGATTCACCTGTCTTTGGCAGTCCTAGGTTCCCATCACCAGATATAAAATCCTCACCTAGCATGACAGTGCCACCTGAAAGTAAACCTCCAAGGAAATCAAGGTTTGCTCCTGTGGATGAATATGCAGCATCTTGTGGGAGTCCAGTTCTGAAATCTCCATTACCCACCTCCAGTTCGCCATCTGTGGGTTCCCCCAGCAGCACCAGTATCACCAGAAATGAGATACATTTACGAAAATCCAAAGAGAATAAACCATCCAATCGGGAAGAGCCATCTTTCGAAACATCTGCCCTTGCAGAGGCTGAATTTGATTCTTTAACCCAGGCTGAGGTCAGAAAATCATCAAGGTCATCTGATTCCAGAAAAAGGGCGGCCATTAGTGCATCAGATGAAGTTAATGAGCCGACTGTTTCATCATCAGGTGTTGAAGATAGCACAGGAGACACTGGCAGTGACTCGGGCACAGATTCCTCCTCACAGAAACCTCTGAAGGTAATTTTTCATGTCTGTACTGTGATTTAGGAGTAGAGCCATTTTATTTGATTTAGTGATTCAAAGTCTTTATTAGGTTCTAGGCCTGTAACGTATTTCACTATGTGAACCATAATATCCAGAAAGAAGAAATACAAAAGATGAAGTTTTTAGAATGAGATTGTTGGTGTACCAGTTTACCAAAATGTTTGTCCTAACTGCAAGACTTTTGGTAATCCAAAATTAATTGACAAGAGAATTCCAGCTGAGCTAACCAAAACAATTGGGTAATTGAAAAGTCATATTGGCAGTGTTTGACAAATAAGCATAAGTTCTCAACATGAAGAATTCTTTTCACTTTCTTGTCAACTGTATGCCTTAGGTCCTGGAAAAAAACTGATAAACTGTGTAGAGAGATGGATAATGAAAGAAACTGACAGTTATTTTCTTCTTGATTTGCCCAAGAGGCAAGGGCTTACACAATCGTCATATTTTGAATGAAGCAGTTAGTCATAGTTGAATAGTCTTGAATTTCATTCTCATGTTCTAAAAACATAGGCTTGCTATGGCTGTAGAATGAGTTTGTACTGATTGCACTGATCCAAACAAAATTCATAGGGGGACTGAATGATGAAAACATTTATGAGCTGAGTTGCACTGAAACTAGTAATGAAAGCTTATTGGGGGGTAATGAAAAAGTTAACAGCAATACAAAAGGGAAAAAATGTCATCCCGAAATAATAAGAAGGAAAAAACACTAAAATCTAGGCAGGAATATAGACTTACATTGCTCATCTCAAAATATTGCTTGTTCCTAATCCACAATGTTTGAGCCTGCCCAGTCCTCTGTAATGTAGACTAAGTAAATTAGGCTAGGCTTCAAACTTTCTAAATGGCCACAGACTGTGACATAAATTTATTTTAGCAGGGTTGAAAATACAGAAATCTTGCTTGATTTTTCACCTGCTTTTATCACCTCTTAAATTCATGTTTGTTCTATTTGAGGATGTGAAAGGGGGGAAGAATGGTGCAGAGGGAATTCCCATAAAGTTGCCTGTTCAGTTTGGTGAGGGACAGTGCACCAAAATATGAAATCAATTTCCTGTTCTTCAACTTGAATTTCACTGCCTCATTGAGTATTGCTCAGTGAGTTATTCAGTAATTGACCTACAGGTGGATGGGGGGAAAAGGGGAGGGAGGTGGGGAGGAGACAAAAGCAGGCAGACTGTTGTTTTTTTCTCTTGGTGCCTTGTCATTGATTTCAGCTTAGTAAATCTCAGACCCCTGTTTCATTGACTGAAAAGAAAAGTCAAAATTTGTTTTGGCATGCCACCCCCTTCATCGACATGTCTCTTTATCTCTGCTTGTTAGACTTTCTCCCAGTAGTGACTAACTATTGAAGTTATACTAAGTACAGTACCTTATATGACTGATGTTGGTGGAGTTCATGTAGGAGATCTGTTGACATCCACCACAGACTGGATTTATAATTGGGCTCCATTCATTGGATACAGTGATCAATTAGCATGCCATATCCTGTGGACTGTATTTCTCAATATTGTAATCTTAGTACCTATCATGTGACTACAAGTTTATTTCCAATGCGAGTAGTTGCTTCTATATGTGCAGAAATTCCTACTGGTGATAATGTATCCGATGCAGATATGAAGAAAAAGTTGTATAGAGGAGAGCTGAAAGTAATTAATGGAGAGGGTTTCTGGTTTTTTTAAGAGGCATGTGAAAGTTAAGACCAATACACGTGCACAAGTTAACATCTAATTTTAATACATTTCAAGGATGGTGTTCCATTAGCCCCATCATTATGTTTCCTTAACTGTTGAGTCACATGATGAAAGTAACAGTAATAACCTGTAGGTCCAGTTATGATATCAATGGAAGTGACTTGACGTTTGTGTGAAGTTCAAGGAATACTGGAGCTCCGTTTTCCTGACTTGCAGGTTCACTAATGAAGCCAACCTAAGCCTGTGTTGTAGTGCTAATTTTCTGCTTGGTGGATTTGTTGACTTGTGACTAGTTCCTCCTTTACAGGAATTCTCCTCTCAACATCAGCTGCACAAGATCATGAAGAAATTAGTAGGATTTTTGTCATAATTTTTCATCACAGTGTTATACTTTACTAACAATTAGATACTTGGAAGTGGTAGATCTGTTGAACATTAATGAGCATAGGATTTTTCAAAAACAGGCTGTCTCTAATACTGTTTAGGCTAACAAAGTCAGTTGAAGCATGTCTCAGATCCTTGTCACCTGTCCTTTCTCACTTCCCTCCAGTCATAATTAATACTCGGTCCTTATCGGTGATCACTCTTAAAAATAATGCTATGACTTCTTGAATTCTTGTGTCATCTGTCTAGTATACTGAAAGGTGTTCATCACACATGTAAGACCTGTAAGAAAAATGATATCCATGAGATTCCTATTGTTCAAGACATGGGTACATATGAAAGTCTTTCAAAGTAGGCTGTCAGAGAATTTGAATTCATAGGTTGAAAATCACAATATATGGTATAGGCAGGATTCCTACCTCCTCTCATTTTATATAAGACATCAGTGCCATCATTTTTTTTTTGCAACAGAAGTTTTAAACAAGCACCCTTTACCTAATGTTCACCTCTCATGGACTTTTGTAGAATGATGTTATTAGAATATCTGATCTTAAATAAACATTTCCATATCTCGCATAAGAGTGAAATAACAGTATTGAGAACAAGATTAAATACTATTATGGTGCTCACATTTCTAAACCCAACTGTACATCCCTTCCCTGCACCTCATTCCAAACAACAGTGAATTATAAATCCTTCATCAAACTCTAACCATCTCCTAACTTCCACTTCTATCTTAACAACAGTGTAAGAACTTTGTCAGTCTCTCCCTGGTGCAAACGGAGTGTTGAATTGACTGCTAGGCCTATTTGTTCATTGGTCATTTCAAACAGTGTGTAAAAGGAAGGTTCGAGATATGTTAGCCGTTGGATATTTTTTACCGTTTAGACCTAACATTTGACCTCACATTGTGAAGCTGCATTGTTTACCCTGGATTTCTTCAATTTCCCACCGTCTTTATTTTCATTTCCAGGTGAAATCTCGATGGAGGCGCAACAGTGAGGCGGAAGCAGTAGTCGACACCTCCACACCACCACAAGTGCCCACTCCTCCTCCATCACTAGCCAAGGAGGACTCTACATCCAGCTCCTTGCCGGACTCGGCACCAAAGGAAATGAGACTTACACGCTCCAGAGTTGCTGCTGATGAATCTGGCACTGCTGCTGTCCCATCCACAGAAGGAGGCCCTCCTCCTCCCCCACCACGCAAGAGGATCAAGATGGAGCTTGAGGCAGCAGGCTTGGCAGAAAAGGTGCATCTAAAGTTTTACTTCTTTTTTTACTTTAACTTGGATAATGAGAACAAAGCAGTTATTGTTTAACACTTTTCAGTAATTGCCACAGGACTTCTGTTAGAATTTCCCATACCTGTCTTAGATATTTCAGTAAGTATTGGAACAGGATGCCATGTTGATTTACTTATTGTGATAACTGTAACATAAGTGCTGTTTCTACAGTATTTTTATTGGTTTTTTTTTAGTTGTTCAAGAGATGAATATAAAAAACATAGTTTTCAGTGATAACACTCATATGGTGGTTCATGCAGACTGGAGTTTCTAAAAGCTTGGAGAATGGTAATTTTGTCAGTTTGAAAGACAACATTTAAATTCCAGTGTTGGTCTGAAGACATCTGTTTTTAAGCAAGTGAACATCGATATGATAAAGAAACAGCATGTGGTTGTCTTGAGGATAAACAAAATGTCAAAATCCTTTAGAACTATGAACACAAATGCAATAAAGTCTGATCACTTCGACTTGACAGAAATGAGAAAATTATTGTTCAAGCCAGAAGGTTATTTTTGGTTAAAAGAGAGAAATGGGAAACATGTAGATAAAATCTGAAAAAAAAAAAAAAAAAATTCACAAGTGACTGTATCAGGCTCAATCTGAGCTAAGTGAGATGATATATGTGATGAACCTCCTCAGTTTAAGTTTTGATCTCTGACCTTCACAGGATGAAGATAACCAACCTCTGAAAGGAGATGAGGCAGCAGAATACAAAGAGGATGAGGCAGAGGACATGGCAAGTCTTATCAAGCGGCCAGACTTCCCCAAATTTGAAATTATCTCAGAAAACATTCATCTCACAGAGAGGTTAGTTGTCACATTGCTATTGTGCCTTTAGTGTGAATGAATCACTACACACTTTGGCTTGGCCTGCAATTTGATGGAATCATAAACCTTCAGTAGATGTGTGACTGTGTTTCCAGATGTTGAAGAGCTTCTGTTGTTAATCATTGTTGTGTAAAAATGAACTTTATTCTAGGAAAGTTGATTCTAAGGATGCCACCATTTGGGGAGATCATGCGAGGACAGTTGATTTTAAGAAGTTCTCGGTAAAGCGTACAGTTTACATGCTGAACTTTGTTTTTATAAAAGCAGGAAAATGATTGCACTTTTTTTTTAAACATAATGTTTAGACCTTAGAATGTCTCTTATCTTAGATACATAATCAGGTAAAGTGGATTCTGATTGTTGACAGGCATCAGTTGTTTTGTTTGTTTCAATAGCCTCTCGTCCTCTTCCGATACTTTCAAGGTGGTACTAAGAAAATCTTTCTGTGGAGCACTTTTATTGGATATTGGTCATAAGCTTCAACTGTTTTGGAAAATGTCACATAATATTGGAGTAGTATGTTGTTCATAAAATACAAGCATTCGGTGCACAAGGGACATTAATCTTTATTAATGAAGACTGTTACATGTGCATCCCTGAATGTATGCAGTATTTCAGATCTGGAAATGGCTGTGAACTTGAAAGATGTGTTTTGTTATTCACAGAAAAAGATCTAAGAGCATGAAAAGGATGACATGCGACTGTACAATATCTCGAGAGGACAGAGCTATGGGCATCCCGGCTTGCGGGTCAGACTGTCTCAACAGGATGCTGATGATTGAGTGGTAAGCTGTGGTCATTATGTAGCTTGCTTTCTCGTTAAAGAGATACAGCTTTACAGAAAATGTTTGGATATTGCAAGAAATGCCAGTTTCAAGGTTGTGAGGTTAAAGTCAGGAAGATTTAACGTTGGTGCCATTTTGTCTAAACACAGAGAGAATTTGGTTCACTGGTTTCTTGAAGTCGTGCTCTGATGTTAACTTTTTTGTTCTGGTTAATAAATTGTTATTTACATTGAAAGCTTTTATCTGTATTAAAAAGTGTGGAGCAAGCAAAATCTCACCAATAAGGTTTCTACACTATCATGATTTTAAATAATGATGGTAACGTAATAGAGAAGGCTAGAATAGTATTTCTAAAGTACATGGATTTGCTGTATTATGTTTTTCTAAGTGATGTAAGATGATTTCATGCTAGCAGCATAAAAAAATGCTTTTGTGCAAATGTGTATTAAAATTTGTTTTCTGTTTTCTTTCTTTTACAGTGGCTCTCGCTGTCTCTGTGGAGAATACTGTACCAACAGACGGTTTCAGAGAAAACAGTATTCAAAAACCCTTCCTTTCAAGGCTGGTGACAAAGGTTGGGGCTTACGAGCAGATGAGGATATGGAGGAAAAGTAAGGCTGAGTTTTATGTGAGGGCAGCCACTTAGGAATTGGCATGCAGAAGAGAAATGTTGAGAAGTGTGCATTATATTAAATGGCACATTAAAAATTATATTATAAAATTACAAATAAACACTCAACACTTACACAGTTAAACCTCAAATAGCTTAAGTCTTGTATGAGAGCATTGTGTCTTCCACAATAATTTTAAAATTTTATAAGGAATAAAACGGTGCGGAACTTTGGAATGAGAATCTGCTGATAAGAGGATCGTGTTCAACCATGTTTGTATTAATGACAATTTTTAGTGGAACACAAGCAAGATAATAACAGAGTCGCTAAAAATGGTTTGTTTTGTTTGTCCACTGAACTCTGTTATCCACTCATTCCAGGGGGACATTTATCATGGAGTATGTTGGGGAGCTGCTGGATTACGAAGAGTTTGTTCGGCGTACAAGACAGTACTCCAAGGCTGGACTGATCCACCACTACTTCATGGCACTGAATGCAGATGAGGTGGTAGATGCGACTCTCAAAGGCAACATTTCCAGATTCATCAATCATAGCTGTGATCCAAACTGTGAAACACAGAAGGTAAAAGACTTTCTCTGAAACGTGTCTTTTTTTCAATTTTAATTATGTGTGATGCTGTCATAACAAGCCTTTTTTTTTTTAAATTTGTAAAACAGTCGACTCCGCTTAATCGCCCATCCTCAGGATTACGGAAAAAGTGGGCGATTAAGCGGAGAAGGTAATTTTGGCCATATTTTTGGTAATGGGGTTAAATTTCTTTGATGTCGTGCATTGATGCTTTTTCGTCGCCAGACTTAGGACAGACTCGAGTTTGACGGTATTGTACCGCACAAAATCTTTGATCTCCGCGGTCTCTCTCATTGGCCACCTCGCAGTAGCCCAGCAGACAAGAAGGAGTAGGATGGCACGGTTTGGATCGGCCGATCATCCACATGACACGTTCTCTGATCTAGCCGAAATCCACCAGACATTCTTAATACGATGTTTACGTTCTCTGCCTCTCTGTGACAGAAGGCATGGGAGGGAGGAATCTATTTAAGGCTTTCGGCGCATTAGCATTATTGGACGTGAGACGGCGGTGATGCGTAGCGCGGGACGAGGGCGACAGGTGGAAAGGAAAGGCTTATCACAACTATTTCGGCGTGGGAGCTGTCACTCTCTGTGTGTGTGCCATCCGTCGCATAATTAAACCGTCTGTGTACATTTGTTTGTCAACTGTAATCCTTCAACCGCTGATCTATGAATTCACGGGCGCTGAAGAGTGGTCGATTATCCGGAGTGAGAGGTGATTATCCAGTGACTTTTATATAAAAAAAATTCGGTTCCCTGGGAAAGGAGGTGATTAAGCGGAAAAGTCTACTGTATATCCCTATGATTTTTTATTTTGCAAGTTTTACATGCTGGTGTGTGCCAGAGTGTCAAATGGTGCAATTATAAAAATATAGCTGATATGATATAGTGCATTTTCAGAATTTACCTCTCAACTTTCATAGCTCTATGCATCATTTGGCACCTGCACCTGGCTATGTTCCATTGACAACAGACTATCACTACCTCCTGTGCACACTGGTGCAACGAACTGCTTTGTTGCTAGGATGTTTGTAAAAGATTTGTGCTATCTAGTCAGTCGGCAGTGATTATATATATATCTGTATTTATGGGCTCCACACCACAAAGAAAGGTTTGTTGGACTGTACAGTACTGCATGGGTTAAGATACTGGTTCTTTGAAAAAAGCTCACACAGGATTCCAAAAAGCCATCTCTCAGTGATCTGCATTTCATAGGGAGTCATGCAATCTGTGTTGTTTTATTATCCAGGACACAAAAGAGACAGCGTGCATGAGGCTTTTGCTTTTAAGATTACTAATTTTGAAATGTAGATTTGAAAGTAGGCAGTTTTCAGAGGAGGATAATAAAGTAACTGTATAGAGCACATTGAAAATCTTAACATGCTTAAAAGGATTTTATGTTTTTCTTCGTCAGTGGACAGTGAATGGGGAGTTACGAGTTGGTTTCTTCACAAAGAAGCCCATCAAGAATGGAGAGGAGCTGACATTTGACTACCAGTTTGAACACTATGGGTGAGACATGAAACTCAGTTAGTTTTGGATTAGGAGACATGGTAACAATGGCCAAGATGTTGTTGAATGAAGCTTCTGTGTCCTGCTGGATTGAATCGGATTTTGTCTGACTGAAAAGACATTATAACCTGGCATCCATAAGATGTAGCTATTAGTCTGTCAGACACTTGATCCAGCACTTTCTAGTCTTCTGTAGGACATGTCAGTCTTCAGTGGTCCGGAATGGCTGTCTGGCACTTGTTGATATATCGGGATGTGTGTATTTTGTAACCTTTTGCAAGAACTAGTCGCCTACGAAATAATTATTGTAATCAGTGTTCATGGCAGAAAATTGCAAAGAATTTGCAAAGTTTAAATGTTATGTTTGGAAGTTTGCATAGTAGCGCAACCTGCTTGAGAAACACCTACTGCGTGACAGACTGCCGGTTAGATGAAATTTTGAATTTTAATGAATTGATAAAAAAATTTTCAAGAAATAGTCTGAGATTTGTTACATGCTCATAAATAATGTAATAAAAATGCCTCCTTGGAAAGAGAAAGACAAACTGAGCTGACCTCATGTGGAAATGTGATGTATACTGATGAACTGGAATGCATGCATGGTACTGCAAGCAGAATTTTTCTAGGTAGATAACTGAAACTCAAGCTTGATCCCTGAGCAGAAGGTTCAATGTACAGCAATATCATTCCAGGATTGCAACATATGACCAAAGAGATTTACAGAGATGCTGTCCATGATAATATACTTAGGAGCTGGTCTATAGTATTTTGTTTTCCATTTGGAGTCAGCTCTTCACATTCTTCTCCATTTAACTGTATAAGTTTCTTAGTATTTGTCCTTCAGAAGAAAAAATCGTTATATGCGCAGGGAAGCCCAGAAGTGCTACTGTGGGTCAGAGAACTGCAGAGGATATATAGGGTTGGTGAAGTCACCCACACGAAACAACAAGAGAAAGGAGAAGAAGAGGAAAGAAATCTTCAAGGATGAACTGGTGAGTATATGTTGCCAAGAAGCTTAACACAAAAAGAAGAAATGGGAGTGGGTCTTATTGCTGCTTTTACTGAAAACTTAACTCTTTGTTCTAGCAAGTTCTTAAAGTTTCTCCAATCGCTGCCTGCAAATAATACAGTCCTAAGTTCAAACAGTCATTTAAGAACTTATGACAGTATTAATCCCAGATGGGGATATGTACACAATCAATAGTTTATATCGCTCCAGGACAGGATTTTAGAACATTTTACATCTTTTAAGTAATGTCTGTGACTTGCGACACTGGCTGAGTCTACATTTTAATGTTCATTTGCAGTTGGAAGAAGACATTGAGGAGCTGTCCCTGCTGGATGGTATGCGGAACAAGAACCATGTGTTGGAGTTGTGTCGACTCATGGTTAGGGCAGAAAAAGTTCAACACAGAATGGCAATACTGAAAATTTTGCAGGTAATCTTTTCTACTGGGGTTGGGCTCATTTGTTGCGTCTTTTCCAGTTTTCTTTATAATAAATCGAGGATAGCCTAAGGTGGATGCTATTTCATACTTGGTTTTGTTGACACTTTATTCATAGTGATTTTTATTGCAACTGTTGGCCTGGATATTGAAGCACTTGTTTTAAATACTGGATGTTGTTACATCGATTTTCTTTAGCATAATGTTTGTAAGGATAGTAAGCTAGCGATTTGCCAAGTTTCTATGCAGCATGAACTGTTTTACTAGTGAAATTCAGAAAAATAATGTTTTCATGTGAAACATAGAGTTGAATTCCAATTAGTGAAGTGTCTCATCATGTCTCTCCTCTGTTATATACATAATGGATGTCTTTTGTCCTATGAGTGGCCATTTCAACAGGGCCATATTCAATACTGGTTCTTTGAAAAAAACTCACGTAGGATTCCAAAAAACCATCTCAGTGATCTGCATTTCATAGGGAATCATACAATCTGTGTTGTTTTATTACCCAGGACACAAAAGAGACAGCATGCCTGAGGCTTTTCCTTGACTACCATGGACTTCCTTTGTTCTGGAGCTGGATGGCAGACATAGGGACAACTGATTACTCAGATGAGACTCATGACCTCAAGATGCTGGTTGGTTTTTCTCTTCTGGCGCAATAAGCGTCTGTTTAATTGCAATCTTCTTGAGCAAGTAAAAAGTTGTGACTGAGTAGAAGTTATAATTGTACAGCACTACCTCAGCATGGATATCTGTTATCTGGATGATGAAAGAAGAAAGAAAACTTGCAGTTAAATGGATTTGATGGCATCTGTGAAATCCACTTTGATACAGTTTATTACAGTTACTTAGTCCCAGGAATTGTTTCTCGTCATTTCATAGCTTCCATTCCAGTGCATAGTAACAAACATACACACACAGTGTAAAATGCTCATACTGTGAAGTGGGTATCTTGCTATTATATGACCCTAAATCTGATAAACTTCAATTCTTCATGTTCTTATTGCAAAGCCCTGGTTCCCAGGTGAGGTTGTTAATGTTAAATTTTTCTCAAAATTTCGAATATCAGACTCCAATTGCCTAGCTGGTTCCCTGAAATTAAGCGTAGGAGGTTCCGCTGTATCTTGATGAGATACCTATATGTCTCCATGCTAGTCATAGTAATTTTGCTTGCACGCAGAGTTGTGTAGTCTGGTCTAAAGATGTGGAAAAGTAAGCTTGTTTGATTGTTTAAATATAATTTGCAAGTATTAGTTATTTTCAAACTGATGTTCATTCCACTATTCCAGATGCTGTCTGTACTCAAGAGCTTGCCAATCACCAACAGGACAGTTCTGAAAGAAAGCAAGATTCTTGACATTGTAGAGAGGTGGGCTGTTGCAGCAGTGGCAGCAGCAAGAAAACCACCACCTCCTCCACCACCAACTTCCACCAGCACCACCACTGGAGCCCCCACCACAGCTGAGAATAGTTCCACTGCTGGAGTTGACAATGAGGCTGACTCTGCTTCCGCAGCAACAGCGGCAGAAATGGAGAATGAAACTGCAGAGGAAGTGGAAACAGCAGCAGTTGCAGGGGCAGAGCCTGAGCCCAGCACATCCACATCTACTTCCCCACCACCAGCATCTCCATCCCTCCTTCCTCCTCCTCCTAACAGTAACATCACCCCTGTATCAATCCTGGCATCAGCCAAAGACACTAAGGATGCCAAGAGAAAGAGGCGGGTGACATTTGCAGAGGAACCTGTGGAATCAGCTTTCTCCCCTGAGCCGGAGGATGACATGGAGGAGAGTGATGACATTTCATCATCCACACAGTATGCAGGTAAGGAACTGGCTTCAGAAATACTGTCTTTACCTAGGATGATACAGTGTTTTTCCACTCATCAGCAGAATTCTAAATTTCACCTCTGTTTACTTCTATCAGAATTCAAGACACATCAGTTTTGTTTTTGTCTGGTAAATTCGCTGGTAATTTTACATGGTGGCTGAAAGATATAATCCCCAAAGTCTCTACATCACTGTCAGTGAATTGTACCTCATACAATATTAGATGAAACATTCCAGTATGCAGATCAGACTGAGCTTTAATCTTCTGCTGAATCATGTTGTTTGATGTGTGGTGTTTCTTCCTGCCTAGTCCCTTCATGTTGAAGGAATGCCACAGGATACTGTAAAACTTGCTGACCTCCAGCCTCACAAAATTCATGCCCACTCCTTTCAAAGCTGTAGTCGTTTGCTCTGTATTTTAATGTTAAATTCATCCCATAAACGTGAATACTCCACAAACCTGAATTCTTGAGTCAGTCTGAGACTTGAATTTGTGAGGTTTTATTGTGTTAACAGGTATTTTATGTACTTTAAAACCATTTCCATGAAATTGTTAACATTTGTAACATTGAGGTGTACAAAATAGTTACCATTTTCTTACATGCTTGTTCTAATCTGTCTTGTCAATCTCTTTCACTACCAGATACAGACCAGATCAATGAAGAGGGAGTTGACATACCAGGTAACTACATGTGTAATAAATCAGCAGCAGTTTCTTATGTTTGAGATTTTGGATCTCGTTGTATGATTCCACAGAATGAAATTTCCATTAATTATGTCTCTCTTAATGGGGTTACTAAGCTGCAAGAGCACACTTGAGTCTTCATGGAACATATGGCATACATAAATTATGTTCACCCATTGAAAAAAGAATAAAATATCACAACACAAAAATACTAACAACAATCAACTAAGCTGCACCGCAGTGACTTTTCCATGTTTCAGTCAATGAAAACACTGGATGAATTTTATGCCACAAAAAGTTGTAATGGTATGGGTTTAACTTTGTTTTTATCATGAACAAAAATGTCAGACAAGCTGGAAATGTCATGAAAAAGGTGTGGGAAAAAAATTTTTAATGTTTTGTGTCAATTCTGCATGCTGTATGATTTATTAATGCTTTGATATTGTTATCAGGGGAAGCGACAGCAAGTAGAGGCCGGGAAACCCAGCTGAGGGAAGGAGATGTTCTTAAGATGAAACTAAATCCAGAAGCAGATTCCACAAGTCAGAAGGATAACTTCGATGGAGGGGACAATGCAGGAACCAGCAGTGACACAGACACATCCGATACGGAATGTTTCATCAAAGATCCCTTGGCCTCTCTCGCTGCGGAGTGTGTATCTCAGTGGAGTTCTCTGAAGGTAGGTTCATGTCAGATCGTCATGTATATCTGCAATCATTATCTGCCAAAGAAAGAGGGAAAAAACCTAAATTTTGTTGCCTGCCTTTTGAAGCTTTATTTGCTGTCTTCTTTAAGAGACTCTGTTCAGAGATATGTTAGTGAGAGGCTGATATATGTCATCTTCCTTATTTCTGTCCCGTTCTTGTCTTAGGTATACAATAAGGCTTGACAACATGGCCACCCTTTAGACTGAATAGGTTAGATCAGATCAGCTTATCCAGAGACTGTGTTCACCATGATCTTGAACAAGACAAGAGCACTGATAGGACTGTCTAATGCTAGCCAAGTGGATGTCAAAGCCAGGAAACATGCTGAAAGGGTTTACTGTTCTCTTCTAAGGGACAAACCACTGCCAGAGGAACTGGCCTGGCCAGGAGGAGTTATGATACGTGGCATATATACATGATGAAGTGTCCTCTCAGCACTGTAATACTGCTGTGGAATCTTTTAGCAGAGACTTTGTGATTCATTTCTGTTTTTACCTTCATTTTTATTATTGCAGGAGGTGTTTAAGATTCCCAAGAAAGAGAGGGTAGAGGAAAGAAAGCGAACAGAGAGAGAACTAGGTTAGTATCTTAACCCTCGTGATGCGGTGATTGTATATATACTACCATGTGCTCGCTACCATTCAATGTGGCAATAGTATATATGCGCATCGTTCAACCAACCTTTAATTGCGGCAATCGTATTTATGCAGCGGTGTACCCTGGCAACAGGTTCTAACCGTCAGGCAGTATGCGCTGATCCACTATAACATTGGTAAAACTAGGTCACACAGCCAGCGAACTGCATAGCGTGTGGTCAGCTAGCACTCTTATTGTTAATATACCCAGACTCCACAACTGGTGTGAGCTGTCTGTATCAAGAATATGTTATCAGTTGATGCATGTTTTTGATGAGCAGTATTCATGTAATGTTTAGATGTAACAGAGTAATTAATTGCCCAGCATATTGTTTGTTATAGTTGGATAGTTTACTTGTTTGGTTACTTTAGTTGCAAAGCCCCAGTTTGAGTTGAGAATCTCATTAAAAATCCCTTTTGATTTGTTTGTGTAATCAGTTTGCTCAGCGCTTTTATAGTTCAGTGGCTTAGTAAAAAAATTAGAGAATTTTGAGTTTTTTTGGCAATTGTGCATCTTTCATTTATTTTTAAACTTTCAAACCTATGAAAATATAACTTGACTTCTAGTTAGGCAGATCCTTTTTATTTCAACAGATGTCTTAGCAAAGAAAGAACCAGAGACCTCAGGTAAATGAGTAAATTTCTTTGCTTCCACTTTGATTTGCCTACTATTTTGATTTTGGCACTATCCTCATAGATATTTATGCTTAATTTGATTTCATATATAATTTCATTTGCTAGCCAACTAAGTTGCTTGATGGCTTTTAATGCATTAACAACACCTACATTGTATTTACTAGGTAATTCTTACGTAAGAGATTTTGAGAAAGCCATTTGAACATTTTTTTGGAGTACTAATAAATAATGTTGACTGCACAGATTCATGTCATTTAGTTGTTGCTTTTTGTTAAGCTTTGCTTCATAACAATATTTTAAATCTTGCGCATTTCATTCTTCAGATCCCTATGCCAAATGGAAGAGACATCCTGTGAAGCTGTACCGAAAAAGATCGCTGGAGGATGAAGAAAAGTAAGTTGAATATACTGGAGATATTCTTAAATGGTGTTACAATGGTTGTACTTTTTGATACCAGATATTAAAGTATTATCTCAAACATCACTCAACCTGCATGAAAGGAATGTGAATACGAAGAAATGTTTATTTTGGACTTTTATATTGAAAATATTCTGTTTCTGCAAGCTGTTGTGGCGACCTGTAATTAAACTGACATATATTAAATGGCTTTAACTATGCTCAGAGAGATAATTGTCTATGAGAGTTGAGTGAATGCTGAAATAGAGAAACATGTCCTCTTTGTATCCACGCATACCTTGGACAGTTGGACATTTTCATAAAGAATTTTGGATGAAGGTGCATGGCCTCATAACAGAGTAATCCTTCAAGCCATCAAAACACTTTCAGCACAGTCTGGTAACAATTTTTTTCTAATCACTCAAGAGCACCAACTGAAAACTCTACATACAGTATCATCTGTGTTCAGCATTTCTTGAAATGGATGCATTCATTATTTGAGAGAACATTGTTAGCTTGGGTGTAATGTATATAATTGAACTCTGATAACATAACACCC
>JAWQUT010000261.1:472701-524637 GCA_033807755.1 Ellobium chinense
TTTTGACTGATCTTTTGAAGGTTTTGTGTTATCTAGAGTACTTTTATAAGAAACAAAGCAGATGGAAGTGTATTTAGTGGGGAATTATGTTATGCAGTGGTTCCTGTATTAACCCCTGTTGTATTATTTCAGGAAATCCAGCCAACCGAAGATGTCCAAAGAGGAGCGCCGGCAGCTCTTCGAGGCCCAGGTGAAGGCAGAGGATGAATTAGCAGCACAGGCAGCAGCAGAGGAACGTCAGCGTCAGCAAGAGGCATATATGCTGCACCAGCAGAGACTGCTGGAAGACCCTCAGTATTTCTTTTACCATCAGCAGCAGCAAGGAGATACCAGCTTCGCTGGTCTGGACCCCAGCATGATCCCACCAGAGGGGTTGATTGATCCCATCACAGGGCAGCCCATACCTCCAGAGGTCATGATTGACCCACAAACAGGACAGCCTATTCTTGATCCTAACACAGGACAGCCTGTGATTGACCCAAACACAGGACAACCAATTATTGATCCAAACACTGGTCAGCCGCTGCTTCATCATCCGCAGCACATAGACCCCAACACAGGACAGCCTTTGGTGCCATCGCATCATATAGACCCTCACACAGGCCATCCTGTCCATCAAATAGACCCTCACACAGGGCAGCCCATCATGTCTCAGATTGATCCCGCCACCGGCCAGCCCATTCAGCATCAAATAGACCCTCACACAGGACAGCCTATCCCCAGCCCTATAGACCCACTCACCGGCCAGCCCATTGTCCAGCCCATCCACTCACAAATTGATCCTCACACTGGACAACCCATCCACTCACAGATTGATCCTCATACTGGACAGCCCATCCAACACCCAGGCCTTGTTCAGCCAGCACCTGGCTTCTCTCATCAGGTAACTTTGACTTGAATTCTGATATCTTACTTTCATCCTTAGTGTGACTGCAGTAGTGGAGTCAAGTCATCATTTACATTATACAAAGCTGGTGTGGTTGAAGTAGTGTCCTGAAAAACAGCCACACCCATCTCCTTGAAATTTAGCAAGTACAACAATCATACGATTAGTCTTTAGTTTGTAAGTGCTTATTGGATTTTTTTAACGTGAAGTTTTTGAGTATTCTTCCAATGTGTTGTTTGTCTTTAAACTGTAAAGAGCCTCTGTCAAGTTTTGACCATGAAGAAGTTCAAAAACTAGTCTATTTTGCTGGCAGTTAGATCTGCAAACTGCATAGCATCACAGTTGAAAGCACAGTTTTAGTTAGGCAAAACTTCAGGGACACTTTGCAGTGGGCTCTCTCAAATTTTAGACAAACATACTGTGTACTGTGAGGAGAACAAAGAGAAATCTGGTACGGTACCCAAAGCAAAGTACTGAATTTTCGTTCAAGCTATTGTGATACATGTTTCACAGCCTGAAATAACTGTAGAATGAAGGAATGAAATTGTTTTTATTTCTCTGCAGCCTCTTGATCCATTGTTACCACAACCTCATATTAGTCACCAGCAGCCCAGTCAGGTGAGTAATTAATATTTCCAAAGCAAATTCGTGGTAAGGGCACATCATGGGAACAAGAAATTTTAAGATTGAGGTTGTGCCACCTTATCTTGTCATAAAATGTGCATAGTATTAACAGTTGTCGTAATTATATAGTTTATATCAGTTATCTCTGAGAATGTTTTACCACGAACCTAAGAATACTGAAAATCTGTTTATTAGTGATCGATTTAGGAATAGTTAATAAAAGTCCTGTCAACTGCACACCAGTAAAAAGCATACTTTATAAGAAATGATGAATAAACAAAATCACAGGATGCTTGGAATGCCTGAAGAAATTCAAACCTCTTTGAGTCGCATCAGAGGACAGAATGAATAACCCAAGTATAAGAAAATACTAAAATTTTATTGCAGATTTTCAAAAGCTGGTGCTTTCTTCATTACAGAAAATGTGTAACTGAAATAGACTTGAGAAGGCATTGTTCAGTATTTGGTCTGGGACGTCCACCTCAGGGAAAAGACCAGCATTAAAAAGTTGGTCTGCAGTAATCATAGTGTGTACACTCTTAGTCTCTTGAAGCCCAGAAGGAAGTAGCTGACAGTTGTATCTTTATCTGTCTTCTGAACAGCCTTCAGGTCAGCATTTACCAGCCCCGGCCCAGAATCTGGGAGATCTTGAGTTTGAGGAAGAAGTGCCCCCACCTCCATCACCCCCAACGGCACCTGTCAGCAAGCTGCCTCCCAACTGGAAAACAGCCAAGGATGCAGAGGGACGAATCTACTACTACCATGCATTTACCAGGTGTGTTTTGTTTCCCAGTCTTTTGGGATGTACCAGATACTAGGAAATTCCATCTTTCTTAATAATTGATAGCTGTGGCTGTGTACTCCTCATAATCTCGTATTTCTTTGATCTGAAAACTGTTACAGTTAAGTAGAATTTTGATTATGCTTGTTACGATTGTGGAATCAGTTTTATTAAGGACTATTTGAAACAGTTAAAGAAGTTGATCTTATTGATAACTCTAACTTTTCAACCCCACCATATCTTGTTCAGGTTTGTTGAATTTCCAAGAGTATGTGAAGCACTAGTATAGAGAGGTCATGTTAAGTCTTCAAAAGTTGTTAGAGGCAACTGTGACTTTGCCTACATGTATATGAGGTATTAATGCTCAACTGCAATTTTTATTTTGCATTAAATGAATTTCAGACAAACCCAGTGGGAGATACCAAGTTGGGACGAGAATGATGATGACTCAGATGACATGGATCTTGATCCTCTGCCTCCAGAGGAAATCATAAAGGTTAGGGAAGAAGTCTTAGTCTGCTTTGCAATGACAGTTACTGTAAGATACTTGAACCACATTGTGATTACACTGTGTTTTGTTGTAGCACACAGCGGCGTTGTACTTGAATGTAGAGTTAGGAATAGTTATGGATGAATGATGAATATTGGCACCACTTGTCCTAGCAGTGCTCTCCATCAGTATGCTGTATTAGCATAATTCTTGTTCGTCGCAGTGATTGCTTGCTTGACTTCACAAATGCTAAAACAATTTTATATTAACAAAATGATATGTGCAATTTTGCTGTCTGTGTTCTTTTCAGATTATGAATATTTAAGCATCACTTTCATGCCAACTTCTGAAGTTTTGCTAAATTTGATGTGGAAAATTACAAAAAAGTCAGAACTGTAAAAGAGATGAGAAAATCTTGTTTTTAGAAAATATCACCAACATAAAATCTATGCCCAGTTTCAGGTTGATTTGTTCACAAATTATTGAGTCATATAAAAGGAAAGTTAAAATATGTATTTTTTAGAAAATAGTCCCAATAGGATTGGGGAACTGAAACTGGCATAGTGTATGAGGCATGCAATGATTGAAACTGTGGGTGCTTAAGGGACAAACAATACATAGGAACCAAAGCTCAACTATTTTCTCAGTTTTGGGGCATTTTCAGCTGCTGCCTTCCCCTCCCTGTTTAGAGTATCCCAACTATTTTGTAACAGGCTTACATAAAAGGATCTTTGCAGCTGCTTTTTGGTCTGCTCATATAGTGAACTGCATCCCTAAAGATTGAGGTTTTCTCTTGATCTCCTTCCTTCAAGTCTCATGTTTAGTTTCTTATGAGTTTCTCTTCATATTTGCTAATCTTCCATCAACAGCAAAGCAAGAAGAAAACTACAACAGCTGCCGCCGACACATCCAGCGAAGTGGCCAGAAAGATTAAAGATCAGTTCCGCAGCAAGATGTCACATTTCATTGTTGTCTACCTGAACCCTTACAGGAAGCAAGACTGCAAGATTGGGAGAATTGTTTCAACAGAAGATTTCAAACATCTGGCTAGAAAGGTAAGGGTCTGCTATTTCTTGGGCATTAGTGGGAACTAGGAAAAAAAGACTTGAAAGGAATTTTGATGTCATGTGGAAATCAACGGGGAAAATTAAATCTTTCCATATAACAGGTCTTTAAAGGTCCCTAAAAACCAAAGACAGTTGTCATTTATAAGTGCTTAATTTTCATAATAATAGTTGTGGGTCCATTTAAAGTATTATACATTTCTTCCTTATGCTGTGCCAGCATTGGTAATAGCTAAGCAAAAGTCACAATTTTTAGGCTTTGATTGGTGAAATTTTTTAAAAAGTCAGGCGACATGAATTACAGGGGGACTTTCAGTCACTTCCTGTTTCCAAGGATTCACATTTTATTTCACACTTTTAAGTGGCAAGTTAATTCATGGATACAAGAAGCTTTGTGGATCCTTTAAAAGGGCCTCAAAACGTCCTTCACTTTTTTCATGCAAAAGTGACACAAACTCTGGCAACAAACTCCTTTTTTTTCTTAAACAGTGCATGAAAAATGGCTTAATATGCCTTGGTTTAAAGAACAGTTCGTTTTTTTACGGTAATATTCATCTTAGATCAGAGTATAGAAAACAGACATAAAATGTAAAGAAGACATTTCTGCTTTTTAAAATCCTCTAACTCCATGCTTCTGTGGAGTTCTAACTAAGCCAAGTACTAGATTATAATTTGACCCAGCCTTTGTTGTGTCAATCCTGAGAGTTAGACCTTTACCTGGACTTTTATTTTGTTTTCCAGCTAACTCACCATGTCATGACCAAGGAACTGAAACACTGTCGTCATGTGGAGGACTTGGAGGTCAATGAGAATGTGAAAGCCAAGGCCAAAGATTATGTGCGCAAGTACATGAGCAAATTTGGGCCTGTGTTCAAAAAGTCATCTTCACCTCAGCCTGATGACTCAACAACATGAGAGTGATCAGCGCTGATAAACTTGTGTGATATGTCGTAAATGACCCACCAACTCACTGCTGCTGCTGTTTCCTCAGGACACCATCCTCATATTAGAATAATTTGCATGAAATTTGAGTGGACAAGAGAGGTATTGGATTTGTGATTAATGATTGTTATTGAAAAAAGTAACAGAAACCTCATGTGATACTGTGACAATGAAGAAAGGTTTTTTACTTGCGAGTGATTAGTACATGGAAATAGATTTCTTACTCATTGGTAGAGATACTCAAATATTTTATCAAAGTGATCTCAGGCTTCATGTGAGAATAAAGTTTGAGATGTTGAATGGTGGTGATTTTTTTTTTTTTCAGAAAAGTAAAGGATTGAGGGATGTGGTTGTAAGCACTTGAACATACTTGTAGATTTGAATGTATTAGCCACTTTTGAAACTCTTTGTGAGAGTGTCGAAAGAGATCTCGAATTGTATCTCAGGCAGACTGGTGTCAATTCATAATTATAGACAATAGTGTTTGGGTGATTTGGAGTGGTTCTTAGGTTGGAATGAAATTACGTTATTTCGCTACTGAAGAGGAATCTTGATAACTGGTTTTGTTTTGATCTGGTGACAGTTACAGATCGCCCAAACTCTGATGTCTTAAATGATCTATGCAGATATAATAAACCTATGAGATGGATTGGATCTGTGCCAGTAAATTTACTGTTTCTGATCTTTAGCATCTACATATCTGGATATCTGGTCAGCTGATGCGCATTTGCTAGAAAATGTGAAGGGTATGACGTGATATTGGAATTGTCTACTAGATTTGTGAAGATGACCTTTTAAAGGTGAAGCACAGATTGTGTGGATGTTAAACAATATTGCATTGAGAACTGGTGAGAACAGTGTAAATGTGAAACCACAGTTGAAGTGGCTATAAATGAATGGTGTAGAAATTAGATATTGAATATTTGAAAAAGTTGAATATGATATTCAACAGTTGAATGTATGAAACGTAAAATTTGAATATAAAGTCCTAATGTTAAATGTATGAATTACAAAAGTTGAATACGGAGTCCTAATGTTGAATGTGTAAATGTAAAGTTGACAGTAGAATCTTTTATATGTTGAAAGGTTGAAATAAGATTGTTTAGACTTTGTAGGAGACTATCTGAATTAGATGAAGGATGGATTTTACATAAATGAGAATCCATAAAGTGATCTCGTAAAAAAAAGATTGTGCAGGCACTGTATGGTGGCAGATGTTGAAAAGACTGTAGCGCCTTCATTGGTTAAATAATGTGGTGTAGTTTACAACACTGTAAAGAAAACCGTTGTAAATACAAGCAACTTCTGTGTTTTTAATAAAGCGCACAAATAGATGGGTAAGATTACTGAATGCATAGTATGTGCTATCATGAATTCTTCATAGTACTACAGTAGATTCTGTTGGACAGTTGAGGAAAATACCCAAGTGAATGCTCAAGAAAAGATTACTGAACATGCAGATGCCAAAAGATGTAACCTCCTTTGCCGTGTATGATCTACGTGTACTTCCTTTCCTTTTGTTAAAAAAAGAGCTCTTGAACATACTAATACAACCTGAAGGTAACATTTCCTTATCTGTAACTCATAACACTACATCATATTTCCTATATAATGAATTCTTATTCATACATACAGGATAATGAACCCATGATTATGTGGTGACATCAACACTTGAGAAACTTGATGAAATGAGGAGGTTATTAAACATGAATCATTTCAGTTCTCATAATGCTCCACCTAAAGCACAGTGACAGTTCTCAAATGCATCAGCAGATTACTTCATTATTGCCTATGTGGGCCTGGTGCCAACTGACCGTTTTAATACCAGCCGAGCTAACCTGGCCTTAGGCTAACCTGTCTTTAGTTACTCTTGATTGGATAGGGAGTGACATGAACCTGTCATTCACACCAACTGTAGATAATTGTTAAGAGTGACGAAATCCGGCACTAGCCCCACAAGGCTAATGGCCTGTCCTACTGTTGATTCCCCAAAAGAGGGACATCTCCTGTAAATTGGCATTTTCTAGCCTGCTACTAATAAGAGATAGAAACTTTATAACTCTCATGAATTAGGACTGGTAAATGGATGTGTGAATGATTTGAATTTATCAGGTGGTTGACAGTAGAATATTGAAAATGAAATAGTACAGCATAATATCAGTCATACCACGTAATGTGTAAATCACAGCACTTTGCTTAGTAAACGATGTCAAATTACTGTGGTACTTTAGTTAAAGTATAAGAATGGAGAGATTATTGTTCGCAATTCCAGCTGTCTCCAGTATAAGGAGAAGGGGGAGAGATGAATTGATGGAGCTAAGAGATTTGATAGGCAATGTACAGTGTGATAGAGAGATCTTCATGACACCTAAGTCCCTAATTTACTGCTCAATAGAGAGTCACATATGCCAGTACAAAGCCTTCACAATACCTGTGCAAATTGTTTATTCTAACTGTTGTGGTGAATTTCTTCCCTGGATTATCTAAGAAACACCACTGCTATAAAAATTTTATGACTGACATAACATCTAGATGAGTAATCAATGAAATTAGAAATATCCAAAGCAGAATGGGAAGTTGAAAGGTTTGTGACACAATTCGTGTTGTTTGTCCAAATATCAGAGAGAGAGAGATTATATGTTGTTGTGATGCATTGGAAAGTTTAAAGAGGTGATGACAGTAAGCATTCCTGTTTGTATGTTTTGTGATTTTTGCATTGAATATGCAGCAAGATGTTTGCAATGTATGCAGTGATGAATCTGTGACAGCCTGCAAGAGTTCCTTTATGTGCTGCCAGGATTTAGCATGTGTCCATCTGTACAAATCTGAATGAGTGGCTGATATGAAAATGATGTATGGTTGAAAAAAAATTTGTTGGTAAAATTGTCTTCTTTATGTATTGCTGTATTGGGATTTTAGAACTCGAAGTTACTGCATCCTTTGGGAATATTAATCATCAGTTCACAGTGGATGTAAATTTTACAGCTGTGTGATTTGGTTCATAGGTTCATGTTTTTAACTCATTAATTGGAAATATTCCTACTGTATAAGGTTAATAGGGCACCATCATCGTTACTAGACTTGTGGCAATAGAATTTCCACCCATCATTTTGTTCTGCCATGTTTATTTACAAGGACTGATTAGGTTCGAGTTCATGCTTTCCCTTGTCAGTTTGCTCTGAGTTTCTGCTTATGTTGTTGTAAAGCTGTAAATACATATTTTTACACAATTTTAGCGGTTGCTCTGTATTTATTTAAAACTGACTTCTAATTTTTTTTCCATTGTAAAAATGTTCGAAAATACATGTCAAGGTTTTTGAACAGTAAAATAAATTAAAGAGAATTATGACATTTCTGATTTTTTTTTTTTTTTTAAATACCATTCTCTCTAGACATTGTTGTCAAATATGGCACAGTTCGTAACATGACCAGTTGAAAAAAAAATTTGACAGTATTAACATGTCTTCATAAGATGATGCATGCAAGGTATGTGTCTTGGTCCCACATGAAATCCTTTCAGGGGAGTAGGCAGAGCTTAGACACTAATTTGTGACATCACTTGTGATACACCAGAAGTAGGAGCTTAGCAGTAGTGTCAGCTACCATCTATGGCTTCAAAGTTGTTAGTGGAACATTCTTCAATCTTCAGTGGCCTTATGTTGGAGAAGAGTATGGCAAGAATTAAGGGTGGTATGTATGCTAATAAATGAGAACATCATCCTCCTCCTCTGCCAGCAGAGACATAGCAAGCACCACTCGCAGACCAGTCACCTTTGCTTGCAATCTTTGTTTTAAAGACTCCCACTTCCACTGCTTAGTATCCCACTCTCAGTGAACCAAGATCTTCACGGGCCCATTTGCAGAATGAAAGGTCCGCTCCTTTCATCTAATTTGGATTCCCTTCAGGAATCTTGCGAAGGACCAAACATACATTTATAGCCTTGCTATCGCATGGACACTTTGAGTGTTCACACATGTGCCAGTGAGAATGTCATGGCAGTCTTGAAACCTTTTGCTGCTGCTGGACAGGAGGATCACATAAACTTGAATTTCAGGGGACTAATCTATGATTTCCAGTCTGTGGGATGGTGGAGTTACTGAGTAATCTTTGATGCAGCAAATCACGGATTTCAGATTACTGTTAGATGTAAGTCCTTTGAAAAATTTTAAAGAGGACATTTGTGCCATATTATGACCAAAAGGCACCATAGTGCATATGTGCCTATTTATCAAAAGACAGCAGATTTTTTCATGACAAATAATTTTCACAGATCAAGGTCAGTTCATGAAAATTATAATTCTTGCAGAAACAAAAAATACTGATACTGCAGTTCTCTGCAACAATATGCAGTTTTTGATCACTTGAGGTCAAGGATCACCCCTAAAGGGAGAGGGGTACAGTACTTACTTGCTTCACAGCATAGTAAGTCTGCATTTCATCAAATTTAAGTCATCTAAATTTTTCCTTTCACCTGACAGCTTCTGAGAAAACACCCTGGATTTCATCCTGTGCATGTCACCATTACTCATGCTGCATTGCATCAGAGAGTGAGATAGACTAGCAGACGTCTGGCCAAAACAGTATGTGCGTGTGTCTGCACCAATTGTCTGCTAGCTTTTCTAGCTTCATAATGTCATCCAGCACAAGTTTTGGTGTACACAGAGTGTAAATTCTGGGATTCAAGCGGTGTTTTCTCAGAAATTATCAGATCAGGAAAACGTATGTGATTTAAAGATTTAGAAAAAAATTATGGGCATTTTTTTAGACTGTGAAGCAAGGAGCTACTCCTATCCCCTTAATAATCAGGAACAGGTTAAGTGCGTTTGTTTTTTTTTCAAACCCACTAGCAAACTTGCCATCAGTCATGTGAAAGACACAAGAATGGCAGAATGCCAAAACTTAAAAAAAAAAAAATGAAAATTAATCTGATAAAGGGCATTTGAACAAGCTACAGGTGGAAAATGTGACAATGAAACTTCAGAAACCTAAAAATCAGATAAGCTAAAAGGACATTTTAACATGTTACAGGTGGAAATTATGACAAAGAAACCTCTGTATTGAATAGAGACATGTATTTTGATACTAGTGTCTCAAAACTTTGCATACGCTACTGGCATTCCTACAAACAGTAATAATGGGGCATAATTTACAATGTAATAACACAATCAAGCACAGGAACCTTTGAATTACATGGATCTTTGGCCAAATTTAACTTAGAGTATGAAAAAAGCATTGTCAGGAAAAACATTTTAGGTACAGTATAACAATATGACAATGTTACAGTAGCTTTATTCACTCATGAAGGAAACTGACACAAAGCACAGATATAATCTTATTGACATTACAGTATTCTGTAAACTAACGAACTGCTCACCATATCCCAGTCTCAAATAAAAAAAAAAGCTCCCACACTTGTGCTCTCAGATGCATGAAAATGAAAAAAAAATTAGCACACATCCAATCATTTGAACACCGGTTGTTAAATATGAAGACCATAACATTCCCTTATCACAGTTAGTTCATGTGAGTCACATCACCCCATCTTCATTTTAGTCTATATATCTGGTATGAATATCAACTGCAATCTTAATGGTGTTGACTCCCTTACCACACCAGAATATAGTGCATTACTGTGGCATGCACTGCCCTTTTCTACTTAAGTACACAACGGAACTACATTGTGCGTTTCATTCTACTGTGAGTGGTGATCTTTGGAAAACTTTACCTCAAAATACACTTGTTACTTCAACAGAGTTCACGATGTACATCCTTACAGAGGCAGTTTATTTTACAAATTTCCGTTTTATCTCTTTAAAGAACGGCTCCTTCCTTAGTTCCACACAATCTCTTCTAAGACAGAAATAATGAAAATCTCTCCATAAAGATACATGTGTTTAATTTAGTGTTGAAACAGCAAGCGCATTTTGAGATCAAAATGATTTTAAATTAAATCTTTAAATCTCCATGTTTACAGAATACAAACTTGGAAATATATGAACAATAGGTTTGCATTTTTATTTGTATATTATCAATAAAGAACAATTTTGCAACGCCCATTTCTTTTATGGGCTATTGGGTGCTTCACAGAGATCCAGCATTGCAGATGCATTCTTTCCCAACTGAATTTGCATGCGCTGCCTACACTAAGGTATACAATCATGTACATTCACCATATCTCACATAACAAAATATTTACATATAGTACAGTGTAGCACTGCCCATCATAAGTAACTTCCCACTACTTCCTACATCAAAACTTTGGCTTAATTTTCTAAGAAAAAGACATGTTCTTTCTGAAGTATAAACTGCTCATTCAGTAGGTCTCATTCATTTCTGCAAGCAGACAACTGAAAAATGTTGTTGATAAGATTTTTTTGAGGGCTTACAGTCTGTACCCCCCTTTTTTTCCCTTTTTTTTTTGCAAATCAAAAATTACGCAGAAATTTTGAAGAGGCGTGAGTGGATAGTTGTTTATAATGAGTAGTATATATTTTGTAATAGACTACATAGATGAAGATGTCAGCTTATTTCATCCTGCATTCTCCTTTCTATTTGGCGCTTGTACTTGTATAGAATTTCTCTAGAGTCTTCATCTAATTTGGGCAAATCATTTATGAAATCAGCCAGCCATTTCACTGGATGCTGAAAAAGAAAAGACAAAATGATAGCAAGCTATGGCAATATAAATATTATGAAACATCAACCTTATTTTCGTATGATTAAACAGTGGAAGGTTATTAAACTGAAACTAAAAGGACGAGGCAAATAGTTTCTGAATAATCATTACTTGGATTTAAAGACTTGCCAGGTGTATGAAGTAGTAGCACAGCAGAAGACAGAAAAAGTAATGCTTTTACAGTATTATGATCTCAGTGAACTGTACTATTGGTTGGTGCTGAGGTACTGCACATGCACATCCAAATGTTATCCACCATCTTACTTCCGCTGTGAAAAAGGAGGATGTATGTTCTGTGAAATTAAAATACCATCAAAGTCAAACAATACGGAGGCCACTGGGTGAATATTTATAGTTGAGATGAAAGGGGTAAGGGAAATGTGCTTACTGCCCGAACAAAGTAATATTGTGTCCTGAAGTTTCAGTGATTTCCTGTGCCAGTAACCTTATTTCAGATGCATCTGAATGCTCTAATGCTGTACCTATAACAATAAGTGACTAATATGCTCCACAAAGTTACCATTTTGATAAGGTGGGCTGCAATGCGCTCCTCTGTCTTTTCATTCTGGACTTGGGCCATCATCTTTGAGACAAACTGTTGCCTCTGATGTGCCTCTTCAATGTGCTGATTCTTTAGCCTGCCCAGAAAAAAGAGCAAATCAACTCATTTCCAGTGGCCTTCAAACAACTTGATACAGTACTTCTCATTGCCAAGAGCAAAACTACAGAACATCCTCACTGATAGAGAACTCTATCAAACAAGCTATCACCTCAGTTTACAAGTGGTTTATGTCCTTAAGCCTAGGACTTTATAAAGATATGTTTGAGTGAGGGTTAAGTGCAGAGTTTGGCCATTTTGGAAGCACATTGACTATGTGTACACTCTGTTGCAGGCAGAAGAAACATATTCAGAAACACAACTCAAAAATACTTACACATATTCACGTGACTTTTCAGCTTCCTTGTCAATATCTGATATTTTCTGGAAATAGAAATGTTGGAGTTTAAAATATACTGTCAACCTAAAACTGAAGGAAACTTATTTATCATAAGCTATCAGCTACCTCTCACTTATCTTAGTACAATCTTCATGGTAAAATAAGAAGATGACCAGCAATAAGTCATGCAGCAAGAGCATTGCATGGTTGCAAGTGCATAGTGCTACTACTAGTATAAAGATAAGCGTGTAGAAAATGTAGATAATTATTCCTAACATTTTTTTTTTTTATCTGAAGTTCAGCACTATGGCACTCAGTAACATCAGATCAACATGTACCTTTTGAAGCTTGTGCTCCAAGTTTTCAAGTTTCAATCTGTCCACAACAGCAGAGCTAATGCCATAATGCTCCAGAAAATGGCTTCTCTTCTCATCCTTAGCTCGGCTGTGCAATTCACTTCTGGCTGGAACTGACTCGTGTGGTTTGGCTACAAATAAATGCAAGGAGATGAAAATTAAAGTGAGTTGATCATGGGAAAAGTCTTAGCTTGTTGAGAGGTTTTAGTCTCATTATCTTGTTTTCAGGTCTCTGTCTGACACTCTGGAGCCGCAATGCTATTCTGACTACAGCAGCATGTCATCTTAATACAAAGTGAATCTTATGGCTGATCCCTTCAATGTGAAGAAAATGCTGTGTATCAAAATATGTTGACTGGAATAACCTATACTGGAAGGAAAGAGAGAAGGGGGGAATGAGGAAGGAAACAAAATAAGGAGAGAGAAACAAAGGAAAGAGAAGGAGAACAAAACCCACTGTTATTAAACCAGTTCCTCTCTTTTAACCAAGCAAGGCACACTCACCTCTGTTTCTCGTGCATGTGTCAATCATTTTCCTATAGAATTCAGCTTTTTCCTTTGCGACAGGTCCTGAAAGTTCACAAGCACAAATGCATTTTCCTGAGTAATGTGAGAATAATAACACTTTCATACCAGCCAATAAAATAAGAGAATGGCAATAGCCAATGGCTGAGCAGTGATCTGTAATTATTTTTTATTACCTTTACAAACATACTTTTGAAGGTTCCGTTCTAGAAATGCATGCATCACAAAGAAAATGAGATCAGAACTATTTGTCTGTGTGTAATTATCAACTTTCATTATGTGGGAGATGGTTACCTTCTAACTTCAAAGAAGTTACCTCCTAACTTCAAATGAGTGTCCCATTATACTGTGAAGATCTGCTGATGGCAACCCAAGTGAATAAACAAAAAATGAAAAGGGTCAATAAACGGTCTACAAATAAACCAACTGCTGTACACTAATGAAAATAGTAAAAAACTACTGTTTTGGGAGGTTCTCATAGTTAGTGCAATGTGCAAGTTTGCTCTATACTTTTTTATTAAACGTCATCACATCCACCAATGCGGAATAAGTATACTCAGTGCTAAGGCTGTGTTCCTCAAGATTACTTTACCTGTAACTCTAGGAGACTGATCACTGAGAGAATAAGACTGGGAATCTACAGCCAAGCTCCTGGGACTCTGCAGATCTTGTAGCTTCAACCTGCGGATAGTGTTCTGAAGAAAGGTTTGCCTGGCCATCTCCACCATTTCATCATCCTCAGATTCTGAGATGTCTGTTTTGTCCTCCTGAAGAAATTTTCAAAAGAAAAACTAGAAAATCTCCCTCATCCATGATGGTTTTGAGGTTGTCAGAAATGTTTTTACGGCAGGGGTGGGAAGTGAGAGTTATAACATCTTGCTCACTTTTCTCTTCTTCTCTACTAGTCTCTCTATGTGTTGAATTCTTTTTTTATCTTCCCAGTGTCTTACAAACACTCAAAGATGTAGAAACACTGAATGATGCTTGGCTTTACTGAAGAACATTCATAACCCTTCTTGCCTTTAACTTAAAATTTTGCAGCCTATTAACTTCTCTCAGCCTCTTTCGCTCTATATTGGTACAAATACATCAACTCTGCTTTGCTGCAACTCCAAGGGAGCATGGAAAAACTTGTACTTTTAAAGGAGTTGCGATTATCTAGTTACAGAAATATAGCATTTTCTGATGTAAAAAGTACTGCAATTTAATGAAAGTTGCAATTAAGTGGAGTATATTGTGTCTTATTGCTATGTAAGGCGTTAGCAAGGCCATCCCGTTCTACTTGGCAAAATATCTGAGACAAGCCCCCAAGTTCTACTCCCACCTATTCTCCTTTGTGGATCAATACATTTATTATTTTCTTGGTCAGCCAAAACTCTCCTTACCTCACCCTCTTCCAGCTGCAGAGAATCTGCTCTTGTGACGAACTCACTCTCTTCCAGCTCCTCAATGCTGAAGGCAACAAGAAAAGATATGAAATGACTATTAAAGAACACAGGCTTCACACTCATGTAGAAAAAAATGCTTATGCACACATATAAACTCTGCCTGACTTAACTTTTTTAATAACCAAGCGTTGACTTAAGCAGAATTACCCGCTTTCTATTGATGAACCTGTGGCAAATACTGTGAGAATAACATGCACACACTTTGATCATAATGGTGATTTAAAGCCATGGTTGTTAGTAAATTCAAAGGATATCATGTTTGTTTTCTTATGCACTGACTCTCTTAATCCCAATGCTGTTTGCTCTTCCAGGACTTTACTTTTGTTTCTTGTTTTCCAATCAAACGTGTTTGCATTAAAATGGTCATGTGCTACATGATTTTAATGTGTCATTACATATGCTCACGCAGAATGAGCAAATCCAATGTGGACCCAGGGACAGTTAAATTTTCTTTCTTAAGTTAACAGAGGGGCTCTTAGGAGTGATGACCTAAGTGTGGCTCGGCCACTTTACAGTGTTAAGATGTCAAAAGGGTCAAAACAATTGTTAGACAGGGTATCTTCCTTTGAAGATCTTCTTTGGCCTTTCTCTCTGAATAAAAGTTTCTTACTTTCAAGATAGGTGGTAACTTAATACAGTGTTTCATCTTAAGCATTTTTCTTTCTTTTTCCCTTGCGTTTAACATGTTATTTGGCAGTATTCACTACATTCACAATGCCCTGTGACTAGAGACTCAAAGACGTCAGAAACTCTTTGATAATGATTATACATACTGCTTATTTACTGCAATTTGCTGGCATATTGTAAGAATCAATTGACCAAAGCATATCTATAAGCATTTATGCTGTTTTTACTCATTACAATGATTGTGTTCGAACACATCAATGTAAATGAACATAATGGATTAGCTGAAATTTTAAACACCCTGTATTCTACTCTCATACTTAAAAGCCAGACATACACTATAAATTTCACTTTCAGTGCATATGCAAATTTTTGTTATAAGATAGCAGTATTAAAGATTTCATGTATCAAAGATTTCCATTTCATGAGCTTTCCAGTTTTCTGAGATCCCTGTGAAGTCTTGAAAGCATCCATCTGTAACTTACTCTTTGACAATCTCGGTCACATCCTTCCACTCCCGGTAAGTGCTTGTGTCACTCTGGCTCCGAGGGGAGAACACTCCTGATGATGCAAAGCTCTCAGTGTATGAATATTCACTAGCTGTGCGGGTTTCTTCTTCTGAGTCAAGATCGATGAACGTGTTTGTTCCATAGCTTGGATCTGTTGGATTGATGACCAAAGGATGAAAACAATGAGAAAGAAAACCTAGAGAGCTGTGGCTATTAGGGTTGGGTAGATTCAAATTCTACAAGATTCAAATCCTGATTTGAGCTAGGATTCAATGATTCAACTATGGGTTTGAATCCCAAGGGAGAGGAGATGTTTATGGAATTTGCCACAAGAAAATGGCCCATAAATGCTACGTAGGGTAGGGACCTTTATAATGTATTTTCATTTTAAATAAGCTAAAAGGTTACACTTTTACATTTGGATAGAGACTCAAATTTAATATGACAGGGATTTATTGTGAACCAAACCTTTTTTTTTCTTTTTGTCTTTTTTATATACCATATGATTCAAATCCAGACCACTTGCATGATTTCAATCCATATTTGAACCCAGAGTAAGAGGATTTCACTGTGGAGTCATCACTAGTGGCCATACGCAAATTCTCAAGTAAATCTGAGCACTGCAGTTATGAATAACATGACCTATGGGGGTTTCTCATGGTTATCACAATGTACAGGTTTACACAAAGATTATGCACATGGCCACTGAAGAATTTGTTAAAACTTAAGTGGAAGACAAAATATCACACACTGACAAAGTGAAAGACATAGAAAACGATGACAACAATACAGTCAACTCCACTAAAGCGTAACTTCTCGGAAGCAGAGAAAAAATTGCAACTATAAGGACTTCTGATTATCTGATATCTTTAATAAAAAATGCAGCATTTTATTACATGGAAAGTCTTGTGATAAATGAAAGCTGCAATTATCTCTATTATGACTGAGTGGAGTAGATTGTATATTTACAGGGTCCATCACTGCTGTGATGACAGTCTCTCCCCCATTCTTCTCTACTACGAGGGGTGTTCAATATGTCCGTAGCATGACAATGATAGAATAAACCCAAAGACTTGTAATTTGGTACACTTACATTTACTTCTCTACATAGTCACCNCCTGATTTATTGAAACTTGTGCATTTCTCTGACTTCCTCTAACTTTCACTCTGTCCTCATCTTTGAACTCCTCTTGATGGCCTCAAATACTCTTACACTTCTCACCTGTGGGTGCTTTACTTGTTGGTGTCTCTGAGATAAAGGTGTCCTCACTATACAAATGCTCTGAAGGCAGCCATGTGATGATATCTCTGCTTGTCTGGAGGGACTCCACAGACTCATCGTCAGAGACAGACTCTGTGTTGGCGAACCGAACACTCTGAAATACATATTATAAGACTGGGTCATTTCACGTCTTTCTCCATTACATATATATAATCATATCATATGATATATGGACTGATGTCTGTCAAGTACTGAATTAATACGAGCTTTTGCCAGTTTGGAATAATTATGAGAGTAAATGAATCCCAGAAGATCTGATTAGAGTATGGTTAAAATTGTCACAAAAATGACATAAGAAAATTCAAGTTTGTTTTAAGGTATCTCTGCATAAAATGTACTATCTTCATAAACTCAACAATGTTTGCTCCTATTTATTTCTCTTTGAAAGGTAGAAGTATCTAGTAAAAGTGATCTGATTAATTCACAAATCACTGTTGGTATGGTATGCCATAGGGGTGTAAGTTCTATCCATCTCTTTGCTATAACATGGATGTAACACTTCCCTCTGAGGCAGATGGTCGCTTTGTCCTCTATGATGAGATGGACAAGTAACCACCACCATCAAGATCTTGACTCCAGTTTAAGTTGTGAGAGCTTTGGGAATGTATTTTATTCACATTTTCCTCAGTCCACCCATTTGTAAAATGGATACCTGGCTCTAGTAGTGGAAGATATTGTCAGAATGCTAATGACCAACATCTGCAGATGGCAGCGGCAATGTATGTTCCTTGGAAGCTGAAAAAGTCCTACAGTGATCAGGCTTGCTGGAGTAATAATAGTGTGAAGTCATTAAGCAGGTATTAGCCTGGATACAAGACTTATAAGCTGCATTATTATTGTTGTTACAAGTTTTGCGTCACATCCATGGTGTAGCACAGAGGTGGAGACAGCTTATGCCCCTAAGCTATACTTGTGACAAAATAAAGTAGATTCTTGTTAATATTAATTCCAAGGAATCAGACCACCAGTTCCAATCAGTTAGATGTTGAATTTACAAATTAAATTTCCTATAGATAAGAAGGCGGGAGTCAGGTGTTTGAGTTCATAAGTAATTCTGCGATAGATAGTGAGGTGAAAATGTGCTTTTTTTTCAGTGCTTGGGATTTATGGTAATGTGGTCCTACTGAATGAACAACAACTGCTGTAATTATCCAGTAGATGATTCTGTTCTCTTTGCAAACTCTTCACAATTGTCCCCCTCCCCTCCCCTCAACACACCCAAAAAATTAAGAATAAACAAGAGATGAAAGTATGAGAAAGTGAGGGCTTCAATATGAGAGGTAAAGATAGAAAGGGAGGGAGGGAAGGGAGAAGCAGAATGAGGATAAAAGCAGGGGGTGGGAAACTGGCAGACAACAAGAAAAAGAAATTTTAAAAGATGAAAAACAGAAAGCCAACAGTCTTTTATTGCCTGATGGAGATGAAGAGGAGAGGTGGGAGAAGAAGAGAAGAACAGGGAGGAGTGGGAGGGGGAAGGGGAAGGGGAGGTGGGCATTAATGGTGATTGGGGGAAGAAGAAGATGAGGGAAGGAAGGGAGCACAAAAGTTTAATTTCTTCTTGGGCCCAAGTACAAATTCCATTACTGGAATCTCCACTTCAACTTGACTATATTTTTTATTTCTCAAAGTCTCCAAATCTTTAACTCAAGAAGCGCCAGGCACCTCCACTCCACATAACGACCTCACTGTTTGACCCAGTATCAGCCGTCTAATTATTTCAGCTTAAAGACTGCCTCTTCCCCAACAGTAAGGAAGCTGTGTATCCTGGGTTGCCACCAACATAAAAATAAAAAAAAATTGACACTTGCACCTAATTGGGCAGCATATCAGTGAAACTTAATTTCACACTTGCTCTGCAATGTTTTAACAGTTTTAATTTACGGGGCATGTAGCTTAAAGAACTGACCTTTTCAGTCTTGCGCTCCTTTTCTGTTACTGTCTTCACATCATCAGCATCAACAAATGCAAGGGTATTTGCTGGTTGGTTGGAATAATGTTTTGTCAGTGAGGACCTCAGGGTTGCCATTGCCAATCAATCTGTAAATCGCACAGCTGTGATAAAGAACCACTTAATTATCTATAAGACATTGAAAAATTAATTATTATGAATGTAGGGAAGGCCCTAAAGGTGGCCTGATCTTGTGCCCAGTTAGCAACACCATAAAAATTAGAACCTTTGAAATATCCACCTTCAAGGTGGGCTTCATGAGAATCTTTTATCACACAGGAGTGCATTTGTTGAGTAATTATGATCATGATCATAAGAAGATGGATCATCACATCATACATTCAAGGCAATGCTATTTGTACGGAGATGCCTGCAGTAAAGTGAAAGAGTAAATGCCTTGATGTGTAAACTTTTAAATCAACTTATCTGGAAGCCAAGAAAGAAGTCTGACTACCTCTCTTACCTAATTATCAATAATTGTTAGCTTCATGAAAGGTGTAGTTTGGTAGTTTGCGTTCAGTTTTATGCGTTCCTCTAAGTTGCAAGTGGTGGTCACAACATAAATGAAGAACTTAATCTAAGATATAACCTGACTGAGTTTAAAAGTCCATTGTGTAAAATGAACCCAGAAATCAGAAAGACACTCCCAACCTTCAATTTTCTCTGCACGAATTAGTGTACAGACAATTGTCCTGAGTCAGCGCAGCAGTTTCTTCATTAATAATCCATATCTTTTTTTTTAAAAATGCTGTTTTAAAAAGAAAACATCTCTTCAAAACATTTGTCTTGACTTCATCTTCAAAATGCAGATTCTGGGACCCCCCACCCCCTCCTGCTTGAAAAGAAAAAGCTCAGGCTTGTGTGTAGATACAAGTCTTAGCTTGCTAATCAATATGAATTTCTGCTATCCCACCACAAAGACCCTTTTACCAATTTGCTATCTGGCTACTACAACTGCAGTCCCTCAGGAAATTTCTCATGCCAACAACAACCTGGTGATCAGATCTAATCTGAGACTGAGTGAACTCTACTGTTACCAAGCCTGGAGATCTTGGATGTACATCTGGATCTTCTCCAAATAGACTAGTCTAGATGTAGTCTAGCTCTGTTGAAGTCTGTTGATTGTTGATGTCCTTTGCGTTGCCACCTCCCATTCTTAAGACAGTGATTATACTGTCATATTAGCAACAGATAGACTATTTGGTTGCATTAGATCTACTAAAAGCCACTGCTTTGTCCTCTCTGCATGCATGAGTGACACAATTCACATCGTTCTGCTACGTTTTGCATCCAACTATTGACATGCTGCAACAAGGAATGAGACTGTTTTCCTTGGTTTTGTTTATTTCCGGTAAAGAAGATGTGAGACTAACCTCCCTTACTACCACTCTTTTACTTCTTTTGCGCCTGAAAGTCCATAAAAGGTCATGCTCAGTCTATGTTGTGGTGGTAGAATTTCAACTCTTATGTCACTCATTGCTCCAGCCTCAGCAATATTGAGAATACAGCTGAGACCTGGAAATCTGCAACTCTGTCGCTCGAGGTAGCGAGAGAGGGCCATCAACCTTGACTATTCAGTCTTGTTTTCAGAAACAAGCAGCACTGCCACAGTGATGTCGAAATCTCTGATTGCGCTGGTAAGTGAAGAATAGGGTAGGCTGCTACAGGCAGATTAGTCAAGAGTGAGTCAATGCTATAGAGAGCAAGGAGGAAAACCAAAACCAGACTAAGAAGCAAATATTTTATTTGCCATGGAACTGTCTCATCTAGTGTTTTGATACAGTGTTATGGACAGGCTAAAGGTAGGGTGAGGGAAGACGTTGTCGGGACATGCCTGTATGTCAATATAAACATTATTTATACTACTATCTGAGAACTATCTCATGTTTGTATCATTTCTCTTTTCCAAGCCTAGCCTTAACCTTTAACTAAGAACTTGAGTCAGAGTCTTGATTTTGCTTTTACTTTCAGTTGACATCCTAAACAAAGGGACTGAAATCATTAGACCAGTCATCAGAATTTAGAACAAGTTCACGGAATTTTGTGTTTCACAGAAAGTTTCAGTTTCAGTTTTCCTGAACTGTTTTAAGCGTTTTGGACAGGGTCTCTTAATATGCGCTTTTCTTTAAAGATTGATTATATTGGTGAAGCTTACATAAAAAAGTAAGGCATGTAATTAGTCGGCAATGGAGAGAAAGTCGTGAAGCCCCTTTGATAAACCTTATCTTTACTGGCTGTCCCTAATGCCCATTCAGACAGAAGTATCAGTTGAACGAGGTCCCTTGCTCCATTGAGACAGGAGTATCATCTATGGGGTGGATCTAATCCTAACGTCCGTCGAAATTGGAATATCAGTTGAGGTGGGGCCCCTAAGCCTAATACCTAATGAGAAAGGAGTATCAACTGAGACCCAACCACACAGATCTATTGAAATGCTGCTGTGCAAAAGGGTTAGGATTTGGTTGGATCCAGTTTACTGTTGACAGTACAAAGTAATGCAGCTAGGCACAGATTACAGATCTATACAAATGGTGGCCTGTTCTATCTAACCTCCAGTTTGATGTCTTAAAAGTAGTCAGAATGGACTAGTGAGCTGACACTGCTTTTTGGCCATCAGCACTGGTATATTAGCATATAGAATCCACTGGAACCTTGATAATATCTTTCTTCCCCCTCCCCCTCCGACCCAGACCAAACCACTGATGGTATGTCAGAAGTTTTGTGATATCCAGAGACTGAATATAAGAAACAAAGCAGTTAGAACTGTAGAATGAGAGTGTACTTAGTAAGCAATGAAATGTCTTAAGCAGCGATTGTGGTAGCAGAGTCTGTTTGATGTGTTGAAAATATGAGGCACTTTTTCAAAACCTTCTATTTTGTAAATGACACTGCTAACATCTGCTATACTGGACATCCAAAAATGCAGTGGAATATAAAATAACCTGCAGTGTCTTCTCTGTGTATTGCAAGATTGTGTGATTCTCTTCACAAATTTCAAAATGCCCTCCCAAAACACTTCAAAAGCACACCAATCTTTCTTTCTTTCCAAAGTTTGTGTAAATTTACAAATCCCGCCTTAAAGTTATGGTACTGATGGAACACCAGTTTATATGGTCTGAAGAAAATACCGCTCTGATAATAAAACTACCATTACTACTTATATAATTGCCTTCGATTTCTGCTTTCAAGATCCCTGAACTGGGGCGCTGCAATGTGAAAATGAAAGACCCTGACTTTGTGGAGAGAGCTGTTAGGATTATGATGAAAGATGCTCACCATAAGTTGCAGGTAAGTTGAATTCAGCAAGGTTAAAGTTAAAGAGTATCCTGCTTGTGATACACATTGTTTGTGCTTCTTGATCTGTTAGTCTCCCAATGCACAAGGAGCAGAAAGAAAAAGCTTGCATACTGATTAGAATGATTAGGTTTTGTACTTTAGCAGCACATGTAGTTAATGATCAAGACTCTTGCATTAGACAGTGGCAATCTTTCACTGTCAAGGATGATATGTAAATTATTTCAAAGCATAAAGATCTGAGGAACTCCATATTAATGTAATCAGTTTCTCTAAAGTAGAGACTTTTACTTTGTCAAAAAACATGTAAAGTGAAGTGATCATATAGCAGTTTCTGCCACTTCTTTCCTTATAAAACTGTGATATCATAATAGCAAAGAGGTGGAAGGAATGATGCATGATTTACAATGTTATGTAGCTGTATAAAAACTGGTATTTTTGTCCCTTTGCCTTCGTTATATTCCCATGCCGTTTTTTAAACTTAATCAGTTGCTAATGTTCATCTTTAATTTGTTTCGTTTGTGTGACATGTAGTTTTATAGGAAATAGTGGCTGCAATAAGATAACATAGAACTAGAACATAGGGAAATACACATCAGGCTAAACAATATGTTGTGCAGTGGTGTATAATATGTGTAGTGATTCTGTATCCTTGTTTATAGCTGTCATTCTGTTCTGTTTTTAGGTTGTGGCTGACTTTGATCGCACCCTTTCCAAATACTCAGAAAATGGACGAATATGCAGTACAACACATAGTGAGTCTGATTATACAGTGGTTTGTCTCAGCCTCCTCTAGTCAGTTGTGAACTTAGTCATTACAGATTATGGTACTGCAAAATATTTGCTTTTTTCAGTTGTCTGAATGCTTTCAGCTTTGTAATTTTTGTTCAAGCTTGTCAATGGTATTCTGAATAACTTGTTACATGGGGGACAGTATGTTTAGACATCATCCTCTACAGCTGCTCTCTTGATTGTGTCATGAAACCTGTGTGTTAAACGTAAGGAAAGTAGCTCTCTGAGGTACATGCTCAATTATGAAAGTAAGAATGCCATCTAACATTATTCTACTCTGTCAGCTTTACATACCAAGAGTATTTAGAGGGGTGCTTGTCTTTGGTTTTGGTAAGAAAGCCATCAGCATCCAGTGTCTACCGCAGTATTTAAAATCTCCTTTTATTCTGCCATGGTAAATATTTGAATGTGATACCCTCTTAAAGCATTGTCACCATGTTTTTTTGCCCCTTATATTCATAGATTAATCTCTGCATTTTGTTCCTCATCCATATTCCATCTGTTTAGGTGTGTTGGAAGAGAGCAGGTATATGCCAGAATACTTCAAAGAGGAGGTTAGTGTACAAGATATGTGACAAACTCTGGAAAGGGACTGTCTTAAGAGATTTTGTTTTCAAATGTTGTGAAATACAGAGCCTGTTTTGTAGATCAGCCAGTTGCATGTTTGTGTGCAGTGCCAAATATCCATGTGGTTTATACAGTACAATTTACCCTTGATACAGGGATTGCAGAATGCCAAAAATTTCGGAAGATAAAATATCAGATCTGAAAAACCTGGCACATTAGCAAAGAAACAAAGCAGAACGCATGACAAAGCAACTTTTGTATTGAACAAAGACCTGTATGCGGATCTTGATTTCCCAAAACTTTGCCATCAGCGACTGCTATCCCTGTTGATAGACTAGCTACAAATGAGCATTGAGCTACACTGTGAGGTGATCCTCCATATTCTTTGATATACAGATCATAAGAACAAGTTTATTTGTTTGTGCTTATTATGAAAGCCCTCTTTAGCCAATCAGTATCCATCAGCATCATGAAAATTGGTAAGACCAGTATGAGTTACTGCATTGTGCCCATAAGGTTTCTGCTATTGGAAACTGCAGCTATAAACCTTGAAGGCAGTTCATTTTTATGTATACATTTGTATTATAACTTAGTGGTTTTGCTGGTGTACATTTGAACACACATATTACGAAATTCGTGGGATGCCACAAAGCATTTCATATTAACCAAATTTTATTATATCCATATGACTAATCAAAGCCAGGTATTACTTTAGGACTTTGAAAGTGTTTCAGAATAGCATTAGTTAGAAAGCATTTTGGAATGGCAATAGTTTTCCTAATAGGCATATTTGTGCGAACTGGACTGATCTACAGCTCTTGTTGAGAACTACAACAGAAGTGTAACCTTATGCTTTTTATCCATATACTGTATATATATATTTGCCGAGGACATACATTACATGAAAGTGTTTACTTCCATCCTTTCAGGCTCGGAAACTCAAGGATACCTACTTGCCCATTGAGTTTGACCACTCCAAAACCGTTGAGGAAAAAATACCCAAGATGATAGAATGGTGGGTGGCATCTTCCAAGCAGTGGAAAATAATTTTGGGTGCATTGGCAGTGGTGTTATAGAAAATAAAAAAAAGGGAAAAAAAGTATCATGAAGAGTGGCACAAAAACTCTCAGACCAGAGAAGCAGTCAGAGGAGGCTGCAAATGTGGCAATCTAATGATCTGTGTGTGAACATTACCAGCATCTATATAAATTGTTATAATTAATGTTCCTGTTAGGACGTAGGTGGCAGAACATCTTGGTAGTGTACCAAAAATGTTTAAAAGAGTAAATCAGCCAACTGAGGGGTCTTCAGTGCAAGTTTGATGCCTTTGATGACATGGTCTAAGATTAACATAACATGCTAGCCCAAAAAATGGATGATGTTGCTGGGGTTTCGTAGCACATATATTACTTCACAGTGCCTTATTCTGATGATTAAAGATGGCTTAGTCAAATGTTTGAATAGATAATGTTCATTCACTATTAGAAGATTTAGTTGAATTTTTATCTATGTGTTTGTTCATTATCAGGTGGACAAAAGGTCATGAACTGCTGACATCTTGTCACCTTACTCGAGACATAATCCAGCACATTGTGGCGGAGTCCCAAGCTCGATTAAGGTAATTGCTGAAAGTATCATTGATAGTGAAAAGAGGTTTGGCTATGATACTGTGAAATAGTGGTTTCGCATGCCAAGCATTCATAATTTTCTTATATTACTAGCCATGCCCAGAAGATTGTTTATTTTTTATGTTCATGTTAAATAATTGAAGATTATTTTTTCAAAACTCAGTGTTTGGACTTGGAAGGCTTCTTAAATAAAGAAAAATAATGCAGCATAATTGCTCTCCCCAGTTAAAATGTCATAACTTGTGAGTCAATTCAGATCTCAAGCACATTTTTGTTTTTTGATGCGCAAACAAAAACTGCAACTCTTTAAAAAAAGCTGCTGCTATAAGAGAGTTTAGGAATAAAACTCTTGTTATTTGTTGTTACTTCTGAGTTTGAACATGTTCATTCAAGCCATATGGGGACATGTCCACTGCACATCTACAAAAGATATGAGCGCAATTTTATGTGCATACAAAATACACTTAGTCCATGAGCATGCCCTGATGCTGCTGACTGGAAATTACATATACATTAATCAGGGCAAGCATATACATTCTGGCACGCAATGACACAAACCAATTTCAAAACAAATACTTTTAAAAAATAATATTGACAGTCACAATCTTTAACTTGCTGAAGATAACTTAAAAATCTGTGAACCTGTTGTCTACTGCATATGGCCCCATGCCTATTACTATTAGTCTATGACATCATCTTCCCCGCACCTGGCTGAATGATGTCCTACACAATCACTAGGCCAGCCCAACTCTGTCATGTTCTGTGTTGTAGGTTGTGCGTGGATATTGCATAGTGTTAGTGTGGTAATTCCATGCTATTTGAAAACTAACCAGTCTTCAGTGAATTAAGAGTCATTGTTAGCACCAAGAATTTGCACTAAAATTTCAATGCCATTTTAAGCAGATCACAACCATTGGTATGGTTTTCCAACAGTTGAGGATGTTTTGCTTTCATATCAATTGTGATTTTACACCAACTGGATATTGTGCTAAGAGAGTAATAATGTATATTACTCCTGAATTCTTTTCTTTGTAACTGAATTAACTATGTGATTTCTCCCCCTTCACCCCGTTCAATTTTCATCTCCAGGGATGGCTGCAAGTGGTTCTTTGATAAACTCCACAAACTGGAGATTCCGATTCTGATCTTCTCAGCTGGCATTGGGGACATCATCCACGAGACCATCTTACAACAAGCTGATTTCTACACCAATATGAAGATTGTCTCAAACTTCCTGCAGTTTGATGAATTAGTGGGTACCCAAACTGTTAATTTTCTAGCAACCTTATTTTTTGCTTGAGATAAAGTTTTGAGGTGAGGGGGTCACCTTTAGTAATAGGAAAAAGTTCTGAGAAAATTGCAAATAAAGAACAATTTTAGACTATTCTTCTAATATGCCTGACAAAAAGTCAAATTTATTCACAACTACTGATCATTTGCCTATAAAATCAGTGTTTTTATGTGTAGAGATGAGTGTACAAAGTTTGATTTGGCCATATTGATCTTCAGAGTTTGATTTATCAGTCCCTGGTTTAGTGACATAAGCCTTATTTTGACTGGCCGTAAGACATTTATTGCTCCTAGGACAAATAAGTAAACCAGCTCCTCTTACATGATAGGGAGCTGTCATGGAGACTTTTACCTTTATGAATCACTGCGGTCTTCTCTCTTTAAGGACAAGGTCATTGGTTTTGAAAGTGATGAGATTATCCACACGTTCAACAAGAATGAAAATGCTATCCACTCCAGTGATTATTTCTACAATATCCGACATAGGGAGAACTTGCTTCTCATGGGGGACTCAATAGGTGATCTCAGAATGGCGGAGGGTGCAGATCATGTTGAATGTGAACTGAAAATAGGCTTTCTTAATTTTAAGGTAGGGCTATGTCTGTCATTCATTCATTCATTCATTCATTCATTCATTCATTCATTCATTCATTCATTCATTCATTCATTCATTCATTCATTCATTCATTCATTCATTCATTCATGCGTTCGTTCATTCATTCATTCATTCATTCATTCATCCATCATTCCAACCGTCCATCCATCCATCCATCCATCCATCCATCCATCCATCCATCCATCCATCCATCCATCCATCCATTCATTCATTCATGCAAAATAGTTGGGAATAGGTGACTGTAACTTGGGATAAGATTTTCTTTGTTAATTTTGGAGCAGTGTCATTGAATAACAACATTCACTTATGCAGTAAAAGGGAGGTGAACTTGAAGGTGTTATGTGGTCATTTGTTTAATTATTTGATTGATTGGTTTACTGATAGGTTTATTGATTGATTAATCAAAAAATTTCAATTTATTCACAGGTGGAAGATAACTTACCTCTGTACCTTGAAAAATTTGATGTGATCATTGTCGAAGACGAGAGCTTGGATGTTGTGAATGGAATAATGCGTGCTATACTTGGGCTTCCTACATAGCTTTAATGTTATTCTTTAGCTAGGCTTATGAAGGCATTTACCTCCTACTGTCATATCAAATGGCATATCTAGAGTAATACAGTTGACCCCACTTAATTGCAGTCAGCTTTTTCACACTTTTTTGTTAACTGCAACATTTTTCTAAGAAACATGCGCCCTCAATATAATCACAACTTTTCCCATGCTCTTTGCAGTTGCAGTATAAAGGGGTCAGCTGTAATGCTTTCAGAGAATAATGATTATTTGTGAGTAAATTCCTGGTGTAAGTATTAGCATGCACATGAATGGATAGGCTGTGGTTTTTTCGAAATCCGGAAGGTTTTGCAGCTGTTGTGGACACACTTGCTATCTCAGAGCACAGAATGATATAGTAGACTTTTCTTAATCTGATCCGAATAATGGCAAGTTTCACAAAATTGCAACATTTTCTGCAGTAGAAAGTGCTGTTTTTCCACATCACATTCACTTGATAGTCACAACCCCTTTTAATCGTAGCTTGTTCTTTGCTCCCAAAAAGTTGCGAATAAATATAGTTTACCATAGCAGAAAGGGTTTTGTTGTAGGCACGGTGCCAGCATCAATACCTCCTGTTTCTGAGAAATTGAGTTTTTAGAGATCTTGCATTTCAGAATATTTGTGGAGGGTCACCATCTTATTTGTCTTGCATCCAGTCAACATGAGGCTGACGTCGCCTTTTTGGCCAGTTCAACTTATTGGTGTGTTATGAAAGCTTAGTGTGTATATTTTCATAAGACACAAAATCACTGTCTTTGCTTAGAAAAAATGCTCTACTCTCGATTTCCGCAGAAAAAAACAACAAAAAACTTGATATTGAATAGCTCTGTTCTTTTTTCAGAGCATGATATCTCAGTTCCTAGGTTAGTGACACAAGCGTTATTGTGACTGGCTGGAAAACATTTTAAAGCTGCAGTGGAATATGCATATTTGACTGCAGCATATGTCATCCCATGACATTCTCTTTACATACATTTAAAAAAGCACAACACTTTTTATCAATTTTGTAATCTTCATCATAGCTTTCAAACCTCATTTAGTTGCTCTAAGTTTAAGGGGAGTAATTAACTGCAGGTTTTTGCAGTCTCTGTGAAACATTTTCAGTGTGCAGTTCTGTACTATTGGTGTACATGAGGAAAATAAAAAGAAGTGGTTTGCTTGTGTTGATGACTTTTCCATCACAATATGGCATTTGTAGTAGATCAAGATCCAGATACTCGAATCATCTAAGTCAGTCTCATTTGAAGGGAATCACATTTTAGAATTTACAATAAAAAAACAAAAAACAGTGAAATTGCATGGTGATGTTTTAATTTCATTGCACCACTCTCATCTCTTCTGACAAAACTGTTTCAGCAAAAAAATTCAATGGCTCTGTTTAAATATAGCATGTTGTTTCAATAAAATTCTTGTCTGATTTCTGTTGCTATATTAATAGCATATAGTTCGCAAAAATATTTAGTTGAGAGCAAAGTATTGACATACAGATCGTGAAAAGTGATTTTTGGTGGGAAAGCCAACATGAGCCCGTTAGTCAGATGATGTTAGCAATAGCCTGCTTTCAGTCTAAATTATTTATCTTGATATTGTGGTATCATTTTAGTGAAATGACTGACTCAGATTATTTGAGGTCTTTAGAGTTTTAATTACAAAAATATGAATGTCATTCGCCAGCTGTTATGTCCACTTAGTGGCTGAATAACATTCCTCACCTTTGGATCCCCTCCCAAGTCACATTTGTTTGTGTACTCAAGGGATTCGTGTGTTAAATATATTGAAACCATCCTCAGAGAGACTGGATGTGCTGGTTGAAAAGATGAGGGTACCTTAAGGCATGAAAGGTTGTCATGGAACTGAATAGATTTTTGCAACCACTTAGAACAAATTTACATTTTGAACCCTTGTTTTGATAAGCATTCACCTTTGTATCTTCTAACATATTCGGTGTTTTCCAAGACCAGTGTAGAAGCTTTCCTTCTGTTTAGTAAAATGTATTGTTTAGTTTTGTCTTTCTTAATATCCAAGAATGGCAGTTTTCTTGAAAATATAATTTTTTCTGAAATTAATGGTGGCAAATTTCAGGTCAGTTTAATTATTTTTGGTAAACTCACCGCTGGACAAGATTTCAGGAAATAAATTGGCATTCCTGGATATTCAGAGACTGCTTATTCTTAAGTCGCACAAATTTTATGTGATTTTTTGCTGTCTCTCCAACCTGCTGGTAACTTTTATTATTTTCATTCTGATATGATCTTGATACTGAGCGTGAAAAATGTAATTCTGTGTGTCTCAGTTGGTACTAATATACTGCCTTTCAACAATGGTGCTACAATGGGCTGTTGTTTGGCATTAATATGCAGATAGGCTTGTTTGCCAACTGTGAATTGTTGTATGTACCATATTACTGTTTTGTGAATCTGTGAAAAGGACAGATGGGTGCAGTGAAAGGAAGTGGAAGATATCACAGGCTTACTGAAAGAAATAGAACAGTCTTCAATCAGATGACAACCATCATAATAAGAAGTGATCTTCACAGTGGGGATTGAGGCACCTATGGACATGTCCCAAGTGCAGTGATGATTTTTGGGCAACAGTTAACAAGTAAACACAAAAGCAATCTGGTTAATGTGCTTCATTATTGATTTTCTCTGTGGAAACAAATTGATGTCTTGCTTCAATTTTCTCATAGCTGACAATCTTTCATAGTCAACTTTTTATAACATTTCATCCCCTTCTACATAATGCTTGAAAATTTCTAAATTCTACGTTTAAAAATAGCGCTGCTTGAACTTTCCTGTTAAGATTTATAATCATGGTTATCACGAAAATCACAGTGGGGATTGAGGCACCTATGGACATGTCCCAAGTGCAGTGATGATTTTTTGATAACTGTTAACGAGTAAACACAAAAAGCGATCTGGATAATATGCCTCATTATTGATTTTCTCTGTGGAAACAAATTGATGTCTTGCTTCAATTTTCTCATAGTAGACAATCTTTCATAGTCAACTTTTTATAACATTTCATCCCCTTCTACATAATGCTTGAAAATTTCTAAATTCTACGTTTAAAAATAGCGCTGCTTGAACTTTCCTGTTAAGATTTATAATCATGGTTATCACGAAAATCACAGTGGGGATTGAGGCACCTATGGACATGTCCCAAGTGCAGTGATGATTTTTTGATAACTGTTAACGAGTAAACACAAAAAGCGATCTGGATAATATGCCTCATTATTGATTTTCTCTGTGGAAACAAATTGATGTCTTGCTTCAATTTTCTCATAGTAGACAATCTTTCATAGTCAACTTTTTATAACATTTCATCCCCTTCTACATAATGCTTGAAAATTTCTAAATTCTACGTTTAAAAATAGCGCTGCTTGAACTTTCCTGTTAAGATTTATAATCATGGTTATCACAAAAATCACTGTATTTTTTGTTAAATTTTCTGTGAATATTCACAGATGCAGGTTATGAGATTTTTGCAGCAGGACATTGACCAGATATGATAAGCACTGTTTTCTCCAGCTTGTATGAGTTGGGTAAGATGTTTCCCCTTTGCCATAACTTTGAAGAAGGATTTGTAAATTGTTGGAAGGATTTTCGGTTTTTCTTAAGTAATGCAGAGTTTGTAGTGCAGGAGAGAATGGCAGATTGATATGCGCTCAATGTTTTTTTAACCAGGATTTTGAAATTTAAGGGGCAAATCACACAGATTGGAGAAAACACTGGACAAGTGCCGCAAAAAAATCTGGACATGTACAGAGTTCATGACCTTAAACCTTCAGTGGGAAATAGTTTACATGATTTTTTTCTCATCCTCTGCTATTCTGGCAAGTTAATGGCATTTTTGAGCGGTTGTGAATGGCGTCATTTCAGGGCCATTTTTACCTCATCAAGGACCCCCTAAACAGTGCAATAGAGGACCTATAAATTTCCTGCTTACCAAGTGTAAGGGGGTAGGGAGTACTTCTCACCCAGCTTGGTTCAGTCAACTCCACTCGCAGCTTTCACTTAAAGACAACTTTTCATGCAACAAAATGTTACACTGTATTTCTATATAAAGTCATTAGATAATGGCAACTGCTTTTAACTGCAATTTCTTCCATGTCTGCAAAAAGATGCAGTTAAGCAACATTTTAACTGTAACTTTTTCCATGCACCCGGCAAATTGCGATGATGCGGAGTAGACTGTTCTGTAAACCATAATGCAGAATGAGACTATTGGTGATACAAAATAATTGATGAATGATTGATTATAAGTGTATGTGGTATTACATGTGGAAGATAGATCTGACAACATGTGTAATTATCAGCATTATAGCTTGGAGTGGTTTGCATCTTTTTGTGGTGTAGTATACCCTTTCATGTGTTTTGAGAGAAGATGGATGGAGAGAATCCTGTATCAGGGTACGAAATAGCAGAGAAAGTGATATTGTTGAGGAATTCAAAGGACAGAAACATTAGCTAAACAAGGGTATCTTCATCTAAAAAGCTTGTGTTGCCTCGCTCTCAGAGTAAGAGAGTTTCCTATGTATTTAAGCTTAATATATTAGGAAAGATTTTACAACAAATAGTTGACAGTCACACTTTGCATAAAGTCTATGCCTTACTGACCATTACAATTCATTATTAGGTGTGTATTTTATCCGTCACAGGTTTCTGATGGAATATGCTAACAGATTTTGACTTTATTGTTCCACTTTAAGTCACAAATATTTTCTCTTGGGGTAAATTTTATAATCAATTTTTTTTTTCATCTCTTTCCCTGAAGTTGTTTTAAAAGCAGCTTCTTTGATTGTTTCACTTCTATAATGTTTCTTTCTTCTGTTTTAATGTGCAATCTATATGGTATGCAGAAAACACATGCTGCTGCTTTGATATTGTATCACTGTGGATATCGTGTGTTAGCTTTTGATGTTGTCTGATTTGATTTCTATACACTACAGTGAATATAATATTTGTGTTCAGTTGTAATATCATTTTCATAATCAACACAAATAAAGTATGGACAAAAACTTTATACAGAATGACACAAAAAAGTGGATCCTCCATTTTTTCATTAAAGTTCATGATAATCAGTAGATATTTTTCAAACTTTGCAACAGCAAACCTCATGATATACTGTAGAACATGATCACAGTAAATTTCAAGCCTGTGATGCAGTTATAAACAGAACAACAATTCTCTGAAATTAATGACGATATTTCCATTTGTTGCACAATAAGCGCATATACTATGCAATATGATATGAGGATTGAGGGACACATTGAATGAAAATGATTCTGAAATTTGAAAATGATGAAAAATGATGGTTCTTATATGTGTTGCCCTGTATGGAGCAATTTAAATGGAAAATGTGCAGTTTTAGTTGTATCATGCTGACTGCAGAATAATGCAAGATTTTTTAATTGAAAATTCTCCATGACATATTCCACTGATGTTTCATTATTGGTGGAAAGGAAACTTGAACCAGCATGTATACATTTGAAGTCCTCTATTGACAAAAAAAATGAAGCTTTGTATTATGCTTTCACATGTTCTAAATGTGTTGTGCAATACAATGGTCAATTTGCCTACATTAGTACTGTACTAGTCGTACCACCAGGAGACAAAACTGTTTTCTTGTTACTACTTGATGACATCAGTGCATGTCACATTGCTCAAAATTGACAGAATGTTTTGCAGTGATAATTAACTTCAAAAGCACATTTTTGCACTTTTGGTGGTTATATTTATTTACAAGTACATATATTTCTTTTCTGTACACAAAATGGTAAGACAGGTGCGAGATAATTTTTTAAACTCTGTTTAATAGATTTTTAACAAGTTAAGATTTTGATTTTATGGCGTTGTCTAGAGGTGCTTTGGATATGAATAAGTACATTTTGAATGTGATGGTTGTTATTTATTTTGGAATGGGTATACTGACTGGACAGCTGGAATAAACTTAATGGAGTATTCTAGCTGGATTATAATACTATCCAAGACAAAACATTCTTCAAATTATCTTCCCTATCCAACTGCTAAGGTTTTCATCCTAAGTTTGTGTATAAAAAATCACTTGTATCGCCAAGCTGCTCTCAAGCTAAGGGTATTATTAAGATGACTCAAAATCTGAAGAAAGACAAACTTTCACATGAACCAGTCTGTATAGAATTTCATGGGGTTTTTTTTTTCTCAAGGTAGGCGAGAGGCAACTTGGTGGACTCTATCACATATGGAAATTTTACCATCTGGCGGTCCAGCCAAAATACTCACCATAGGATTGACTGGTTGTTCAAGCAAAATACTCCTGGTGTATTTATATTAGATGTTACTACATCTTAGAAGCGGCTCTTACCAGTTGTCATGGTACTTTATGTACACATACATTGGTTTCAAAAGTAAACTGTAGAAGTGGGTTGTTTTGTGGTTTTTGGGTTTTTTTGTGAGGGTCTTATTTTCGCAAACTTTGCAGTTTGCTTTAACACATGAAAAGTACATTCTGTGAAAATGGTCCCATTCGAAATTTTTCAAAAGGCTAACTTCTGATAAATTATTTAATCAAGGGATTTATCTCCAGTCCCGATAATTGTAGACTTCTGCTCTTATACCCACATGATAAAAAAGGACCTTCTGAATATCTCATAACAAGCCACTTCTGACTTTTTGCGAAAATAAAATCCTTGCAGTAAAAAACATTTCCACAGAATGTCATAGGGGAGATTGTTAAACAGTGAAATCCAAGAACTGCAGTTTTAAAGGATTATCTGTACTCAAAAACTGTTATAATCTAACCGCTATAGTATGTAAGGATGTATGTTATTCTTCATATAAATATTTGCCAGTTTCAAGAAATTTATTGATTATAGATTTAAATTTTGGGAGCAAGTGTTTTGAAAAGCTTGTCCATATATCACATCGTATACTAAGAGGGAGACATTTTAATGGCTGAAAGTTTCAGTTTCTCCATTATGAAAGGTTGCATTTGCATAAGGCACACTGTCCTTTCTGCCAATCAGCATATGTTCACTAAATGTTAACTTTTCAATTTTGTTTACAGAATTTGCCCAACTTCAGCCTCTAACCCCAACCATCAGCATGAGCCCTTGGGAGAGTCCCATGGTATTTTCCTTAAAGTATGCATAAACCTAAAACTGAACATGAAACATTTTTAGGTTGCCTGACACTGGCACTGCATACATCTGACTGTTTGATTTCCTTCATGGATAATATCCTGGGACACTCACAGACTGCTTAGTTTAGGTTTAGGGATAGAGTTGAAAACAGAAAGTGTACATGAGAGAGTTCCTAGACAATGATTATTTCTGGAGACTGCCCCAAGGCTGTTTTTTCTTCTATTATCCCGGTTCTAATCTGAGCGCTAGGTGGGAGAGTCTTAGAACATTTGCCTGTGAAATTTGCCAGCGTTCTAGGTTCATCTTGAGTTCAGTGCAGTGCTATGTACAAAATGCAACCCTCTGTTGGTTTTGCTTCGAGTTGAAGTTTACATCCCACAAATAAGAGTGATGTCTGTTTTGGTTGGTCAAAATTTATTGTGTCATGTGACACCATTTAACAACTGGATTGGTCAGTTGTAGTTGAAATGATCTGTTGGCAACAGTTTCTCACATTTCATCAATGTGATACATATGTTTTTTTATTTGTTACACCCCATAGAAGGAAGAAATTAATAACATTTTAACTGCCAAGCTAGGAGAAAAGTCAAAGAGTTCTTGTTTTTTTTTGTTTTTTTTTTGTAATATGTCTGATTTAATTAGAGAGCACCGATCACAGAAATTTCTACCCTCATCACCAAAGTACTTCACAACTCCTATCCCCCCTTCCCCACCTCTCCACCATCCTTTTCATTCACATGTTATCTTTCAGCTCTGACATTAGCAACTTAGCAACATTCTTTATGTTGTTTTTTATAAGAATGTGGATGTTAAGATTCTTTGATATGCACCTCTAGATGAAACATGTTCAGGGTGTGAAGAGTTGAGGGTAGGTCTAGTCCTGAGTGAATGTGTGTTTGTCTAGCTTGAGCAGTTTAGCTACCAACTGAATAGTTTTGTTCCTTAATACTTATCATCCTTTGGGTTGTAGTAAGGCTGAATAGTTACAGTGCTGTATTCAAGATCTGAAGTTTGATTTCTACCTTGATCATGTCATAAATGCCCCGAGAAAGAATTTCATTCATATTTTCCTCAGTCCCCTTGTCTTTAAAATGAGTATCTGGCTTCAGGCAGCAGATATTCTCCAACTGCGACTGATCACCATTTGTAAAGTGGCTGTAGCATTGTATGCTTCCCATGGAGCTGAGCAAGTTTGAGTGACTTGGTGTACTGAGATGGAGCAGTGTGGCCAAATGGTTATGGTGTTGGACTTAACATCTAAAGGTCATGGGTTCAATTCCCAATCATAGTAAAGTCTTGGGGCAGCATTTTATTAATATTTTCCTCAGTCCACCCGTCTGTAAAATAGGTACTGGCTATCTAGACAGTGGAAGATATTATCAGAATGCTAGTGATCTGCGCCTATAAATGGCAGTGGCACTGTATGCTCCCCAGGGAGTTGAGATAATTCTAGAGTGATCAGGCCCGCTGGGGTAATAAGAGTGTGAAGTTGTGTGAGCAGGCATAAGCCTGGATACGAGATTTAAAAAACACATTATTATTATTTAATAATTATGTGATCTCAAGTGAGTAGGAAGCATGTGGATATGAGAGACATATAAACTTCATCACTATGTCGCGTGGCAACACATGAATAAATAATGTTGGTGCAGATCATGTTTCCACCCCTCAAAATGAGAGAAACAAAGAAACCAAGAATGGCTTAATGACTCAAGATTTAATAAATGAGGATGGTTACATTGTAAATTAGGTCTAAAAATTGAATGAGGAATGATTCACCACACAGCACTGAAATGCAAAGTAAAATTAAAATATATGAGTGAGGCTGTAAAGGGTAAGTATATGCCATGCAGCCAGTCAAAATCAGGCTTATGTCACCAGTCCCAAATGACATGTCAAGACTTCAAGATGTTTAAGGCAGTCCTGTATTGAATTTTTGTTGGTTGCTGAAATCGAAAGTTAAATTAATTATGTAAACAAAAATGTTAATTTATGGGTGACTGTTTACTGCTTACAATAATGGACCAATCGTGAGTTTGTGTGAGGTAGATTAGCTGATTTACAAAGTGCAAAATTATTCTTTAATTGCGATTTTCTCAGAGTATATATCACTGCGTGGGGGAGAAGTCCTGCCATTTCAGATAACTATTGTCTCAAGCCAGAAAAATGCTAGGAGCAAAAATTCTTTCACTTCATATAAAAGTACAGCCATTAAGCATTTACATTGATTTTGCCAAAAAGTGACTTAAGCCTTATTCTGACTGGCTGCAAGATGTAATACATATTGTAAAGCTCACACAGAAATGCAAGGGTAAAGTTCACATAAGGTGCAAATCATCATTGTAGTATAATGTCAGTGACATAGGGAACATTTAAAACAAACTGGCTAAAGAGGTTGAATGTTTGGCGAGCATTTGAAAATAAAAAGCTGCAGTAAACAAGTAATTAACATATTTGAGGCCAGAGTCCAACCCCTTCCCCCCGCCCCACCAGCCTTCCCAGATTAATGAAAACGGACTTTGGTTGATATTATTGTACTGATTTTAGGAATCTGACAAAAAGCCCAAACCCCTCTTCCCGCCTCACCAGAATAATGAAGACTGACTTTGGTTGATATTATTGTGGTGATTTTAGAAACCTGCTAAAAAGTTAAAAACTCAATATAACGGATGAAACCATAAATTAAGACACCAATTTCTTGCTCTATTTGATTGGATAGATTAATGCAGGGGAGACAATATTTGATTTCCCAGCTTCTTTCAAAATTATAACAAAATTTCAACAATTTTGTCCATGTAAGTCCTGTCCATTGCTAATCTAACATAAATCAGTTTTCACAGCAAGAAGGTCCAAGAATTCAAAAGAAACACAGCTGTAAGTAAAAAAAAACTGTACAATATAGAGTAATATGCAGCAAATATTATTTATATTAATCTCGTCAGACTGCCTATGGTGAAATGGAAAAATTTCTCTTTGAGCTCCATTTCAATGCTAGCAGAGCTTGATTATCTGCATTTCTCCTCAACCATAGATATGGGCGATTCACAACCGGCCTGAAAATGAAACACCTTTTTTTATGTTAAACAACCACACAATTGTCGGCACAGTGTATACTGTGATATATGCAACTGCTATCATGGTTTATATTTTTTACTTTCAGTATACACTCGAGGTAAATACTGTAATGTGAGATGTTCTTCATTTTCCCATTTTAATATAGACAGTCTGATCTCATATGTACAATTATTTATAGTTTTTTTTTTTAGCAAACAAAAATGTGGTTCAATTATGGCGACTGTAATGGTCAAATCCTCACACGGACCTTAAAGGGAGACGCAGCTCTTCCCATGTAGACTATAGTGCACCACCGTGGTGCACACTTTTCATGAACATATCAAAGAAACATAAGGACTCAAAACGGCAGCTAATTTATACATATTAAAATTTTAAATTTTATGTGGCTTGGGATACCTTAGAATTGGTGCATTCCCATGTGCCTTCTGGTCTCCACTATAACCCTTCTTTATCTTCATAGATTTCAAAGTACATACATAATACATAAATATGTAAGATTATCATCAAGTGTGAGATTGAGCAAACAATACAAAGTAAATAAAATCATGTGCTTGAAAACAAAATCTGTACAGCTAGTAAAGGCATGACAATTACAAAAGAAAAAAAAAAACCTATACGTCTGAAATAAATCACAGTCTTGCCCTAGTTTCTGTCATGTAATGACTTAACATCATTACTAATTTCAGCTTGACATGACTTTTCTCTTTGCATGGCAGTACAGACTTCAGAGCACAGGTGCTCCACTGCCAGGCAAGAGAAACTCCCCATTCTCATGATGACAAATATTTAGAGGAAAAGGATGTGGTTCCCATTAAAATCAATGCTGAACCCAGATCACATGTGTTCTTCATGCTACAATATATAAATAAATGAAATGCTGACGTGCAGCTAAAAAGCAGCTGGCTTTTAATAGCTGGACGGAACCAAAAAAAAATTGTTAATGTTTTCTTTCTCCGTTTCTATTACAAGCAAAACATAAACCAACAACAGACAGACAGAAAAAAGTATATCCATCAGAAGAATCTCTTCTGTGAAACAATATCCTTGACAAAGAAAATAATGTTCACAATTAAAATTTTTGTAGATGTGATTTTTCAAAAATGAATGCTAACATATCATGAGATTTTAATTTTAAAAGCTAACATTCCTTTAGTGCAAACAAAAACAAAAACAAAAAAAAAACAAGCAAAGCCTCATCAAACGAGCAGGTACAGGTATGTGAAACAAGTTGTCACCTGACACAGTAGTCTCCAGTTAAAATCCAGTTTATAAATAAGTGAAGTAATTTGACTTCATGGCCAAAATGAAGCACATGACACAACACTCAAATAGATTCATGAGCTTATGTATCTTACTCAGGTTAACGAGCCTCAACAGACTGTTCTTAAATAGTCCACTCTAACAAAGCTCACTTCCAGTATAAGCAACATGTAAATATAAATAGTGGTATGATTGTGTCATCAAATCTCGCATAAAAGATGAATCAGCCTGTATAAGTAGGAATACTACATCATATTAACTAATCATAATTCTCTGACAATGGAAATATAGAAAATGGAGATATGATTGTTGGAGTTTGAGCTTGTGATGACCGTGCATGTATAATAACTGAGCTTGGTCTATGGTCCCTAATACAAAAAATATAAATGATGCAGGAATTTGTTTTTGATAAAATAAGGGAATAAAAAAAACAATGGCAGTAACAATAACAAAACCTATAACACTTCAAAATATATGTGATTTCTTGTAAAAGCTGTAGAAGTTTGACCGTGGTCCTGAAAAATTAAAAAAAAACAACCTCCATGGAGGACTCTTTGAAATGTTTCATATAAACTTTGAAACCCTGAATTATTTTATCTGTACACAAGAAATTACATGTGATCGTAAACTGGAAATGGGTTAAATATACACAATACCTAGCACCTAACAAAAAAAATTTCAGTCAATATTTTGATCACATGGCAACTCATTCTGAAAGATTGTCAGAGCAGAACCAATCTATGATTCATGCATTTCATGAAGTCATAATGTGTTACTTATGCATCCATAACTTCATAGTCTGTACCAAAAAAAAAAAAAAAAAGGNAAAAAAAAAAAAAAAAAAAAGTGACTGCTTTTTTCTGTGAAGTGTAGTAAATATATCACTGATTCAAAAAGAAATAATATCATATTCACTTTTAAGATGATGATGTGAGCTGTAACACTCCTAAGAAAGAATGTGATTCTTCTCGTTATGTTACATGAAATAGTGAGATGTAGTAATACTGATGTCATATGTTTACGTTAATTATAGGGAAACATTAACACTAGAAAACAGAAACTTGTAATGTACATGTAAGCACAAACAGAAGAGTGTTTTTCCAAAACTCAGTAGATGCACTTTTATCGAAAAATGAGTTTGTGGTGGTGTACTCAGACATGCATTTCCTGGGTTAATTAATTCCCAACATAATTGCACCCAAAATCTGCATTCTTTCAAATTTTATGACAGTAAATAAAATTACATGTGTGAAGAGCAATCATCTTTGTCTTATTTCCCTTTATTTCAAAATATTTAGAGAGCGCATACCGAGTTTTGGAAAAATGCTCTTCAATTATGATAATAAGCCTTGAAACATTTTCCTGAAATTGCAAAAAAACTCATTTTATCAGCTGCTAATCATGACTGAATGACTATTTCTGGATGCACAGTTTCTAAATTTACTGTTCCCAAATTATGATTTTAACACGGTGTCTTTCTCAAATCCAACCACAGAAAGGTAACCTTTAAAATTTAATGATGTCCCGACTTTTATTACTCATGTGAAAAGATGTTGCAATTAAATGTGACATCACTGTCAAAATTTAAAAAATGGCACAAATCCATAACTTTCTGTTTGAATACATTGTGCTAAATCACAGTTTTAGCTTAATCACAAGTTTTCTGGAAAAAAAAAAAGTCAAGAATGAACACTTCCTGTTTACTGTAACCTCCATTTCAAAACAACATTTTCCATGCATCTACTGTCAATTGTGGCTAAGCAGAACACGCTGTATTCAGTACAAATACCTGAGTGGCGGGAGTCCCACAAGAAATGAACGTTGACATTTACTTTTATGGAGTTTGGTTCCTAACCTAGGTTTTATAACTATATTGAGCAAATGAAGCAAAAAGTAAAATCAATTGCAGTATAGATAAATTATGTAAAGTGTCTAATGCAGATCTGAAGCAGTCATATTATCACAGATTGTCAAAAAAATTGGCTGTAAAAAACTGATGGAAATAATAGTGCACTTTAAACAACAGCCTCTTCACTCATGGTAGGCATCATACCACAGCTGGCCAGACTTTTTCAGCATCCTGAAACAAAAATAAATAATAATAATAACTATAATAATAAATACGACTTTATTTACCCCATAGGGAAATTGTTTTACAATGTCATACAGTGTTACACATCTCATTCATAATATAAACACATATAACAATACACATCATACATGTAAATACATAATATTACAAATGAAATACATAAAGTCATTGCTGGTCGCCAGCGGTGCAGCGCCCTGGTCCCCCCAGCTCTAAAGCCAGGTACTCATTTACACCTGAGTTGAGTGTGGAAATGGAAGCGAAGTGTCTTTCCCAAGGACACTACAACGTATACCGCCCAGCTCGCGAGTCAAACACATAAACCTTAGACTTGAAAGTCTTCAGTTTCTGAGTACGACTCACAAACCGCACGGCCACGCTGCCTCCCTGATAGTACTGTTGGTTTATTTAGAGAAAATGCCACCATTTTAAAATGTGAAAATAATCTGCCCATTAAAGTTGACAACACACTTCATACCTACATTTCAAAACTATAGCTGAACTTTGGCCTTCCCAAATACCTCTTGTGGTCTATTTGTATGGCCAAATGCTGCCAAATCAGCACTCCCCAGTCAACTAACATGTAAAAGTTGTGGATTTTAATGCAAAGTGATCAATTTCTCAAAGAGTACTTACAAAAGTGACTTTAGAATACAGTAAGATGATATATAACACAATTTGTACTTGAAAGCTTGCAACAAATTGTTGCTCCCAGTGCAAACTGATGAAATCCCAATGCCTTTCTCAGAGCACTCAGTAATACTGTATATATTCATGATATGCTTTTAATTGCAAACTTCCTATTTCAAGCCCACTGCCTATGATAGACACAAGCAAAGGTTGCAGGTGCCTAAGACGCCCAAATCCAAAACTGTCCGCATGAAAAACAGCAGGGTATAAAATCTGTCCAGTCCTTTGAACAGACTCTGTAAAAGTAACTGCAGTCTGAAACCACACCACAGATGTAGTGAAATGCAGCCGTGAAGTTTGTAAAACTATATTCGTTGCTGGCAGTATTTCCCAATGGCCTAATAGTATTTCATTTGAGCTGGTTTGTGGTTTGCTAGAGAAGGACAAATTTTTTAAACCCAATTTTCATCAAAACTGAGAGCGTGAAAAATCCAAATGAAGGACTTCCATTGTAACTAGCATATAATTTGAGCCTTACAGTGGCTCGGCTATCTTGGACCATTCCCAGTTTGTGAAGAAACTAGTTTGGCGTAGCTCAAAGAGGCTTTCACAATTTGGCTCCTGCAACCCAAACGTAAAAAAAAAACAGTAGTTCAAGACACACTCTAATACTGACATGATTTCTTACCTAACGATGTCAGCAAAAGCAGTTAAGAGTTTCTTGTTGCGATACTCAATGCCATACTTTTTACACATTGACTGTACCAGCGGTTGCACCTTGTGGTAGCTGGTGCGAGGCATTGTGGGAAATAAGCTGATGAAGAGAATATGCCAAAGAATGTCAGTAAATATTAGTAAAATCAGATGACAGTGACATCTCTGTTGTCAACATTATTGATAAAAAAGGATCATGGGAATGCTGATACCCTTAAAATAATGGCGACGATAAAAATCATACTAATTAGCTAGCGGTAACATTTCAGAGCAATAAATATGTGATGCTCTTGCTGTTGTCACTGGTATGAATTAATATACAATCTGATCTAAATCAAATAATAAATGAACAGAATTCTGATTAAGCTGATAATATTCTGCTCCTAACTGTAAAGGACAAATAGAGCATGGAAATCTACAGTTCTTTAGCCTATACATATTGTGTTTGTCAGAGTTCTTGTCTTTCTAATGAATGCTCTCATTTAGCAGTTGACTCCCAATTTACTTCACTATCTGAAAATGATTGTTACATAAAATGTATCCAATCTTCCGTGGAAGTAGACTGAAGAGGTTAGTAACAAGCTGCATGCTGCATATTGGTTGTAAAGTGAGGCATTAGAAAAACGAATCATGAACTGAGATCACATACAAGAAATATTTAATGACATCTAATCTAATAGTAAAGGTATGGTCTGAACCCTACAACATCAAATAATGTGAAATTCAATAGAGATTGATGCAATTCTGCTCCCAGCTTCGTAGCATCAAACTATCCTTCAGAGTAAACTCCTGATCAATGATCACCCACAAGTAATACTTACTGGTGCTCTATCTGATAGTTAAGATGGCCAGTGAACCAATCATTGAACCAGCTTGGCTCAACATTGCAAGTAGTCTTCAACTGCATTGTGAACCAGTCATCTTCCTTCTTGTCTCGGTCAATTTCATTGGGCAGGTGGCTCATCTGTGTCACCCATGTGAACCAATGGCTTTCCACAAATCTGGTAAGAGAATTTATGTAGTGTCATTAGGTTACAAGTGAAAAATTACCTTATCACTTTACGGCATGTTTATGATGATCATCATTCTCTTGTTATCAGAATCTCACGATCATGAAGAAAGCAAAAACACCAAAGCCACTTAAACCTGGAGCCAACCAGCTAAAGCATCTAAAGAAGACCAAGCCCGAAACAAAATCCTAAAGAATCAAAAGCCTTTCACTTTTTTATTCTCCCTCTACCTTATGCCCATGTAAAAGGCAAAAGCATCCAACCCTTCGTAAACTAGTGATGCATCTATGAAAAAGGCCCCTGCCTAAGGTAAAATCCTAAAACACTTTCTTATTTTCTCCTTACCTTATGCCCATGTAGAAAGCAAATGCACCCCATCCACCAAATATTGGGGAGAAAAAGTAGAAGAATCTAAAGAAGAAACCAAGGGACAAGGCAAAATCCTGTGGAGATAAATTTATCATGTGAAGAAGAATGCATGCAACCAGTCATTTCAGGCAATATTTGATCCTAATTTTCCACTGTGATTTTCCACCTTCTGCCAATGTTATTCATTTTGAAATGCAATATGTGAACTCACATACAAGCCAATCAGAGGGTACTTAAATGCATTTCACTAGTTTTCATGCAAACTTTAATTTTTTTAATTTCATGTTATCATTTTACTCTGTGTATGGAAATACTGCCATCTTTGCTTAATCATAACTTTCTCTCTGATGCACCTTTTCTGATACAGTTGACTGCTTAATCACAAATCAGATAACAGCAACTTCTACTCAATCTCAATATTTTTAACATAACAAAATGTTATATTTCTACATAAAGTCATTGGATAATTACAACCTTTTCCATGCTCCAGAGGAGTTGATATTAAGCATTGCTTTTATTACAGAACACGGTCTATCTTTGGTAAAGTGACTGGAAAATCACAACAACCCTCGACAGTTACTTCTTCCAATCTCTTAAACAGCGTAATTATGATTTAGCAGATTTGCCTGTTACAACTTACCAGCCAGTCTCTCCTCTTGATGCAGAAGTAAATAATCTCCAAATGGAAGTAAATTGGCAGCAGCAGAGGAGGCCCCACTGTAAAAAAACAGACCACAAGTAATTTTCAGATTGCATTCATGTCATGCACGGTGACAAATTACTACCCCCCACCCTCCTTGTCTCCTTCTCCAGATAGCAGCTTCTGTGGCAGCTGCAAGACGAAGGTGTGGGTGAATGCGGACACCACTCCTGGTGCAATTTCATGACATGGACAGAAAGAGTGTAAGGGAAAGGAAGAAGGAGAAAAAGAGGGGGGGGATTAATACGGAGTAAGATGAGACAATATGAAAAAAAAAAAAAAAAAAAACTGAAATCAAATGATGTTTTGCCTGTGGGGCACATGATTCCCTTGTCCCATCAATGTATCTATGGACATGGTAATTTTGTTTACCAAGACTATCCAATGCAATGCACTAGAAAATGAGATAAGACATGCATACTGCATAGATCTCTGCCCATTCTGCCAAAACCCAAATAAGGTCTCCAGAAAATCAGCCAGCAAATTTCTATATTGAATGTTATACATAAAGTATTCACAAAACATGCATTTATTTATCTATACATTCATTTATTTACTTACTTATCTATGCTGGCATAATTATTGGAATGCTTAACCGTCACACTCAGTCTGAACCCTACCTTTCCCCTCTCCCCCCTTAAACAACAGATACCAAAGGTGAATTTGATCTAATTTAGTGAATATCATCTTTTCCCATAACATGGCAGAAAATCCCTTCAGTATTACTTACACAGGAAAAAGTAGTCATGTTGCCAGTTGTAAGGCATGAACCCTCTCTTCTTTTTGCCAAACTCAATAGGCATTTTATCTCCAAGAAGGAACAAGAATGCGACTTCAACATCAGGGTCTTTCTTGATCATATTTGGCTTAGCATGGTGCTGGAAGTGGCGGAAATTCCACCAGTGTGATGAGGCACCCTGAGAAAGAAAACAGTGTCTACATGAAATGAACTGTCTACCACTTTGTTGTAATGCATGCATGGTCATCCGTGCTACAATTTTAGGAATCATTTCTTCCGCTCTCCACAAATCTACTGTCAAAGGATTATGACTGGCTGATATGGTCTGCTACATTACCTATTATTGACTCATGCATCTTTTACTTTCAGAATTGAAGATGTGATGATACAAGCACACAACTGTTTTGCTTAAACTGGCAGTGAGTTCCACTGGGGTACACTCAATAAGAACAGTTTTTCGCCTTGGACTTGACATTTGAAGAAAACTTGCAACTGGTGTCTGAGCTGTATTAGATACAAATGACAATTCACAGCAAGGCATTTTGTTTCCCATCCATCTTCATAATTTATGGTAACAAAAACAATGGCTCCTCCGTGACATCAGGCAGCTGAAGTTAACAGAAAACTCCTTAAAAGAACAAAAGACTCACTGTCAACATATTTTATCAAATTGGATTTGATCATACAATAAGCATTTGAACTCACATTTGTCTCTCACTTTTCATATTTTTTGGAAGCCTAGTTTAACAACCAGCAATGAGATGGAGCTGGGTTACCATATGATACTGGTGATTAACTTACAATCAAAAGATTATAGACTCAATGCCTGCCCATAACCACATTGAAAATGTCCCATAACCACACTGAAAATGTTGTGGGAAAGCATACTATATATTTTCCTCAGTCTAGTCATCTGTAAAATGGGGACCTGGCTACAGAGAGTGAAAAATATTGCTCACATTCTTGTGATTGGAACATGTAGAATAACAGTGCCACTGTATATTCCTTAGGGAATTGAGAAAGTTACTGAATGAACTGGGCTGCTAAGATAATAAAAATATGAAGTTGTGTGGATCAGCAATGCTTGGACACAAGACTATTAATCTCATTATATTAATGATCACCTATTCACATGATGGGGATTGGTATGGTCATAATATTATAACAATTCATAACATGGCATAGCAAGGAAATGTCAGAAAACTGTCAAGCCTGGGCAGAAGCAACATCACTTAATGAAGAATGAAGCTCTTGCGAATACTACTGATATAATAATACTGAAGGCCCATGGTCATCAAAATAACAAGGAGAAAAAATGGTGAGTAACGGCACATTTACATTCCTGATGACTGACCTTTATGAAACCAACAGTGAGATGGTGAAAAATGTGTGAACGTTTGAGATCTGGGAAGACGCTGTGATGGCCATAATCATGCTGTGTCCATCCTGCCTGGGCCTGCAATTAAAATATACATTATGACATTGATAAAGAGACATTTGCAGTTTAGGAGCAAAATAACACCCACGGTTGATCTATACTTTGCTTTGTTGACGAGACAGTTTTCATTTACAGTAGAACTTTAATGTTACATGTAATACTTAGAAAATTACACTCAATTATTTAAGTATGAGTTTCACAGACACAGATTTCTTATTATTCTATCATTTCATTACTGTGATGGATTTCAATAATGAGTACACCCCAGTAAAACATATACCTTTTCCATGCACCAAGGGCATACCCATTATCAAGGTTCCACTATATATGTGTAATGGTAAGAAAATGGGTGTTAAACTTAGTCTCCAGTTTTAAAAAAAGCAGATTTTATCCTGAAATTTTATGAAACAGGCTGCAATTAATTTTGCACTATCAATGAATTCCTCTGGCATGGTATGACAATGCTGGGTTCTCCCAGTTAAAGGGACAGGATTATTTTTGGATGAGCCCAGCTACAGAAATGTGTCAGTCAGGTTAAACAGGAAGATTGAGAATGTGTCATGTGGATCCTAATGTTTTGACCTCTGAGCTGCCAGGGTGCTGTTCAGCTCTGGTATTACATACTCTTTCACTTTTAAGCCTTCTTCCATTCTTCAAAAACCATGTGTAAACAAGTATGACACCTGAAATTTGAAACCACTTAGGCAGAAGTGCACAGTGGTGCCTTGGTGTTAAGTCTTCATTTACTGAGTATATCTTGTTATTGTATGAATTTCACACTGCAAGGATTCAATATCACTCTATCATTTCATTATTCTGGTAGATCTCAATAAGGTATTCCTTGATGAGAAGTATCATTTTTCCATGCACCAAGGGCATACCTTCAGCTGTTCTCTCAAGTGTCATGGTTAGTTCTCATTGTTCTATAACATTGTCTATTCATCATTACCGCTGCCCCTACTATTTAACACGTTTCCACTATTCTTGTAGTTATGACATAGCTGTTTCTGGAAATCTTCTACTTCTAGCTTCATAATGGACATCAGTGTACAACATGTATATGCTGGAGTATGGGCCTCAACACATCCTCATGTTGCTTCTATCCCTCTACTTTCCTCAGCATTTAGTTATTAAGCAGCATCTCTCTTGTTCCATCTGCTAGTTAAAACCAGAGTGGGTCAAATTTACAAGGGCATGAACACATTCCTACCTGTGCAGTAGCCATGATCAACATTCCTAGGGGGACAGTCAACCAGTTTGCACCATAATGATACAGCATCCATATAGTAAATGCCTCCAGTGCAATAATGTGAGCAAAATGCAGCACAAAAAACCATGGCTTGGGCTTCATCCATCCCTTCTCTTCCACCAGCTGACGCAGTTTCCGGAAGTCTTCTTTGATGTCATTCTGTCACAAAGAATTTAACATACTGTTATGGAAAATAAAGAATTTTTACTCCTTTAGATTCTCTCAGGAGACGAGCCAGATGTGGCTCTTAGTAAAGAGGTCCAAAAGGTTAAGAGCCCACTTCTACTGGCATAAAAAGCAAAGTAAGCAATTTATTTTATTTTCTTTTAAATGCCGTAAGCAAAGTTTTTTTTTTTTTTTCATTTAATGCTTTTCTTGAACAGTTCACAGAATGCTGCCCACTTATATTCCTAGAGTGCATTGGCATGGGTCTTTTGCAGGGCAAGAAATTTGCAGCTAAAAATAATCCACCCACCATTACAGAATATGGCCTCTGGAAGATTCACTGTCATATACAAGGGTCACCTTTTAATTATCGGGACTCACCTATTTCTAGACACGATATCTGCACGAAATTTTCACAACTTTTCGAAGTACTTTCCTCCATGCTGCACACAAAGTTCCATTCTTCTGAACCTTTGGAAAAAGCCGTTGCGCCCCTGATCAGGGGTCANCAACACTCTAGCGCAGCGGGAAGTGAACGAGTCCCGATAATTAAAAGGTGGCCCTTGTACAAATATCTATTATAATAATAATGTTTATAAGTCTTGTATTCAGTAATGACTGCTCAGCTTCACACTATTATTGCCCCAACAGGCCAAATCACAACAGGACTTTCTCAATTCCCTGGAGGCACTGATCACTAGCATTCTGACAGCATCTTTTACTGCCTAATATAGCCAGGTACCCATTTTACAAACAAGTTGTTTGAGGAAAATGCTTCCCAAGACACTTACAAATAACAACATGCTTGTGGTCAGGAATTAAACACATGACTTTAGATCATGAGTCCAATCTCGGAACCATTCAACTGTGAAAATCTAAATCTGTAAATAACAACCATATAATATCTTAATCCCAGCAACACCAGGGCATAATTTAAATTGGGGTTTATTGCTCATCTAATAAAAATAACAGCTCTACAGATGAACTGCATCTTCTGTGTCCTATCTTGACCACAAAGATTAACACTTTCTTCATAAAATAGCAGTAGAAATGCCTTTGCCATTATAAATGTTCAGTGCTCTTTAAAGAAGTATACAGTATATAATGAATCTTCCTACAATTGAGCATGAATATCTTGAACACATATCAGTCGATTATAATGGCTCCCTTGAACAATCCTTTCAGATTCAGATTTATTTTCCTATGCTAGAGCTTCACATATCCCTCATAATTCTGCAAATTAAACAAGACAAGGTGCCCCCAAATAATCTGAGTTATTCATGCTCGACAGTAGATAATGCTAAAAAAACATTACGTCTGTACATCAGGAATGGCAGCCACTTTGAGCAAAATATTTGGACATGATGATTTACAAACTGGTCTGTGTTCCAAATGGAAGTGATTTTGTTAATTAATTTATTCTCTCATTTACTGAATGCATACTTTTTCTTCGGATTTGATTTTCAGCTTGCCACAAATGTTCAGAATTCCCTCATCCTTGACATGCTTAAGTGTGCAAGGGATAAAATTAAATTACACATCTGCAGCTCTCTACTTACAACAGGAGCATCCTCAACATCAGCTACATAGAGGCTCTTCAAATATTTGCTGACTTTTTCTTTGTCATTGTGGAACGCGACCCAAGCATCCTGTGAAATGGATAAAATGAACATGTTTAACCACAATTAATTTTGCTGAGACAGTGAAAGCCTTACAGGATTTAAAAAAAAAAAATATTGTCCTCATCGATTTGTTTTGCTTTGAACTGTCTCAGTAAGATTACTAATATTACCCACAGATGGGTATTTAACCAAACTGCATTTACTGTCCAGAAGATAACAATCTGTGTCTTTGGTGCTGAAACAATGTACTAGATCATGTAATACATCACTTCTTGTCATTTTATTCTCAAAACCTCGCGCTTCTCTGCCTGTGTTATGTATTATTTTGCCTGCGTTAATATTAATGCCATAACAACGAAGGGGGCTGTGACCTAATTTCAATGAAGATTTCCATGTGGATACCTAGAGTTCACCCATAACCCTAACCAGGCTTGTGCAAATTCCAGCACAATGGAATTCAATTCCAATTTTGATCTCTGCCAAAAAATGGAATTAAAATCCTAATGTTTCACTTGAAATGGTGGGATTAAAATCCAACTCCCAGTTCCATCTTATCATACAAACTTCCAAATCCATTTCCTTCCTACTTCCCAAGAATCAGGGAGTAATCCTGACTAAGTAATCTGACATTCTTAACAACTCCAAAAATAAAACTCTGTAACAAATATTATATGGTTGCTGTCATTAACCATGGCAGAATCTCGATAACAATAATATATGCAGATCAGTGTGTATGCAATTTATATTTACTAATGAGGTATATTTATTAATACAGTTAACCACTTTGAGTCTATAGGTGCACAAAGTAGAATCGTTCTTTAAAGTAACTTTTAGGGTCAAAGGCAGTGACAAATTTGAGTGTAAATTTTAAATTCAACAAAGGCCCTAGGAGGCCTGTAAGTGTGTGTTGGCATGCTCTTATGATGATAATCATTGCTAAATTATGGTAATGAATGATAATAATGATTATATTTACAAATTTCATGGTAGCTATTACTAAAACTGTTAAATCTGATGTGCCTCACTGAAGGCCTCAAACTTTTCATGATGACAACAACAACGACGCCCTCTACAGCTCTGCATTGACATGAAAACCAATTAACAAAACACTGTTCTGAAAAAAAAAAAAGTTATGCAGGCTGATTCACTTAATGAGTCCATCAAATGAGATGGCAGGTACAATCATGTCTTGTGAATCCAGTCCATTCCATTCTCATGTATTTAATTTGAGTTATGGAATTTCCTGACTATTGAGTCAAGCCACTGACACAACAGTGAAAATACAAATTAGTATCTTTATTTCATAAGATCACAATATTTCGAAGAAAACATTGTTGATTATGCTATCTGTGTAGATGATACATGTATTATACATAATGCACATGGGTTTGAAAAACGAAATGAATTAATAACAGTGAATAATAGTGAGAAATAAAGAATAATAAAAATGGATAGAGGAGAACAGATAAGAAGACTTAAAATAAAAGATAAGATAAGAGTGCAAGGGATCAATTGTGATATGCCCAATACTAGCCTTTATTTGCTTTATCCCGTAGTGAAGCACCTATCATTGGTGTTGGGTGTAAAGCACTAACCAAACGATGTGATAAAGTTATCAAAAACGCCAACCCAGGTGATCAGCAAGGATTATCATCCTTATTATATCTGACTTGTGAAATTGTGAAAGGAGAACAGATGACATGTCTGTTTAATCAAACCATAGCTGCAGTTCTCTTAATTTCTGTTCGGAAGTTTTCTTAATTTCTGTTCGGATTATGGAAGGGTAAAATAACAAACTGACAAAGACAAAGACTCAGTTTTTCATGTGCTTATTCAGAAGCACGAGTTTTCAGACTATCCATAATATTTAAATAGCAAAATAGCCTACTTGGATCGACAAAACACTCACTGACTTCT
>JAWQUT010000261.1:534259-544509 GCA_033807755.1 Ellobium chinense
GGGGGGGGGGGTCACATGGTTCTAAATTTTATTCGTATTTCCAGTAAATACTGGAATGCTTTGATGTCCAGTTCTGGTGCAGTTCTCTTTGGATTTAACATGGAATATTGCATGACAAAATTCAAAATGATGCATTACTTATCCTTCTAGTTGACATGCGGAGGTAAACTGGCACCGTTTGAACCGTTGTTAAAGGCTGTTAATATCTCTTTTTCTACCACAGGTAGGAGCATACAAAGAGTAAGTGCGTTTTATAAGTGTATGTTGTTACAACAATGTACAGGTTTTACTTTTCGTTACAGTTTGATGAGTTTTCCATGGGAATCGATCTCCGTTGGTATCGGTAGTCACAATGACCTTTCCGTCGAAAGAGATCATTTCTCCACTTTTGGGGTCAACCAAGACGAAAACGGGAATGGCTCTTACGCCATACCTCTGAGCGATCTTGCTCTGCAAAAAAAAAAAAAATCAAGACAAATCACAATAAAGTATGGCGTGCATTGAGCAGATCTATTACCTTTTGGCAAGATTTTATTTTTTTTTTCACACTAAAAATACTACCCGAACCCCTCTCATTGAAATTACTTATCTATATATATAGGAAGTGCGATTTAAATAAAATGCTGTAATGTTCATTAGAAAAATAATTATACAGTAATTGTTTCTTGATGCCCTCTTAAAATAAGGGTGGCGGGGGGATTGGGGGGGGGGGGCTAGTTATAGCGCTGTATAGAGCGCACCTAGTCCTAGGCACGAGCTAATGAAATCACGTCAATTTTGGTGACATCAGGACTTGAAAAACACGACATAGTGAAGGGTTTAAAGTCGAGTATCATGGACCACTCTCAGTCTCTGTTACAATATTTATGCACGGTCATCCGGGCACTGCAAGCCACAAATCCATAATGGTTTGTTACATTTGCATTTCTTGGACGATGCATCTTTCACTTTCAGAAATGAGATAGGCCTAATATGATAACGCGATCAAAATAGGGCGTTTACCTGTCGACCGATCAAAATGAGACTTAGGTCACTTTTTGGCCAATGCATGTTGTTGGCATAACATGGACGCTTAATATGTGTATGTAGACCGGTGGAAAGGTAGGGAGGGTGCGGACGAGGCGGGGTGACTTCCTCCACGTGCCAGTGAACTCCGGTAGCAGTAGGCGACCCCACACGGGCCGAACAAAGTGCAGTTCTTGGTGAGGCAAAGAACGGAGTTGGTTTTTGTGACGACAGTTTGCTGAACCTTCAAACGATATGCACTAGAAAAGGACGCCACCGTCGCTGGGGCTATCGGTTTTGAAGTTTATATGCTTACTACTCCCTTCTTCGTCTCGTTGTTCAGCACAGCAAGAGACACTACTCCAGAAATTCCCCGGCAATGGTTTAAATCAGTCATTTCTCACCGTCTCACATGTACTTTCACTGAATGAAAAAAAAATGAACCTAGCATTATTCTAGCCCAAGATATACCGGTAGTTGTTAGAGTGGCAGGGGATCACCTCATGCATTGGAAAAAAAAAATCTGAAGAAATCGGGCATCAGGAACATTGTTATATCTAGTCTTGAAATTCGTCTAATATGTCTCAGAAGAAAATAAAACAAAAAAAACCCAAAACAACAACCCCAGATTTACCCATAATTACCGATCATTTGCCCATAAAATCAATAGTTTTTGTGTACATAGAAATGATTTTACTCTCGATTTACACAACAAACAATATATATTTGATACCAAATGGCCGAATTCACCTTCAGAGCCTGATATCTCTATTTCTAGTTTCATGACTTAAGCCTTCATTTGACCGGCTGCTGGGCAGAAAGGAGCTTCTTTTGGAACTGATTCATTAAGAACAGCCTGATGCCACGCCTCTTCTTACCTTCAGTTTTTCTTCCCTGAATGGCACCATCAACCATGGCATCTCACTGTAATACTCAGCACATGTTGCCTCATCCTGATCGGAGCTCACGTAGACAACCTCCAACTTGTTGCCTGCTGCTCTCAGTTTACTGTAAAACTCTGCTAGTTGAGGGGTGAATTTCCGGCACGGTCCGCACCAGTGGGCAGAAAAGAAGATGCCTGTTGAGAATGTCAAGTCATGTTACGATATAAGGATACGGGCCTATAATTTTCAGTGGCGTCACCATGTCTTCCGTTTTGTCAGATGAGTGGAGGTGTAATTATGAAGACTGTGTGAGGACACAAGATTTTATCTTTCCCTCTTTCGCCTCTTCAGTCTACGTCTATCGATACCTTAGTAATAGCAAGAACACCACGAATGTTAGTGACTGCAAAAATAACAACAACAACATCAGCAGCAGCAGCAGCAACAAGAGCAACAATAGCTACAACAACAACTACTACAGCAACAGCAACAATAACATTAATAAGAACAAAAGGAAATGGAGCGTACCTAGGTACCTAATTACGATAGTAAAGATATCAGTAACACCAACAATAATAATCACCACAACAACACTGAAAGTCAAACCAGCACAAACTAAAGCTATAGGAACAGGGGCGAAGTCAGCCCTGGCAGTAACAAACACAAAATGAGCCAGGTACAACTATAGCTTTAAGGATGAAGCCAACCTGACCAGAAATCAGCAACAGAAATATCACCATCTTCAGCAACAATTATGGAACAGCAGCATATTAATGATCTCCAGTGGAGCGAGAACAACACTAACCAGGAAGTGGACGAACTGTTTACAGCGTGATGCGAAAATGACCAATTGAGCGCCATGTGAATATAGTGGTAAAGGAGCGTTATCGCTGAGGGTAGAGCTTAAACGTTGATTAACAAATCCAACAAATATATCTGCACATTTCTAATGAAAGATTATTTATTTTACCTTGTCTTATCTCGTTTTATCAAACAAAAGAAAATTTTAGACTTATATCTAGCATCATATAATATATCTATCTATTAATATATATGTCTCGCTATATATATATGTTTAAATATTTATTTATTTATTTATTTATAATATATATAAGTCGCCGTCACATGTTCTATTGTTTACCACAGTCATAATGTTTAAATTTCTGTGGAAAGGCCTGCCTTGTCTTCACGTCTCGCTATAACCGGACTTTGATATGACATAATACTGTAACAAATAGCTTACCAATAACATCATTATCAGAGAGCGAGGCCACATCAACCTCTCCGTCCTTCCCTTGCACTGTATTGCCCAAGACCTTCACGAGTGCCATTCCTTGCTGTAACTGGATCTAAGACATGTTGTCTGTTCTAAACACGATTTAATTCTGAATCATAACGTGTAATCAGCAGTCTCAGTAACTGATACTACTTACTTAAACCATAGTGCGGTTCAAAACGCATGGCACAACTAAAACCAAAATGTCTTATGGAAAGCTTAACGAAAACAGTTGATATCTGCAGAACTTAAAATTAAATTTTGTTTGAACTTAATAGATCTGCGACGAATACTGAAGGTACAGTTGGTAGGCTAGCGGTACAGAACGGATTTCACGGTAAAGTCTGCTGTGTGCAGGAGCGTAAATTATTGATTATGCATGGGGCGTGTTATAACCGTAGGGCTTGACGTGAGGCCAGCGCCGTAGAGGCATGCTCTCTCTCTCTCTCTCTCCTACCCCTTATCCACCCCACCGTGCCATAACATTATCCTTCTAAATGATCGATTCATTTCTGAACCCCCTCACCCCGTCCAGCCCAACTTCAATTTGTGCCCATGGTAGTGTGCACAAAGCCTCCTAAGCCCGTATCTCACACACAACAGGCCCGCTTGCTACAAGTCAACGTGGGCACTGTCCACTCTTTTACCTTTACTGGATAGTAGTCGATTAACACAGTAGTGCCGCCAACCCTTTTTTACAGCTTCAAGATTATTGGCGCGCTATACTGTAGTCCACCAACCATTCAATCTGACCTGCAGGTCAGGGTGACGCTGTGTGGAGAGATCAGTAGAAACAATCGATAGTAAATCGACTGCGGTCTCCTTTAGTATGAAGTCAAAAGAGTCAACTGTCTTTAGTATTCAGCGAAGTGTCATTAGGGATCTGTACCATGACACGGATGAAAGTTACTATGTAAACTATCTTTTCAGCAATGTTTACAGAGCGTGTTCGCCCACGATCGAGCTCATTATCATAAAAGCAATCACGAGTTATAGGCCTACTCAAAGCCCGTAAATCTAGTAAAGGGCTGATTAACCATCGATTTCCTTAAAAACTACCTAATCTATTTCGTTTATATTTTGGAACACAATCTCATTTTGTATTGGAAGTCTGGAAAATAATTTCTCTCGAGCCAGAATTCCCATTCAAAATAAAAATAACCTTAAATAGGTTATAAAGCCCTGTAAAGAACTACACCTGTAGACAACTACAATGTCATCCCTGCACTGACGTGCAAACAATAAGACAGCATCTTTCATTCCTTCCTGTTACCGATATCACACAATTGCTTATAATAAAACTTTATTGCAAATTTTCGAAAGATGAGGCTTTCTTCGGCAGGCAGTATGAAAACAGCTGGTATTTGCAGGATGTAAAATTAAATTACGCATAGGCTTTTGGAGCCTTAAGCTTCGTCTTTGGAAAATGTGCATTAAAATGTTTGTATTCCTTTACTTTTAGTTTATTATTGCCGGCTTTGGTGCAGTTCCAAGGATGGAGACACACACACACACACACATACCCACAAATACACACACACACACACACACACACACACACACACACACACACACACACACACACACACANTTTAAAGTTAACTTTAAGTTTACAGGTTGTATATTATGTACTCTGGATGAATCTTCATCACAGTTTTAAGTTAAAACATTGTATATATATATATATATATGTATATACACATGTATATATGTAACGGGGTGGAAAAGCAATGTAGTGTTCTTTCTTTTAAATTTAAGGGGGGAGGAATGTAGGCTCAGTCGGATAAAATTTTTCAGATGTTACATATTATTTTAGGGAAGTATGTCACTAGGGTTTTTACCAAATTACTGTGAATGATCAATTTTGAGAAGAAGGGCCGAGAAAACCTACACCAGACAATTTCATGCCCCTGCCGGGAATTGAACTAGGGTCTCTCAGCTTGCAAGTCTGGACTGTTATCACTACCCTACAGGGACGCTAACTTCACAGCAATTTAATTCTTAACATACCTACTGCCTGAATATGTTCCCGAACTTCCACGTGCGAGCCTAGTCTTCACCCGTGACCCTAACACACTTCTCGACTGCTCATGTACTATAATAATTATACTAATCTGAGCTGTGTCAAGAATCCATAGGATCCTGCACTATTTGAGATTTGTATTACTAATCATTTCCTTTTCCTGTACTTTACTTCAGTTTATTTTCTACCGCTGTGCAGGTCTCAGTACATTTATTAAGTTAGCACCTATGCTTGTAACAATATTGTTAATAATATCCTAGAATGATACTTATAATATCATCGTAATTATATAATATGGTAAGGTAAATTTTATGTGTCCATAACACATATATCCAAAGCATAAAAGACACAGACTCATAACTAAACTAAATACCACACACATCTTATACCCGTATACGATCGTATATAATACAGATACGCTCGCACAGATAATCAGTATATTTTAATCATCACTTTCATCATCGTTGTCGTCATCATCATCGTTGTCGTCATCATCATCGTTGTTGTCGTCATCATCATCGTTGTCGTCATCTTCATCGTTGTCGTTATCATCATTGTTGTCGTCATCATCATCGTTGTCGTCATCATCATCGTTGTCGTTATCATCATGAACAACGATAGCAGCAACAGCGTAGTAAAAGTCTCAGAGTAAAAATTCTGTAATTTTGCACAATCCTAGATACAATTTTGGAAACTTATCCGGGAACTTTACATAGATACGTGGATCGGGAACTTTGAAAATCGGCAGATCTGAATTGCAATTAACGACCCTTTGTAAGATTGGTTGGATGCCACCTTCCAGCGGCCAAGACTAGAAACATGAATCGAACACAAAAATTCTCTCTCTCTCTCTCTCTCTCTCTCTCTCTCTCTCTCTCTCTCTCTTTCTCTCATTTAATGCCTATTCTTCAGTCAACGCACATGGTAGTAGGTACCTGGCTTTTGAGCTGATTGGACAAGAAAGTGTGTATTGGGGGGAGGGGGGTGTTGCAGCAATGGATTTGTAAAATATTTCGTTTATACCATGTACCATGTCGCAGGAGCAACCTGGCATTAGCCAATCAGTTATCATCTTTACTATTTTCATATTCATCAATATCCTGATACAAGAACTCGTCACAGACATCATCACCATAACAGCACTTAGCTTCTCCATGATCATCTTCATCATAACAATTCTCTTCCTCCTCCTCCTCCTCTTCATCCTCATCATCATCATCATCCAGTATCCTCATCATTGTTAAAAAAAGCAAAATTTTTAAACTCTACTTCAACGCGTAAAATCTTCTCACAACAAATTTGATATAAATAGCTATAAATGTTTAAACACATAAATCATTATCACCTCCTCCACCACCATCACCACCACCACCACCACCACCATCAAAACGATCATGCAGTAATCCTGCAGAACAAATATGGGCAATATCAATCAGCAACGAAAGAGGCTCATTTTCTCCAATATTTATTTCAAGGCGAAAATTATCATTCACGAGGATAAATAGGTGAATAAATTCAGTGTATGAAATTCAAATCTAGGGTGATCATTCATTCAAAGCAAAAAATTAAGGTAAACTTCATTAATATTTAAATACTGTAGTTATCACACGTCATGATTAGATGCATCATTGGAGACAAAGCATTAAATGCATCATAAGAATTGCATTAACGGGGCATTTTAAGAAAAGCTTGAGCCAAGAGCTGGGCAGTCAGTCGGTCAGATTATAGAGAGGTCTGATAGGTGACCTTCAAGCCTACAAAATCCACAGGGCCAGGAGAATCCCAGTCCAAGAGCTTGGTAAACTGCAATCAAGTCAGTTGTATGGGAAAAGATGATACAGCCTTAAAGCTGCGCCAACCGATCGATACGATTGGCAGTCAAAACTAGATCTATTCATTACAGCTACAGCTACTCCTTTACAACTGTAGAGATGACTTTTTCCAGTTTACTATTATTTTTTATTCCTGAGGAAGGGGAACTGACTGTGTTTCGAGTTTTTTGTTTTTTTTTCAGGTTTCCCCATCTGCCCCTGTGGAAGGACGAACCATTAGCCACCTTCGATAAAGTTTTACTGTGGAAATGCTTTAACTGGAACAATGATCTTAATAAGCCATAGAACCCAAAATCCAATAATTTCCAACTGAGCTGATAGCGATGAAAGTCTGGACCGAAATAGTATGGTCAAGAATATCGAAAGCTGACACTGATAGCTGAAAATTCAGAGCAGGGTACAAAAATATGGTTTAAAAACGTTGCGTGGTCTAGTTTTAATTTACGAGAAGCATAAAGAGTAGAGGATTACAAAGAGTAGAGATTAAAAAAAAAGATGTGAATTGCACTTTCAGACAGAAGGCATTGCATGAATAAATGTAATGAAACACTGAAACAAAATACTGTTCTTTAAGTATGGTAGGAGGTGGTCAAGAGGCGGAATCCAGATCATGAGGCCAGAGAAGGGGGATAATCTGTTAAAGGCATTCATTGTGATTAACTGAATTATTTAACATTCCTCTCCCTCCTTCCACTCTGAAGACCTGCCCGCTCATACATTTCATGTCTGTTTGCGCCACTCCTGTTTAAGTAACGCATGCAAACACAAGAAACAAAAAAGAGAATGTGTGAGAAAAACCCTACTTTCCATTTAATATACCTAAGAAAAGAAAAGGAAAATAATATGTGTTATTAAAACACAGCAAAGGCTAAATTTCAAGTACACCAAACTACACAAAAAAAAAATATTTCACCATACCAAAGCAACGGATCATTGTAATGACAGGGGTAGTAAAACATCTGGAACAGGATGAGCCGGTAGTTTTGGATTGCTTCCCTTGTTCACAAAATCTAGCACCTGCCGGGGTGCGCGGACGACGCCCTGGGTAGAGAGGTTAAAACCCAAAATATAACGTACCAGTAGACACAGAACAAAACCGCACGTCCTACACGATCTGTCTCATGAACATGCTACTTTGCGTGTGTTTTTTTTTATCATGAAGCATAACAAACACTACTGTGTAACTCTCGGTCCTTTCTCCCACGTTGTAAGTGACCTAGGGTGAAAATATTAGTAATCCATAACGTATGATGAACATGATGATTGTATGATATTTCTAACGTTTTCTGACAAAAGGAATTATCTTTGCCAAAACTTTTTTTTTCTTTTTTCGTTATCTTTGCCAAAACTGTTTTTGAGAGACAAGTGAGTGACTCTGTTTGAATATAGCTATTTGGCCCAACGAACTACTCTTCTAATTTCAGTAGATATATCAAGTACATTCGCAATTTCGCTAAACTATTTTATTGTGAGACGAGTATTTGATATAGAGATCCTGAATATGGGGGGGAAAAAAAGGCAGTTTTGGCACAAAAACCAACATAAGCCATTTTGTCAGATTGCGGTAGTTATGTCCAAACCAGCTAAGTGAGTTAAAAATATCAGTGCTCATGCAAAAGAATAGACTCTAAAATTATGTAAACAATGCCAATATGTAACTACTCTACATGAACTGAATAATATTAATAATCATAAACATCGATTCACATTTCAAGAGAAAATAGGATCTAGACTATTCCTTCCATGGGAACTTGTCGCCATTGGTATCGCTTGTGACAATTTTTCTTCCCTCCAGAGAAATCGTTTCTCCGTTTTTGGGGTCGACCAGGACAAGAGTGGGGATTCCCCTTACACCATACTTCTGTGCCAGTTGTTCCTGGAAAAGACAAGCAACGACATGGGTTGAGCTAAGAGAAGGACATTATATAATAAAGCATATGAGCTGGCAAACAATATTCTTTCTTTCTTTCTTTTCTTTCTTTCTTATTTCTTTCTTTCTTTCTTTTCTTTATTTCTCTCTCATTCTTAGATTTAGGCATTGACAGCAAATATAGAATGAGGAACTGAAATATTGAGCGAAGGAAATAATATTATTGATGCTGCTTCTTCTTCTGCTCTCTCTCTCTCTCTCTCTCTCTCTCTCTCTCTCTCTCTCTTCCTCCCTCCTCTATGGGGAGCATACAATGCCACTGCCATTTACAGGAGCTAATCATTAGCAATCTGACAATATCTTCCACTGCCTATAGCCAAGTATCCATTTTACAGACGAGTGGATTGAGGAAATTGTGAAAAAAATGCTTTCCCTTAACATTTACAACATGACCGCGGTTGTGAATCGAACCCTCGACCATTGCATCTTGAGTCCAACACCCTAACCTTTCGGCCACAAGTTTTCTCTTACTCCGACCTCATTAAACGAATAACCTTTCTTATGATATGTTCCCTTAACATGTGTAAGGCACGCGTGAATGTGTGCGAAGTAGTTTTTACATCAGTGTGTCTAAATTAAGTGTTTTGTACTGCATGTTGTATTTCGCTGGACACGAAACAGATGTGCTTTATATGGACAATACAGTTGCAACTTATTATCTTATAACGAACACAAGTGTACAACTGCGCAGAGCAGATCTGCACCCCACCCGTGGGTCATATCACTGAGGACTCACTCCTAGGTCCACGTCATCTATGTTCACCAACCTTCTTCTGTCTGTCGCTGAATGGAAGAATCAGCCAGGGCATTTCGTTGTAATATTCACCACACGAGCCCTCATCTCTATCCGAGCTCACGAAGACAATTTCAAACTTCTTGCCTGCTCCCTTCAGCTTGGTGTAATACTCCGCCAGTACAGGAGTGAACCCTCGGCATGGGGGGCACCAGTGGGCGGAGAAATAAATGCCTGTGGAAGACACAGTAGTAGAAGTCAGTTTACTGGGACAATCCAGGTTGAACCTGAAAAAAAAACCACGACGGCCTTGACCCTGTGGATCTGCCTCGTTCTGGAAGTAGGACAAGAATAATATAGTTAGTGACAGAAATCAGCTTAGTACAACAGTTCAGCTTGACCTTAGGGGAAGGGGCGGAGACAGACTGGGGGAACCACAGTGGGGCCTTTACTTAGTTAAAACATGATGGGCAAAATTTACGACTTTCCCAAAGCCGCGATAGAAAATTTGTTTCTCCTCTCACTGTGATCCTACCCCTACCCTATTTTACTCTTAGCTTTACCCTC
>JAWQUT010000261.1:588605-628455 GCA_033807755.1 Ellobium chinense
ATATATATATATATATATATATATATATATATATATATATATATATATATATATATATATATATATATATATATATATGCAAATGCACATACATACTCACACGCACACGCACACGCACACACTACTGATAGATATTTAATGGGTGGATGTCCCCTTAACTTTCCTCCCACCGAAAAAAAAAAAACAATACAAAAACTACCTAAGTACTCGCAGTCAGCGTCGACTCATCGCAGTCAGCGTAAATGTCCACAGTACTTTCGTCGCAAAACTTATTTTTTCAAGTTTAAATAATGAGTTTATTAACCTGAAACCCAGACCATAGGTGTGGTAAATGACGAGCAACAAAGAACAAAAATGCAATTCAACTTAATTCCAACTTCTGGATCGACTGTAAACCGATCTCTATGCCATGTTGCTTTACCTGGTCTCAAGCAACATAAGATGTAATCAAGCTTGAACTCATCTACAGGCAGCTATCACTGGAATGTGAAATGAAAAGTAGAATCCAGTTGACTCCTGAAAATAATCTTTAAGGGATTCGAGCTCGGTATCGACAATCTCTAATCTGTCGAATTCATTGCACTTTCCTGCATCACTCTCCTCACCTCCTCTCCCCGCCTCCTCCAGCCCATTCCCACCCTAGACCAAATCGTTTGATAACTTAATCTGCGTCAGTCGCCTCCCTTTTGCCGTCAACAGTTTCTCCCCTTCCCACACCTTCGATAATTTTTGTTTCGTATTGAGCCGCTGAATTTTTTTTTCCCTCGGACGCTCCATCGGGTTCTAAGACTCCCTCCGGCCATCAGACCGCGGAAGAATACACAGGGACACCGTGCCCCTGCTTATTATCATCATTATCCTCTTATTTTTCGTCTAATTCGTCCGCCAATTTAGTCCCTTTGTGCTCATTATGGTATCTCATTCTTGCCTTGTTTTCCATTGTTTCTCTATTGTTCGTTTCCTGTTTAGAGAAACCTCCCCCTGCTCGCTCGTTTTCACAAATCCAGGCTGCCCTCGTATCCACTGGCTTTTGAACTAATTCTTCAAAAACATAATAAAAATTACAGCTTTCTGGACGTTTTTTTTTTCTTTTCTAGCTGCTTTTCCGCTCAACAAAAGGGAAGAACGTTTGCTGGCCTTTCCCGAGCGCTGACTTGTAAACCCCTCGCTTCACGCTCGGGAAGTATGATATGACATCTGGCAAAGTGAAAGTGACAAGATTAGAGAGCTTAGAAACTCGCGAGTTGATTGTCGACAGTCGATTTTTGGCCGAGAGGTGCCGACTGCATAGGAAAGGGACAGCAGGGGACGATGGCGAATTTGAATGCAAAGGCTCAAAAGGCGGGACTGTGAACGAGGGAAAAGTCGTTTCGAAAACTTTGTGATGTGACCTCGTATTCTGGGTGAGACACATTCAAGACGACCGGAACGAGAGTATGCATAATTATCTAGATTGTCCACTGAGCTCGGGGTTAGAGAGTATGTATAATTATCTAGATTGTCCACTGCGTTCGGGGTTAGTAATTATGACTAAAGGGTCGCTATTCAGATAAACTTAAGGACTTTTCTTCCCTTGATTTTGATGTGTTCAGGGGCCGTAAGTCCGTAACTCTCGTACCCGCAGACTGCAAATTCCATTGTAGCAGCTGGCGTCGATACCACCTCGGGGCTTTGGTAGCAGGCAAACAATGACTACTCAGTACATCATAATATGTATAAATGTATAATTTAAAGACAGTAATTATATTCGTTGACTCTTTAGATCTTCTAGATCTCGTATCGATTCCTCATGGGATTACGATATCCATTAAGCGAACAGTCGGTTTTGAGCTGTCTGGTTGTTTAACAGAATTTAGGTCAGTGTTAAGATTTTGATGTTATCGTATTTTGTTCTGAATTTTAGGACGGTTCCTATAACAAATTTAATTGCAGTTCATAATATTATACAAACTCAAATCTTAAATGATATGCATGCTTTGATTGTACAAGTAAATATTCCCGTTCTTTGGAACAAAACTGTGGGTGACTAAATTACCAGCTCACAAATACATGTAGGCCTATTTTGCAGTAATAATGATTAGCTCTAAAAGTGAATCCTCTAAAGTTTAACACTAGTCATGCGATTTTGAACTTTTCACAATAGTACCTTGGCTTAAGGCAAAGCTCTGTGGCGTTCAAAAGTATATAGTGGAGAGCGATCATGACAATTTCTTAGTGCTTTCATTGAAATTTTAACGTCTAAACCGTGATCCAATCACTCATCAAACATCAAAAAACCCACAACTGTAAATATCAACACTTTTTTGTGTGTGAATTTTTCACCGTATTCTGTGGCTTCCTTGCTCTTGTTGATGTTACAAATTTGAACTTGTGATTAATTGTTTGTATAAAGATGGAGACTTCCGTCTCTTCATGCTATTGATAGTAAGGATTCCCACTTTCCCCACTAGCCCATTTTTCCGGAATACGTTGTTTTACGTCAAAATTGAAGATTGTTCATCAGCATGACATACTACATCATGTCATCTTTGGCTTGAAAGCTTTTCACAACAGTAACAGTCATAAAGAAAACAAAATCCTACACAAGAATTTTCTTGCCTTACTAACTTGTAGTGACAAAAACCTCTAAATCTAGGGCATACTGGTCCAAGAGAATAATATACTGAAATATTTAGGATTGAAGATGAATAGCTTTTTTGGTTTTTTTTTAGATTGTTTGGATATATCTAGCAGCTGAGAACAGCGTTTTTAGCGTTTCAGAGAATTCAGTTTCTGCCCCTCAAGAGGATGTCATTTCCTCCGTCACCTGACTGCGTCGGAGAAAAGCATTTTTGGAGCGTAGAAATTAAATTCCTGGAGCCGCATCTGTCATTTGCCCACTTGTTTTTGTTGTGTGATTTCAGCGATATGCTTTTCCTGGTATATTAGGAATGCATTTCATTCACGGTCTCCTTCCTCCACCTCCACAGCCTGTTAAAGTTAATGTCCGAATGCTAGTATTCAGCATGACATAAGCTTCTTAAGATTTGAGAAGTTTATCCAGTGGTCTGGCCTGTAGGTGTAAGGTGCTTATTACCTGAGTAAACTATTCCACTCTTATAATTCTCCTCCTTCTCCTCCTTCTTCTCCTTCTTCTTCTTCTTTTTCTTCTTCTTCAGCTGTTTCTTTGCACGTCCAAAGTATTTTAATTTTTATTTCAGGGAGAAGTGTCAATTGATTCTACCTCTCCTCAGAATCATTAACGTAGATTTGGAGATCTCAAGGAATTTATTCCTTTTGCCATCCAAGGAATCTCATTATTCTGTCTCCCCTGATATTTCATTTTAAAAGCCTTGATGACTTTCAGAACTTTGTTAATAAATGCCCACAAGCTTTTAAAATCTTAAAATTCTTTTTCTTTCCCACGAGGTGAGTGGGAAGAGATGCCAGTTCTGCTGTGTATGACAGACACAGCACGTCAGGGGATCAAAGGTTGCAGGAGCCACAGTTGGTCCAAAATCTATGAACTATCAGCGTCAATACTAGAAGAGTATAACATCTGTCCATCTATCCATCCATCGATCCATCCATCCACCCACCAACCCATCCATCCATCCATCCATCCATCCATCCATCCATCCATCCATCCATCCATCCACCAATGCATCCATCCATCCAGCCATCCATCCATCCATCCATCCATCCATCCATCCATCCATCCATCGATCCACCCAAAAAAACTGCAGACTTCATTAAAACATGAATATGTTTAATCTTTTTTTCGTACGTGATTTTCATACACTGTTCCACGTGTGCTTTCCTTTTCCACATTGTTGTTCCATACCTAATACCGTCAGTATGACTGACACTCGATAAGTGCACACATTCTAACACAACACGTCTATGTAAAAACCTTGCACACATAATATTTTGCTTTTAACTTGACATTACTCTTGGGTAGTGTGAGAACGGGAAGATAAAACAATATAGAAGAGTGAGGGAGAGGAGGATAGAGAGAGAGAGAGAGAGAGAGAGAGAGAGAGAGAGAGAGAGAGAGAGATGGGGGATGGGGACTGAGAAGGAAAAGCAAGGAACGTAGTGTCCAGAAATATTATAAATAAATACATTTTTACGGACTTTTCGTGTAAAATGTGATGACATGACACTGTATATTATTATGAAATAATTCCATAGACTACCAAATGTAAACCAGTTTTCAGCCGAGTAATATCTCATTATAAAGTATGCTATGGCGCATGGAAATGGTAGGCCTATACTTATTATTGAGTTAAACTTAATTTCGAGGTCCACCTGAATAGTGAAATAAAAGAATAATAATGAATATATGTACGTGTGAAATTCATACTTAACAACAAGATATACTCATCAAATGAGTACTTAATATCGAGGTTCCTCCGTAAATTATTCTTAAGAAGCGAACAAATATTTAATCTGTCTTCCTAATTATATTTTTCCAACCCATTTACGGTTATTGTTGAGAAAAAAAATGTTAAAGAACAGTCCTCCCTTCGTACGTAATTCAACATTTTCATCGAAGTTATCTATCAAGCGTCAGTATGATTCGAAAATGGTGTAAGTCAGATCTTGTCCACTTTTCACTAAGGGTACAAAGCTGTTTATGAAATCAAGACCCATGTTGACATGTTAAAATAAATGCACTAATATTTTCTCGCAAACTTTGCCCTCGCAAAAATACACAGTGACTCTTCTGTGTTTTGCCATTAATAATGTTTCCCTCGTGTTTGTTTTTTTTTTCAAAAGTTTAGGCCATTTTCGATGCATAATGACGCAATATAGGTGAAGAGCTTAACTGTTTTCGATAATGAGACTTATCTTATGTTCAAAAATACAGTGGCAATATGTACACACATGAAATGGTATTTACAGAAAACAAAGACATATTAACAGAGACCCAAAAAAAAAAATCATACATGTACTGCATTAATTAATTTATAGCATATTTTTAAAAGATGTGTTTCACAATATGTGAAGTGCCAACCATCTGAATTAGTGAAAGGATGAGGCGTAAAAACAGAAGTACAATACTGTAATGCACAATGATAATATACAGGTGTATTTGGTGTCAATGGCAGTAAGATACTGATAGATCGATTGATTAACTGATTATCATACATGAACTTTTCGTGAATAAATAAATAAGCAAATAAAAAACTCAACGAAATTCATGGAAAACCCCGAAAAAGCTAAAACGCTGACATTAGATTAAATACAGATTTTGTATGAAAGTAACTAATGAACAGAAATAAATAAACTGAACAATGATACTGTTAAAATGATAATATTAAACAAAAAAATCTCGAACTGTAATTTTACAGAGAATGATAATGATAGCGACAATCTGAAGAAATAAATGAAGATTTATCAAGCCTACTGCGAATTCCAGAGCCCCTACAAGACCACAGAATCAAAGCCAGCACAAGGAGGCTGTTAAAGAACCATACTATTTTTAACACAGATTCTCTTTCACATTGGTAAGTGATTAAGCGATATTGCCGTCTCTTTCAAGCAACAGCCACGGCCATTTGTCATAGAATATTCATGAGCACAGAGCAGACAGGCTAGTATATTTACTTCCGGTGATCAGTAATCATGGGTAGAACTTATGTTCCACGATGCGAGGCTAGTTTTGATAGATGCAAAGGCCAGACGTTCCATAGATAACTAACAAAGAAGACCTCAAAAGCCAGTAGATTGCCAAGATCTGCATGGAGCCCAGGAAACAGTTCCACTTGAAACAAGGGAATCCGGCAACAAAAAAAGTGTAACTTCAACGTCCAAATGAAATTCTTGCCAGGTGGTTTCACCGTGTGAAGCTCGACGTTTAGAAATCAGTGCACGAGTGTTTCAGTGCTTGAGGAGTGGCAATAGAGTGAGTCTTTGCGAATATTTCTCCCCCACAGAGATTTTACAATCTTATCAACGTCCAAAAATTTCAATCTTCGCAACAGACGAAACTCTCCCTCTTCCATTGTGTTAAACATGGTGAACCGGAAATTCGCCAGCTCACTCGATTCAAAAATAGTTTGAGTATCACGTGATCGTCCGAGTTTATTAAGAAAGGGCTGTTGTTACATTTCGCTCTGCAGTGTAGACTGACCTCCGTCCGACCTACAACGATTGACGTCCAGCTATGCCTGCATAATTGCCGTAGCTATCAGAGCATCCGCTGAACTTGTCAAACTTCCAACAAAGTCGAGGAACTTTAAGCACCAGTGCAAGATGACAAATGAATAGTTGACCAGTATTCTTTTTTAGTCCACCCCCGCCTCAATATTTAGAAGGCAGCTCTGCGTTGATTAATCGGACTACATAAAAACTCCTTTAAAAAAGAAATTTCTTTGTGGACCTCATGTTAATTCGAGCTCTGTAATTTCAACTTCAGCCACCGTAACTTGTTAGATTTCTTCCTCCTGTTTACAAGAAGTTAAGATTAACTATTGTAAGCAGGGCTGTAAAATTAGAAGTGTGTTGTTGCTACAAAACATATTCGGCGATGAGTATCCTTACAAAAACAACTGAACTCCGCAAAAGTAATAATAAAATATTGCAAAAACTGCACAGCATTGGAGTATCTGAGACAGTCAGTTCAGTACTATTAATATTATACTTTTACATTCTCGGGTTCACATGATCTTCTGAAAATAAAACAAAACATGGCATAGGAGATTTTAAGTACATTTGATGCAAAAATACTGAGCATAAGTTATCAATGAGTATATCTCGTAATCATACAAAAGCAATAACAATAAAAGATCAAAGTATGATTGGTAATGCACGTATTAATTGTTGTTGTGAGTGTAAACAGTAACAAAATGATACTTTTGATAATAACGGTGATTATGATAATAACCGTATAAACGAATAAAACAAATTCCATAAGACTTCATAACAAAAGACTTTAACAATTAATAACATTGTACAGGTGCCAACAGTAGCAACAATAGAAACAAAAACAACAACATTAGTAACACCAACAGCAACCACAACAACAACAACAATAACAACAATAATAAAACAACAACAACAACAACAACAATAATAATAATAATAATAACAACAACAGCAACAAGACCAAAAACATTAAAGCAAGAAAGATGACGACGACGTCAACAAAAGCAGCAGCAACGACAACAACAACCAACTCAGATCAGACTTTACAACAACAGCTTAACAAGGTAGGACAAAAGTGCTGAAAGTAGTGCTATCCCCGATACGAGGTGCGTTTCAGCTTAGACGTTGTCATAACTAATCAGATAATAGTACTTAAAGGGACAAGGGGTGATATTTGTTTCACAGCCTAAAAAATCCACATTATTTTTTCAAAGCCTTTAAACCACGTACACTTTCCTTCCTCATGACCATTTCTTAAAAATACCTCTGGAATGTCGGGAGTTTCACCTTGCATATACCCCAATTACTCGTGCTGCGTGATGTCATAAAGCGAGAAAAGCTAGTAGACGATTGTGCACAGGCATCTGCAAACAATCTGGACGAATCGTCTGCTAGCCTATCTCGCTGTTTGACGTCACGCGGCACGAGTGATGGCGGTACGCGCAGGATGAAAATCCCGGCATTCCAACAGTGTTCTCTCAGAAATTGTCAGGCGAAAAGGAAAATACACGCGGTTTTAATTTTATGAAAAATTACATGGATTTATTATTAGACTACGAGACAAATAACTACTCCTGCCCCTTTAAGCAATGACAGTGTTAATTAATCTTATTAATTCTTTTCTCTTGACCACATTTCGCATTTTAATAATTAAAATAAAGCAGAAAGTGAGCATTGGAAATTTCATTTACACAGCTAGCAACGTAATTGCTTCGAAACGAATTTTTTTTTTAAAGCGACATTCTCTGCCGTTGGAATCAGCTGACTAAACGTAAATTCGCAAACAGCTCCAGGTGATACTGTCGTGGCAAACTTTCTCAACCTGTGAAGAATTTAGTCTCGCTGTTCGCATAAGCGAATGAAATCGGAGGGAAAGCAATACAAACAGGATATAACCCGCGACGACGTAAAGAGAGCTCTCGTCTGATGCACTCCCATAAACCATGGGTCTATTCCAGCCTAGCCTAAGCTAAGCAACACACCTTTAAGATTGCACCACCCAGTATCACCATCCATATTCTATCTCTTTATCGAATTTCACTTCCTTTCTTTCATGGGGTTCATTAAAATGTCCCAGATAACTGGTTTAAACGAGATGCATTGCAGTCATAAAGTTCAATAATTCTATTCAGAAGAAATATGATGCAATGAACATTTTATGACTGTAATGATGCAATTTAGGACCCTTATGGACCCACTCCCTTTAAATGTTACATTCTTTGCTATTTCCGAATACTTTAGGCATGTACCTAGTTAAGGCGTTGTTATTTGATTCACTTTATAATAATAAATCGTATCCACCAAACTTTGCTTTTGATATGGGCTATTATAGTCGTTTGCGTCAGATTTACTTTATCCAGACACCAACAAAGTATATCAACATCATCAAGAACAAGAACAATATCAAGAACAATAACCACGGAAAACGAACAATGGCAACCTCACACAACAGATCACTGTCTCACTCATGCGTTCACATGAACTGGGTACATCCCCGATCAAATTGCTTTTTACTAAGGTCTATGTAGCGCATCTCCATGATCACATGGTTAGGGTAAAACATTACCATACGTAATACACCAGTTTGCACTTTGGTGTGCAATCTTCCATTTCAAATCCAAAGAGGCAACAGCATTGCACATCAAGATATTATGTTCAATGCAAAATGCTTTAATAGAATAACTGGATTTTAGATCAGAATGCCTCAAGCATGCTATGGTGTGCAACTTTGGTGCGGCTGTCCTTAAATATGACATGCAAAATTGTCCGCTAAAGTACAAAACGGTGCATTAGTTACGGTGATGTATTACTCTGGGCACGTGACCAAAGCATTTTATACCCAGAGGCGCCTTACAGACACCAATCATCTCTTCCTCAGTGTATAGAGACATAAAGACAGCACGCAACAAACTCTAGTACAGTTATCTAGTACATACAAAAATGGTAAAATCAATGCATAAATGTCGAAGATACGGTCTATGATTGTCTAGCATTTAAAACTTGCTCAAAACAAAACAAAAGAAATGGTTGTTGTAGAAAATCATTGCTGAACGACTTTGCCTGGACATGACGACGTTGCCCGGACAGATTAATAGGTTAACGACATTGCCTGGACATGAGCTTAATGCAGCACGGAATAGGCCTGGGCAAGACTCGATTCCCAGAACGTAACTATCCAGGAAACGTGATTTTCGATTCCTTGTCTTAGGCAGAGAAGCTGAATGGGAAGGGGTGGAATGGAAAGGGGAAAGGCGATGTGGGGAAGTGAGGGGATGCGGAGGAGGAGGAAATGCGAGCTGGAACTTGGGACTCGAACAAACGGCCTTTACATATTTTAAAGGTAGTAATTCCTAATTCCGATTCCATCCCTTACCCACCACAATATTAGACTCGACTAGCGTTTGACAGCTGAATGGACAATGAATCGGAATAAGGAGCAGTCTCTGTACATGGAACCGGTTCCTGGGAACCGCTGAGATCCGAAATGTGCCAGGTCTAAACCTGGAGTCTTTGCACAGCTGATGATGAGATTAATCCTATACACAAATGAGAAGTATAAATTCCCGAGTCATCTTCGCAAAAATATGAATCTTTGAGCAGATGTGAAGATATTTTATTCTTTTCAAGCTTTGTGATATACTTTGTATAGTATTGTCGCTGATTGTAGTAGTAGTAGTAGTAGTAGTAGTAGTGGTAGTATTAGCAATTGTGATAACTGTATCGGTAGTAGTGCTGTAGTAGTAGTAGTAATAGTAATAGTGGTAGTGGTAGTGGTGGTAATGGCAGTAATAGTAGTAATAACAGACGTTGTAGTAGTAGAAGCTGAAAGCAGAAGCAGTGATAGTAATAATAACAATAGTTGTAATAGCAGTGGTATTAGAAATAGTTGTAATAGTTGTTGTATAGTAGTAGCAATAGTAGTAACATGGTAGTAGTAGCAGTAATAGTAGTTGTAATAGTAGAAGCAGTAGTAGTAGTAGTAGTTGTAGTAGTAGAAATAGTAGTAGTAATAGTAGTAGTAGTAGTTTATTGCAAAGTGATCCAAAAGAAAAAAAAACAACGGTATTATAGACCAGTTTGTCTTGAACATGACTTGGTGTGCCATTTTGGTACAGCTCTCTTTGGTTTGAAGATTGCATGCCAAAGTGCAAAATGGTGCATTAGTTACGGTGAGGGCACGTGACCAAAGCCCACAAACGCTGCATAAACCTCTTAAGAGAGGATTAGAAGTTGTTACTGATGGGGGAAGTGGTAATAGCAGTCGCTGCTGATGCTGTATTCGATACTAGTGGAGAGAATAAGAGATGGTGATCAGGAGAAGTGTGACTGGCAGGTGCTGTTGTTGTTGTTGTTATCGTTGGTTTTTTTTTTCACTTTCGTCGTNTTTTTTTTGTACTTTCGTCGTTTTGTTGTTGTTGTTGTTGTTGTTGTTGTTGTTGTTGGTGGTGGTGGTGGTGGTGTGTCACTGTCGTTGTTGCTGTTGATTTTCATAAGTATTATAGGCATAAAGCATCATCACGATCTCTGCACAACTTAATATTACAACATCCATGTACAAAAGTTACGGTATTGTCAAGATAATAACCTTATTCACATAACAATCATGATCCGCCAGGTGTTTTACTGTAGAAACAGTTCCATTGCTGTTACACTGCAAGCACTCACAATGGCTTCACATCCGCCGGATGTGGTGTGGGTACCGCTATGCCATGCGCATGCGGGTCATGTGGGGACAGTGCATCACGGGACATCCCACCTTCCCCTGCGGCGTTCTCCGACTCGCTTCCGCTTCCGTCGCCACCTCCTTCGTTATGGGTCTTCACGTGTTTGCTGAGGTGGTCGCTTCTCATGAACCTCTTATTGCAGACTGGACACGCGAACCGCTTCTCCCCGCTGTGGGTGCGGAGATGTCTCTGAAGCTCATCCGAACGGGTAAATCTCTTCCCGCAGAACAACCAGTTACAAACAAAGGGTCTCTCTCCGGTATGCCAGCGAAGATGTGCCTTCAGGTGAGACGTCTTGTTGTAGACTTTGCCGCACCCAGGAATATGACAGCTGTGGATGTTCCTTTTACGGAGATGTTCTCCTGCAGGGCCTAGTCGATCAGCCTCTTGGCAGTTTGGACAGTCGCAGTTGGACCGACCTGTGTATCGCCTCTGCGTTCTGGAGCTTGGAAGTCCGGAGATGCCCGAACGCGTGGCAGCGAGAAACGGAGACATGGAGGCGGCGGCGCCTAAGTCTGACTGGGAGGAGAGCATGGATTTGTAGGTGCTGTATGTGTCCTGGAGCAGGTGCTGTCCGGAGGAGAGGAGAGCATTAGTGGCAGCGTTGGACCCTAGGGCATGACTGAGAGAGAAATCAGAGGACGGGTAGGTGGGGGAGATTTGAGACCTCAAAGCTGCCGCCCCTGCCGCTGCGGAGCTTGTAGCAGCGTCTGTCAGCCATGAGCCCGCCCCGGCGTGGACGTCCCACCAGGAGGATGCGCCGTTGACGGTCGGGGGTGACGGGACCTCTGATTTGATGGTGGGGTGGCTGGTGGAGTGCGGGTTACTCACGTTGAAGGGCCATGGATCGTAGGTGAGTGGATGCATGCGTGAGTAGACGCTACCCAGGGCAGAACCTCCCAGTGTGGCGTCACTGTGTACCTTTGAAGAAATGAAAAAATGTATATTTATGTGGATAAGTTATAATGTTATATATATATTTTACTCCTTCCTTCCATATTCTCCCCTATCTTCCCATCTCGTCCGCCCCGTATAGAAAAACAACACACACACACACACACACACACACACACACACACACACACACACACACACACACACACACACACACACACACACACANCACACACACACACACACACACACACACACACACACACACACACAGACACACACACACCAACCTTTGCACGCACGTAGGTTCACAGATGATTTAACTGAACATGTAAAATTTAAGACTGGAAGAAGTATTTCAGTTGCATATAAAAACAGGCCTTTTCTTTCATCAACAATGCCAAACCTTTTTAGTCATCTTGAGGGGGCTATAATAAGGGTGCATGTTTTATCACTATGTTTGACGCTGATCTATATCAGGTAGTCTATAGCCTTAAATGGCGTCCCGGACCGTATTTTACGCCCTTAGAGGGTCACAGTCAGCTTCGCTTAATCTCCTCAGAAGTTTGGAAAATTTTACGATTAATGATATTATTAATAAACCTTTAACCTATATAGAAATGTAGCATTATTTGTAATGGGAAACAGTTTGCGATTAAGGGGAAGTTGCTATGATGAAGGCTGCAATTAAGCGAAGCAACTGTAATTTTGGCCAACAGGCAAACGATTGAACACTCGTGTTCTAAAAATCAGCCGGGATCTACATTCCAAAAACAAACCTTATGCTGAACAGGTGACTGAGATCCGTCACTGCCATAGGCTCCGCCTCCTCCAGGAGAAGATGAAGCGAAGAGATCATTTGCATAAACTGCCCCGCCTCCTGACACTGAGGACGTCACAGACCGACCGTAGCCCAGGTAGGCTGAGCTTGATGATGTCGACGTCAGAGTGGGCGTTTTCTGTCCGGATGATCCTCCACTGATGGCACATGGGCTCGGTGTTGTAGGCTCCGCCTTCCTCCACGGGTGGAAGCCACCTTTCCCTGTGGGCGAATCGGTGAATGGGGGCGGAGACTTGCTGGTTATTTTATTGCACTGGGCAGCAAGCATGGCGAGGGGCGTGCCTGGACCTAAGGGGTGGGGTTCCTGTAATCAATGAAATAAATGTCATTGGTTAGCTTCTTTGCATGAGCTGTTATTTTTTTAAAAGATAAATATACACTGTTCAAGTTCCTTTTCAATTCACCACGCTTATTCGCAATCTAAATTTAAACATAGAAAAGTATTCCTCGTGCAGATATGCAGTTGAGAGGGATCGTTTGTTTCAACTTTTATGCAAAAATCCTGCACAAAAACTTGCGATGGAGTGAAATGTGCCATTTAGGCGGATTGTGATAATGCAGACTCAACAGTAGATCTTTATCGTGCATACTTTTCATGTGACTCGAAAGGAATGGAGAAAAAATGCCATGCAATGCAGGTTCATGCCTGATATCTCTAAAATGAGGTTAGAAAAAAAAATTACGATTGAACAGAAAAAAAACAAAACCAAAAAAAAACAAACAAACAAAAGTCACGAAGAGGAAGTTTTTTCAGTGACACGATCAACAATAAATGTCAGGAATAATATTTGCCACATGAATTAGTAAAAACAATCTCCGCATCGACCGACCGACCGATCATTCGCTTTTCAAGGAGAGTTTGACTTGCAGAGTCGTGCATGATTTCCACAGCTGACATCGTTGCGAGGTTATGCTCTTCATCGACGAATTATTACCTGTGATTGCTTTGTTTCGCAAGGTCGAATGCATAATTACATTCGTGTTTTGAAATACATAATTATCTCCTTCCCCGCCCCTACTCCCAGAATACAGAAAGTTTCTCAGCTCTCCAGGCAAGGTAGGCCGGTAGTAAGCTGACACAATGTTTCGTGGCGTCACAGAGTTTCCAAATGCCAGTGGGGGCTGGACTAAAATGTGAAGGCACTTTTTACCTTGTTTAATCCCTGAACTACTAAGCTGCCAAAACAAACTCAATCGACAACAAAATATTGGCTTCGAGGAATTGGCTTTCATGAGTTTTGACTTTCTCTTGTGAAATTCCCTTTCCCATGAAATCATACGGGGGAGGGGGGGGGGTGCGGTTAATCGCTTTGTAGGTGGCAGCAATTTGCAAATGCCAGGGGGAGTCGTGTCTTGATGCGAAGAAACTTATCTTGCCCTAATCTCTGAACCCAGTAAATTGCCAAAAATCAATTGACAACAAAATGAAGGCTTTGGAAAACGACTTTTCCCTGGCTTTGACTTTCTCTTGTGAAATTCCCTCTCCAAGATGGCTCACAGAAGGTTTTAATCGTTTTGTAGGTGGCAGCGGATGCTTGGTCGGACTCCGTTATCTGCGGAGTATTGACATTTCGAACGCCCCTAAACACTGCAATCCCATGCCATAAGTGGCATGAGACAAGGGTAAAACGTTGACAGATTAAAGATGTTAAACAAAATAACAGAAATCTGCAGCTACCAAGGGATGTAATTCTGCAATAAAAATCTGATTATTCTTTTTGTGTTGCTGTTGTTGTCGCTACCGCTGCACTGCTACTCTCTGCCCACCTTTATGCCCAGAGCGCGGCCTCGAAATGACGATGCGTAGGCACCATTGACCAATGACGCCTATATTATCTAACCCGTGGGAAGACTGACTTAAGACATGCATTAAGTGCCAGAGATAATTGTGAAATACTGTTTCCTTTCCGTAGTAGGCGGTTGCCGCTGGCTAATGTCAAAATAATGACGGGCACTCGTTCCTATAAATCACGGACTCATAAAAACTTCGTTTACTGATCCAAAAGAGGAACCAAAAATTCCACATTACTGTTGCAGTCTTTACGAAACATGTTAAACGGAAGTATATTTTTTTTTATCTGAGAAATAATATGGCACAGACTAAACTTAACCGTGTTCTATCCGAATGTGACACGAGTTACATAATTGTAAAATTTCCATACGGAACCAAGAAGCACGCGCAATATCACGAAGGCGAGTCTGTGAATATGAAAAGATGGTACCAAGAAAATAAGCTGTACGCATATGGGTTTCACTGGGCGCTCGTGCGATTTGTGTGAGTCATTCTCTCAAACTGAAGACTGTCAAGCCTGAGATTTGAAGAGTGGGTTCTGCGGTCGGGCGGTTTACGTTATTGTATCCTTTCGAAAGTCACGTAACCCTCGATCCATTCTCCACTCATATCGCAGCGGCTAGTTATAACAAGGTTATGTATTTCAGTTGTAATTTTATGTATTCATATTATATAAGTTGTCTATTTGGGTTTTTTTTTGTGTGTGTGTAGTATCGTTGAGATGTTTAAAACTCATGTTGTTTGGTCTTTCGAAATGACACAGAAAATAGTAATAATATAATATTTTCTTTACCAGTGAAGAGGTACCCTTTTTTTTGTCTTTCTTTCTTCTTTCTTCTTCTTTTATTTTAATCGAATAATTTTTTTTTGTTTCTTTCATTTATTTTCATTTTCATTTATCATTTATTTATCATTATTCACCATATTTCTAAACTCTTCAGATTAGTGTATTACATAATTATGGAACACATCCACTTCTAATCTGAGCCAAAAAAAAAACAACATTAAAAGAAGGTTCAATGTCACAGATGGGATGGCAAGTCTTATTTCACGGGGAAAAGGCTATACCGCAAGTGCCAGGATGACGAGTGGTCTGTTTAGGATCAGGCCATAGAAAACCAGTATGTTTCCAAGCTGTTATCCATGTAAACCCATAATATAACCTCTCTATTATTATGTTTTCCTGATGTGTCCGACCCATATAAGATGAATTAGGTCATACTAAATTCATAATAGAGCCAGAACGGAAGCGCTAGCAGGGTAGTTTTGATGAAGAGAGGAGAAAGGCTAGCTTATTTCCTCTATAGCTTACTTCTGCTACATGCTAGAGAGACGTTTGCAGTCTACCCTATATATCATACAGATAAGATAATAGTTTCCCACCCCTAAGTAGGCGACAGTAGAGGTAGACTTTATCTGATTAACAAGAAAACCAAAATTGCGGGTTTTCCCGTATTTAGGGATTTGATGCTTGTCACGGTATGATTGGTCAGGAACAATACCGTAGTCGGCCCAGTGCCTCGCCCCTTGCGGTAACGTAATCGATGCTGTCCCCGCCTACCTAATAAGTCATACCTCAGTTTGTCATGGTAGCGTGTAGTTAAAGCTTATTAAAAGATTTCACTCCGTTTCACAACGGTCTTAGCCGGCGACGGCCCGAACGTTTGCCAATATGGCGGCCATCAATGGCGCAGGAGGAACCGGAAATTGCGGTTTAATCACGGGTTCACGTGATATGGAGAAGGCGTATGGCAAAAGAGATGAATGGAGGGCGGATAGAAATAACTGTGGGGGTAACGCCCACATGCCGCCGAGAAAGATAGATGTGGTTACTTCTTGAATACAGGTTACACGTAGGCCTAGCTCTATTCGAGAGAAAGTGTTTAGGCTTAATCACAAACACAAACAAACAAAAACCGCAAAGACTTCAGGCAAAAACTATAAGACTCGGACAGCCAAATATAAAAGTATTAATCAATTCATGCAAGAAATAATGTGCATGTAATTGAACAAAAAGAAGAAGAAGAAGAAGAAGAAGAAGAAGAAGAAGAAGAAGAAGAAGAAGAAACAGAAGAAGAACAAGAAGAAGAAGATGAAGGAGGAGGAGGAGGAGGCGGAGAAGGAGGAGGAGAAGATGATGAAGAAGAAAAAGAAGGAGAACTTTATTTATTCCCAACAGAAAATTAATTCAGAAAAAAACAGGTGAACACGCACGCAGGCAGGTAGGCTGGTAGGCAAACGTAGATAGGTAGATAGGTATGCGGGTGGGAAGATACGTGATCAGTCGGTTGGTTGGTAGGTAAATTGGTTAAAAACTGACTGACCAATGGATGGACAGATGGACAGGCAGACGATTGGACGTATACCCGAAAGAAAGAAAGGACGGATGAACAGACGACGGAAGGCCGGATAAACGTATAGATAGACGGATGGACAAACAGATGGACAGAATGTTGTATGTTTCAAAGAATAAATTGAAGGAACCACAGACGACGGATAGTCGGAAAAACTGACGGACGGACAGACGAATAGGAGGATGGATCGACAGAAAGGATGTATTGACTGACGGACGGACAGACAGATGGGTGGAATAATTCTGGAAGGACAAATGGACGGATGTACAGATGATGGGAGGTTTGATAAACGAACGGACACACGGACGGATAAGATAAGATACGTTAAATACTATAGAATAAGAATAACTTTAGTATCCACAAGATGGGAAATTGCAGTACACTTATATACAGTAATAAAATAACAGTATCAATAGGAGATGAAGACAGAACAAAAGACAATAACACTCTTCGCATTCAAACCTCCAGAAGTGTGACAGTCAGAAAAGTTCATGGTCATCGTAACAATAAATAACAAAAAAACCCCAAAAACCACACACTCCCCGCAGTGTCTCATTGGCCTTTTCACTGTGCACTGTGCACTGTGTTTTGTACTGGACTTCCTGATAGTGTAACACACCATTTTTTAATTTACTGTGACGGAGAATCTCGCACCACTTTGACTGAATGTGGCACAAAGGAATTTCGGTTTTTCTCTGTTCTACCGGAATGAGACGAAAGTCTGCCACTGATGTTTTATATCTATAAATATAGAAGAGGAAATATTCACTGTCAGAGAGGATTTTCTTCTCTTTGTCGATGGTTGCTTTCCCATACAGCTCATCAATAGATTGTAAGAAGGTCTTCATTATTTTTTGTTCCGCTTATTTGATACTATGTGATTCACTTTGTTCTTATCACTGCTTGTAATGTTGCCAGCCCAGCATATTATGCCAAAAGTAAATAAGCATTGAAAGGTTGAGGTGTGGAACAACTGGATGAGACTATTGTGTACCTTAAAATGTCTGAGCCTTCGAAAAAAAGGCTGACGCTGGCTTTATTTTACTAGATTACGCTTTCCACCTTTGACCCATCATAAATCAACCATAGTGTTCAAGCCAATCGTAGACGCGAGGGATTATTAGGCAAGTCGGTAGAAAGACATGTCAACTGACAGACAGACGGATAGATTACTCTGTCCACCTTTGATCTACTACAAATCACCGTTGGCCTTCATGTCAATCGAAGACGGGATGGTTGGTAAGGAAGTTGGTAGAAAGACACGACAAATGATAGACGAGCAGACGGACAGCTAGATTACTCTGTCTTTCTTTGACCTTCTATGAATCACCCATGATAGTTAAGCCCATCAAAGTCGTGGAGAATTCGTAGGTATGTCTGTAGAAAAATATGTGAAAGATAGACAGGCGCACGGATAGATTACTCTGCCTACCTTTGACTTTAGTCTTTAAACCAATCGAAGACACGATGGATTGCTACGAGGTCGGTAGAAAGACATCTGAACTGACAGAAGGATGGAAAGATTACTCTTGCCAACTTTGACCTATTATAAATATGCCACGGTCTTCAAGTCAATCGAAAACGTGAAGAGTTGCTACGTCAGTCTGTAGAAAAATACGCCAACAGACAGCCGGTCGGACAGATTACTCTGTCCGCCTTTGAACTATACAAAGCACTCTTGGCCTTCCTGTCAATCGAAGACGGGATGGTTGGTGCGGAAGTTGGTAGAAAGACACGTCAAATGATAGACGAGGGGACGGACAGCTAGATTACTGTGTCTGTCTTTGACCTTCTCTGAATCACCCATGATAGTTAAGCCAGTCGAAGACTCGAAGAATTCGTAGGCACGTCTGTAGAAAGTATGTAAAAGACAGACAGACACACGGATATATTATTCTGCCTACCATTGGTCTTTAAACCAGTCGAAGACGCGAAGGGTTGCTATGGAAGTAGGCTGAAAGACATCTGAGCTGACGGATGGAAATATAACTCTATCCACCATCTATGAATCACCAAATTGGCCTTCAAGTAGTTGTAGCCAGTCGATGACGGAAAAGATTGATCGGTAGATGGGTAGAAAGACATGTCAACCTACAGACGTACGGATAGAATACTTGGTGTGCCTTTAACCTACTATAAATCACCCATGGCCTTCAAACCAATCGAAACAGTGCAGGAGAGAGCGAATCCAGGCCAAAAGACAACCTTGGAATTTATTTTGCGTTCAAAACACTCAGAAAACCACATATCAGAAAGGGGTAAAGTGCAGCTGCGGACCAGTTAAATGATAGATGCTACCGTGCAATTATGCACTGCTATCTCACTACTTTACCTGACTCTAATACCTGTTATAGACATTAAGCAAAGTTTTGCATTTCATCACAAGTAGTGTTTTTATGCCTGGCTTCTAATGGGTGCTTTTCTTGCACTCTTGGAGGGCACTGGATTATCAAGGATACTTTGATTTGCTGTTGACTGCTTTGAACGAGTTTTACTCATTCGTCGTGCTAAAAGTGATGTTCTCGATTTAGATAGATTCATCAAAAACTTAGCTTAGAGTGACTAGTTGGTTGGTTAGTTCCGTGACTGGGTGATTAATCGGTTTGTATTTCATTTCTTGGCCAGTAGGTCAGTTGAATGATTGGTCGATTCTTCGTTGCTTGGTGGGTAGGTGGGTGGATTGGTTGGTCAGCTGGCTGACTATTGGCTGGCTGGTTGCTTGGTTGGTTCATTTATTGGTTAACGTGCGTGTTTGTTTGTTTAATCGGTCCTAAAGCTGGGAGTCCTGAAGAAAGACGGAAGTTTCTCCACTCTTGGAAATGCTCCATCACGAAGTGACAATTAAACTAAGCAAAACAATAATACATCACTGCAACAGGCCATTCATTAAATAATTACTCTGCGGTTTCTCAAAGCCTCAGTAATAATTAACGCTGAGCTCTGGCAGGAAAATCGTTACGTAGGTAATAGATCAATATTAGAACTTGCTTACTGTGCACTGAGTGTGCAGTTTTTATGCTGACAGATTAAAGAAACGACCAACTTTGATAGCCGTGCACGCTCTCAGAAATTTCAGTTCTCACGAATTCTTAAGTTCTATCTAGCGTAGGCCGAGCTTTAGATTGCAGGAGCCTAATTGGTAAAAAAAATTGGACTATCCGAGTCGTTATATCAGAGTATAAAATCTGTCCTTTGTGTAGAAAAAATCATATAACATGAAACCACACCGCAAAAGTGGTGAAATTAAGTTTTGAATTTGTAAAAAAATAATTGTTGCAGACAGTGTTTCCCAATGGCTTCAGCGGATTTCAATTGTGCGGACCTGTGATCTGCAAATGAAGGCCAAATTTTTAACCCCTTCTCAGGTAATTTAAAATTGTGAAAAATCTAACGGAAGGAGCCCCACCTTAAACAATATATAATTTGAGCACAGTGGTGGCACCAGACCAGCAGACTAGTCTTGGCCATCTCGGAACGGTCCTGTGGTTAGAGAAGAAATTTTTATTAAATGGCTCAAAGAAGCTTTTACAATTTGGCTCCTGCAGCCTCAATTTACAGTTGCGGGAGATTGCCTGAACTCTGTCACAGGCCACGTCCAGACATTGATGATCAACACCATGCGCACATTGCATCATGTTAACGTCTCCTGACATCTGAAATCACCAGTAACATTAACGTCGCTCTTACGTTTACATTCAAACAGGTTGAATTCCCCTTGACGTGCATGCTTAAGTCTCTGGCCACGCACAGAAAGCTTTCACTCAGGGATGCCACTCACTTTGTATGAAGTCTATGAGCCTTCTGGGATATCACACTGATTATATCTTTTAGGTGTAACATATCTATTAAAAGGTACACAGATCCAAAAGTATTCAAGAGAGAATGTCCAAGACCATTAATTATGAATAGGAAAGAACAAATAAGAGAAATTCGTCAGATTATGATATTTCAAGTTACGCAGTTTCTCGGAATGAAGTCAGATAGAGTCTTCTCTGATACACACTCTCTGATTTCAGAGAACTCCCTGACTTTGTTCAGTGTGACCAGGCCTAGCATTATGCTAGCATCTCCTTGTCTTTAAGGCAGCCTGATTCGTCAGTATCATCGTAATACTTACGTTTAAATAAAAGTGCCAGACTTTTCTATCCATACACGACTACAATGGGGACATTATATCTGTGTGCAAACGGCGGTGAGCATCGGGAAACACATTACGGTCACAATAGTCGAAACATTTCAATGGATACTCCCTACCGTGCCTACTTAGCTAACTCCAGGGAAGCTCACTTCCGGTTTAAATAAAATAATAATGTGATTGCGTCATCAAATCTCGCTTCAGAAAGTTAAAAAATGTATCAGCCTAAGAGATTATGATACTGTAGAACTAAGTTAATGTCAGCCTTCAAACACCAATACAAACCATACCATCAATCGTTTCCTCTAAGAATGGAAAAGTGGAGAGCGGAAGCAGAGATTGCTGGAGTTATGGCTTGCAGTGCTCAGACGACCCTGCATGCACAATAACTGAGAATATTTCATTTATTTCGGCTCCTGGCTATATCTCTGATCTCTATTTACGAGCTTATAGTTGCTTTAGTTTCACCTGCTAACTCTGTAGTAGCTGTTGCCCTGGAGGACCATGCTGTACCTCAGTGGTAGCCTGTCAAAAGTTCGGTGCCTCTAAGTATCTCCAAAACTGTGTTCCATTTAGATGCCCAAAAAGCACTGCCACTTTCAACACTTTTATTATTAAGTCTCACTGCACTGTGGCCATTATGCAGTAATTATTCCCCTTGTACATAGTTTACAAGAGCTGTTTTCATAAATAACTTAACATTTTCGTCAACTTTAGACTAAATGAATTAACAAGATGCTATTAAAATCCTACTTTCACTTCTGCGCCATTTGAACAAAGGCAATGGATATACAGTACAACCATCGAAGCAAATCTGGCAAACGGAATAAATGGCAAACGCAAGATGTTGGCGAAAAGGGAACATCTCAACTGATCTCCAAAGCGATGCTGCAAATCTACAACATTATAGTCTACACTACGACCATGATGCAATAACTGTTCACTTTGAATCTCACTTACTTGTTTTCAAGAATAACATAACATTATAGTTCAACTCTAGAACAAAAATTAACATAACCTTCCCAACTTTCCTACCTTGACTTCAGCGTTAGTTCAACAAAGCAACAGATGTATAACACCACCACCATCGAAGCAAAATCAGGCACTCGGAACAGGTGGCAAACTAAGATGTAGGCAAAGAGAAAACTGGATAGGATATTTACATAACGGTATCCGAAATGAGTCGTGTGAAGGAAGGGAGGCAGAAATTGTATCCAACTAGTGGCCAAAATGGCAGCAGATTTTAATGAACATAGCTACCCGAATGCTGGCCCGAGCCGTGGACAGCAAGTTTCATAACAAAGGAAAACAGAGTTGCTGTTCCTAATAATTTTTTCACTAGATCTGGTGAAATTGAAATTTTAATGTGAAAAATGGGAGAAACAGGTCAAATGTTGCAAAAGCTAAATTATTTTATTTTACTGATTCATTTTGATATTTTTGAGCCACTGTCTAGGCGATTACAACATGGAAAATTGATTTATATAAGTAAATAAAAATATAGGATAAGTAATTATCTAACCTGAGCCCAACCAGTACTGTAAGTACAAACAGCCGCTCTTTTGTGCATTTTCAAAACATAGATATAGTTTGCCCGACGCTACTACGTGATAAAAATTTGTATCCTCTTTCTATTTTGTTGTTTGTTGATTCCATACTTTTTGATAATTTATGTGCCCCTATAATAATTGTAATATACATTTTTTAAAAAAATTTGTTAAGTATCAAATGCAATTTTAGAAGCTTTAGAACACGTGTCCGGTGAAATCTAGTGAAATTTAGCCTCAGAATCTAGTGAAATAGTAAAAAATCAGAGTGGCAGCCCTGAAGGCTTTCTTCTAACGAGTTATCATAACTAGATCGGCACCACACAGCAGGATCTCAGCCAAAGAACCTGGCCGTCGGGGAGACAAAAGAGACGGGCCATTAGCCGGTATAATTTTTACGCAAACAGCATTAAACGCCATAATTCGTTTTCTCTTGTGATTGAGATTGTGTAATTTTTATGCGGTCAGCACCAAAACACCAATCAGCTTTGTGACGAAGATAAAGCTAACCTTTCTCATTAATTTGTTCTTGACTTGTGACTTCTTATGAAATCTCATGTTGCTTATGATTCTCAATTTGAAATTGCTTGTTTCAGCGACGAGGCATTTTCGTTTCCGGCATGGAAGCAGTAATAAAACTGTAAAGCGTATCACGTAGGTGAATCAGGGAGCTATGATAGAGAGAGAAACTGTGAGACAATGAGAATGAGCTAGAGAGAGAGAGAGAGAGAGAGAAGAGAGAGAAGAGTAAGAGAGAGGGAGAAAGAGAGAGAAAAAAGAGAGGACATCATGCGGTAGCGCTATCCACTGTTTGGACACACACACACACACACAGAGCCATACACACACACACACACACACACACACACACACACACACACANCACACACACACACACACACACACACACACACACACACACAAGCCCGTATTCTCCCAGACAGAGAGAGTGAGATAGATAGATAGATAGATAGATAGATAGAGAGAGAGAGAGAGAGAGAGAGAGAGAGAGAGAGAGAACGCGAGCTTTATTAGTCTCTCTTGTAATGTTTCTTTCCCCTTTTCCAACAAAAAGGCATCAATGGATTCCTTGTCAGTGTTTTAATCATGCACAATCGTCCGCACATCGCAAACCACCACTCCAGCAATCATAACTCCCGCGTTCCGCATTTCCAATGTCATAGGAATGTGATTGGTTAGTTGATATGGTCTGCAACATTTTCTTTTATCGGCTGATGATGCATGTTTTACTTTCAGATGTGAAATCTGATGATACAAACATAATAATTATTTTGTATAGTTTGGAAGTGAGCATCACAGGCTTGATGACTTAAGAACGGTCTACTTAGGGAGTTCAGCTTCCTTGTTGGGAGAAGAGGACAGTACGGACTCCAAAAATACCATTGTTGCGTCTTGGCTGACGTCACGAGGTCACCGAAACCTTTCCATTCAGACATCGTTGTTTCCGACTTAAATAATGACACTGTAAGAAAACTCAGTTTTGATTGTCAGCAGTGACATATGACTTTTACCATTTTTTGTTAAAAACAGTAGTAACTTCTTTGACAGAGAGTATAGTATTTTACCTAAGCCACCAGTGAGTTAATGAGAGGATTAGTAAACAAATATCTTTACCAAGAATCCTTGTCATTAATTTGTTTCGTAAAAAAATGTGTATATGACATGTTACCATTGACCTGCGTAATCAAATTCTCGATGTGACAAAATGAAACGAAATAAACCCACTTCACTAACGTCTTGTAGGTTTCTGCTCATGACATCGTATCTTTTAAGCTCTGCGAAAAGTTAATAAGACTTGTATATTTCTTTACATCCGTCATGCTGTTTGTTTCGCTAAACTTGGAGCAGATGCTTAATGACACAGATGATAGCTTTCAATTAATTTATCCGCAATAGATATCAGTTTCTAAATGTTAGTGACAGCTATGCATAAATATGTGTTTTTTTGTCCCTTTTCATTCAATTTTTTTGAATTGATGTCACATATTATTGTATGTGGTTGGCTTTCGCCTAAATAAACAGACTTGAAGCTTGAATAATCTTGAGCCATCTAATAACATAATGTATCTAGAGATGAGATGTATGAGGGATTTTGTAATAGCATTAGACATTAAAATTGCTGAAATCTGGAAATCTGCCCACTCTCTCCCCGCCCCCGCCCCAGCACCCACCTCCCAAAAAAACAACAACAACCTCAACCTCTTCTAAGTCGCTGGGGAAAAAAACAAACAATGTCCAATTTATGAGAGACGAGATGCATCTATATAGTACTTCCACTTCCAGTTCTTAGACAGCAATATCACTTCCTTATCTCAGCAAACTATTTTTAGTGTGATATGGCATCCCTTCACCTAAACATTAAACACCTACGGGAATTTCACAGCTTACGTCAACTAAACTACGTCACTCCATTTAATATGTCTAAAATTTTACGTCACCAAATCGCACTATATTCAAGAGAGATAATCCACACCCAAGGCGTTTTTATTGAATAAGCACTAGCAGGCAACTAAACTATTCACCATGGTACCCGATTTTTCTATTTATTCGAGAGTGTTGCAATAAAGAGCTAACTGACCTAACTGAACACTCTGTGTATACACTGAAACTGTTGACAGTCACCGGGCACCGTTGTATTCAAGGACGGCTAACTGACTTCTAGTGTTAAAAAATATGAGGAACGGAAAAGAATTAAGATCTATCATAATACGTAGTGTTTTCTTATTTTTAATACATGAAAACGGTAATCCATATCAGTGTTTTTGTAATATATTATGGACTGATCCCAATCCCGGTAAAGACCGACGCGCTCATTACTCCGCGGAACCTGATCAGGAGAGCTCGGTCTATACCTCGACTGGGATCAATCTATAAAGTAAAGACACTGACGAGAATTATTACCATATGTTTGTAGCATTTTGCATGAAAAGATCGTCTCTTTGATCAAGCTCCTCGATATAGATGTAATTTACACTCCACCAAAACTTAAAAAAAAAAAATTCAGTTTCATGAGGCAACCTATACGTCATAGGTGACAATCATTATACTCAGTTAAAGAAAAGAAAAAAAATAGCACGTGAGCAGCAGTTTTCATCACATTCTTACGATCTCAAGATCTAAAATTGTTTTGTGTACTGAGGTTCTTTCTGGGTTCTTTCTGACTGTTACAGAAAAAAAACATGAAAATGTAATAATAATGACAAATCAGCTTTAAGAAAGGGCATTTTTATTTAAGATGAGCGCAACTTGGATCAGAATTGTGGAAAAATCTGTCTGGATTTTACGTTAATAAAGTCATACTTCAGCAAACTGCCTTTTTTTTTTTCGTTGATATAAACCATAATTATAGAATAGAATTATATTTTACCAAGTTTCAATTTTTTCTGAATTTTTGTTGTTCTAGAACATCCCAATCGAGCTTAAGACCAAAGCGCTCATTGTCAAGCTCCGCGGAGCAATGAGTACCGCAGTTTTTACCGAGATTGGGATCACTCCATATTACAAAGTTATAAAAACATATAAAGAAAGCACAAAATATTATTAAAGATCATAATTTTGTCCATTCTTCACATTTTTTAACACTGAAAGTCAACTAGCTGCCCTTGAATACAATGAATTCGCAAAAGTGTTTCATTTCGAATTTCCAAAGCCGAGAAAATTGATAGGGAAACGTCTAATATTTGAAATGAGAAAACAAATCCATTGGAGTTGAAGCAGTTTCCACGGCCATTCGTACACGGGCTTGCCTTTCAACGGTACTGATCGGATGGCGCCATTGTCCAGTATTTGGGCTGTAAGCTACGCCTCTCAAAGTACAAATGTACTAGCAGATACCTTTTTAATGGTAACACCTCTAACTTTAAGGCAGTAAAAAATACAGGACGGAGAAACTGCAATTATCCCATTGACTTTCTTATAATTTACCATTGTCCAGAAATGTTGCCAAGTAAATAGTGACTGAGATTAAAAGAATCATTATTAAGCAGACTAAACTGTTTATTTCCGCAGAAAAAAAGTACAATTATGAGGTTCAAATCAAGATCATCACGGATGACTCAAAAGTTACACGATCTGAAATCTCGTTGGTAAACGCGTTTATAGTTATTTGTTTCTTAAGCTGCGATAAAATAATTGTTATCATTTCTTGTTACTGAACGCGCATGAAAACACAGGTTTACATTGCTGTCCTACTTCCTGTCAGAAAGCCAACCGCCCTCTGGGAATGGCAGCCATCAATTAAAGAGAGCTTTAACCGGTTTCTCTTTCGCCGAAGTGTTGGCACCAGTCTACGGTTGTCACTCGAACCGCCTTTGACAACTGATAATCAAAGTAACGGTGTGGTACCATCAGAGGGTCAAAAGGTAACCACAGATTGCTGCAGACGACAAGTAATTCTTTGGATTCTCGAACCTTCCTTTCCCTTTTGCAGCAACCATTCCTCTCCCGCCCCCATACCAGATGAAGCTAACTGATGACGAAACGGTTTAGAGAGTATCTGAAAGTGATATTTAGCGTTAAAGGTAAGTTATTTCCTACTGATAAACAGAGACCAACACTTGCGAAATGCTTAATCGGGCAATGATTGATAGCTACAGAGCAGCCGACCGGAATTTACCAACTGGCATCGCAAGAAAATTATTCCGTATAATCGCAGTTCGGACAACCGTAGTCTCCGCTTAATCGAACAGTGTCCACGTAATACATTCTATACTGTTATACAAAAGTCCCTGTAAAATGGCAACTCCTTTTAATCTCAAGTTTCTCCATATTCCAAGGAGTTTCAATTAAGTGGAGTTGACAATATTAAGAAAGGCGAATACTTTTAGAAAGGAGAAACGGACAAAGATATTGGTAATCCTTTACCAGAAGATGAAGCGTGGGAGAGGAAGAACAAGAATTAAGTAGAAGGAAGGACAGAAGAGCACAGCAAAAATAGCAGAGAGGATGTATGGCCACATTCTCTGTCGAAAAAAGATAGGAGTTGAGAGAAAAAAAAAAAAGAGAATGTTTAGAAAAACGAAGAAGACAGCTGAAAAAGTACCATAACGATTAGAATGTAGTATCTAACATTAACAGCAACAACAACAGTAACAACAACAACAACAGCAAAAACAATGACAACAACAACAATTCGCGGACGGCCATAACTCGGCTCTTTGTGCACTGATTGATCTGGAATTTTGGTGACCTTTCAGTTTTTTTGTTTGTTTTTGTTTCATTGGTTAGTTTCGCTAATTTTCCAACCTTGATACTCGTGTACTATTTTTCTAAGCAACTGCAACAATTTCCAGTTCAGACGCTCATTGAAGAAAATTTCTTAGAGAGTAGTAAGTAAAGTCAACAAACAACGGCTGTGGAGGATCGGGAGTGGGAGCTTGGGGGAGGGGAGGGGAGGANGAGGAGGGGAGGGGGAGAGAAGAGAAATCCCGACACGGACCCTTTCATGTAAGCGTGTGACTTCATAGATCGTTGCGAGATGTGCAATCAAAATATAACATCATCAAGTATAACACCATCAAGCATAACATCATCAAGTATAACACCATCAAGTATAACATGTATCCTTTGCATTTCACGTAAAGGTAATATGAACTCTCTCCTTCCCATAAAGATTGTTTTACATATCTCCCAACAAGCGAGGTACTAGAGACTTAGACCACCCTACTAAAACAGAAAAGCTGATAAAAGTTTCTATACAGACCTGCAATACTAAACTTCAGAGGTAGCATTATGTTCCAAAGGACAGCGAAAGCTGAAAATTATCAGTGCTATAGCTTGTGTAATAAGCTGATGAAAATTAGCTCCAGCGTTTATCGAAAAGAGCCCAGACCACAACACAGCGTAAGAACACAAATGCATACTAAATGCAAGTTTCTTGAAGCTTCGCCATCCGATCGTTAACACTGAAAGGCAAGCCCCGTCTACAAATGGTCATGAAAACTGCTTCAGTTTGAATGGATTTGCTTTCACATTATAATAACAGTAACAGTAACAATAATAATAAAATAACAATATAATTATTCAGCTCAGACAACAACTTGTTGTAAATGAGCAAAAAAATAACATTACTCTGCCCTCCCTCTCTTTCTCTCTCTCTCTCTCTATCTCCCTCTTTCTCCCTCCCCTTTTCTCTCTCTCTCCCTCTCTTTCTCTCTATCTTTCGCACTTTCTCTCTTTCTCTTTCTCTCTCTCTCTCTCCCTCTCTCTCAAATACTAGACGTTTTCATATATCCTTTACCGTAACATTCGGAGGAACAGTAAACGAGTGATTGGGAAAGTTTCTAAGCAGTAAGAAAAATGTTTTACTCGTCAAATTTGTAAAAACAGAACTGCGTTGTAAATCGTGCGACTGAATTCAGATTACAGAAGTGTCCCATCATGCCTTTCCTCTCCTTTTATACCCCGGACAGGCCTGTAAGTATTGCCTTAAGGGTCATTCCGTAAAAATGGTCCAGTCAGTTACCAGAATACAAGTTTCATTTTTTTGAAGTGTTGGCAGACTTTCATGTACTTGGAAAACTGAATCGTGTAGCAACAAGCCTTTTTGAAATTATGTTGACATCACTTCAGTGAAACTGGTCGTTTGAGTAACTAAGACAGTAAGAGGGCAATCGCTGTGGAAAGGTATAATGAATGAACACGACAGCCACCATGGCAGACAAATTGATCTTGCGTATGTGTAGGATGTGGGATGGGGTTTGGTTATACTAAAATAACATGTCTCTATGTATGTATGTATGTATGTATGTATGTATGTATGTATGTATGTATGTATGTATGTATGTATGCATGTATGTATGTATGTATGTATGTATGTATGTATGTATGTATGTATGTATGTATGTATGTATGTATGTATGTATGTGCGCTCAATAGAATTATTGGTCGTACATTATGCATGTACAGTCTACATAAGTTTACAGAAATTTAAAGAAAAATAAACGCTCATAAATTTAAGGCAAAATGTCTCGTCGACAGCAAAGTTCCAGACTTTTCTTAGCATTCAAAGAGACACAGCGAAGTAAGAGACAGTGTTGCGTTTATTTTTGATAACACATAAAACGTTGCCCAAAATTTATTGATACATTTAATACTTGCTGTGGTAAAAGAATGGATATGTTTTCCGTTTTTTCATTCTTAAGTGGAATTTTGTCAGTTTCTGATTTCTTGCGCCAGACAGATAGGATTTGTCTTACCACACTGTGGACAAGTTGTCATTTTACTACAGATTACGAGTATTGTCGTGTGTAGTGCATAATGAACACATCTTGGTTCCCAAACAGACACCAAAATTTCTTCAGAGCTGTTACACTTGAAGTATTGATACACAAAGGCCCAAAATATAGTAGCAGAAAACAAAATCTGTTTTGGACCTTGTAGCTGAAAACAAACGCCACCACAGACAAAATCCACTTTGGAAATACCTATGACGGTAAGCTAAATTTTTGCTTCAGAGAGAGTATTCAATCATAACACGATCAGATAAGTTTTGTCCAGTAATGAGCATGGCCTAAGTATGGCAATAGTAACTCTCATTAATGTTAGTGTTGTATCTATATATTTTCCTGTTGTTGTTTTTTTTTTCTTTAATAAATCGGATTCAAATCCGCCATAATAATCATGATGTAAGTAGTCTAAGAGAGCATGCCATTCAAATTTATCCCAGTTTACTCGTCTATAAAAGGGTGTTTATAGGCAGTGAGAGATGTTGTAAGAATGATAGTGCTTAGCGCCTGTATATGACAGTGCATTTTATCCTATCCCTCATCATCAACGACCAGAATAATAATGCCCGGTCATAAGACTTTACATTGATTATTATTTATCATTATTGCTTCTCCGTCAACGACCAGAGCAACAGTTTCTTATTTTGAACAGCAAAAGGAAAAGACAACAACGATAACAAAATGAAAAATTATTATCTATGATCCTGTCCAAAGACACAGAAACTTCGGCATTAAAATATCAGGATGAAATAGGCAAACTACATATACCGGTAATTTATTATTTATCGCCATTTTGGAAGTCATGCTTTAAGTCATGCCTGCCACTTGTGTTTTAGTCGGCAAAATTGTCTCGCAAAGGGTCTTTTGGTTTTTGTTGTCTGCTTTATTTGCAGACACGTATTATGAGTAATGAATATTACTTTTTTCCCGGTATACTAGGCCAAATTAGTATTCCTGTAAAACATACTCCGGGTATAATGTGGTCTAGCGCAGAATATACCTTGGGGTATATACTGATTTAAGTTTTATTTATTACCCGGGTTTAAAATGGCTTGGTCCAAAATATACTCATCTAGACCAGATTATAACCCCTAGCTTCATACCCAAACAGCAAGAAGTTTACTCCTATGCAACGCACGTATAAATAAATTGTGTTTTTTTTCTTTTTTGTTTTTGTCAATTTTTCCATAGCATTCACTATTTTTATTTCATTGTTCTTGAATTGAAAGTACTCTTTTAAAGACAGGAGATGCTGTACATGTTAGTTTATAAAACGAGGATAATAAATCAAACTGTCGTGAGCGCTGTTCAAGTTCACAACTTTCATACAGCTGTGTGTGAACTTTCATAATTTCACAGAATAATAATAAGATAGTGTTGAAATCTGTCATATAATTTTTTTGAAATCCACCAAATGTTTGCTTTCAAATTTTCGTAAAGGAAATTATGATACCTTGTTTCAATGATACTGCAGTACGAATCATCAAATTTTGCATCCAGATTATTATAAAGGACGTCACAATAACAAATATGATACTTTGTCTCTCCATAAGATAGGAGAAACTCGAAATGTTTGCTTTTAAACTATCCATATTTAATTACCGAAATGCCGCCATTAAAGTGTTCAGCTTATAGTCTCATAATAATGGAATAGGAGAACAGAATAGATGATAGTTTACTGGTGAAGATGGTAGAGTGTATTATATGCTTTTTGATGCTGCAGTGAAAGCACAGTGTGTTGGGAAGATATTTTTTTAATTCCATATGGGTTGTCAAAAGAGAACCTTTACCTTAAAAAAAAAAGGGGGCAGTTTTAATACCAATCGCTCGACTTTCTCAACTCCTCCGTTAATATTACTTGCATGACCTAAACATTTCATTCAATGCTTAGTAATGATGTTCTCTCAACCACTGTTGCATAAAAGCTGCAAAATCTCATGAAACTTTAGAATAATTTAGATTTCAGATAGCAAATTGCAACGAATTCAGTTTTTCGACATAATTTCGTCAGGGCTGTTTGGGAGTGGTTTCATAATGATAACTGCTTGAGTGTATAAATATACCGACCGCACCAAATAACGATAGTATGTTGTTTGCTTTTCCATGAATAAGAAAGCCCCTTCTCCTCTCTTTCTTTTTTCTTTCTCCTCTTTCTCTCTTTGATCAGTACGGTTTGTATACCAAAGGACTGTCGATACTCTGCCATGTCGATCCCTTTCGTGGAATGGGGAATTTAGTCTTTATTTCTCATTTCTCTTGCAACAAACTTCTGTTGGTGCCTTTGTTATATAATTCTCTTGGATTCGGGCAGTATTAGTTGTAACATAATTCAGAATATCTTCTCAGAATTATTTCAATATTCCTGAAGTCTCTAAGCTGACGTTTCCCGGAAATTTCCAGAAACCAAGACAGGTGTGATTTAAGCGAATATCAAATTTTTCACCGCACGGATCAATAAAACTGCAGAGCCGGATTAACTACTGCGGGGGGCCCATAGCATCGGGAACAGATTTAAAATCCACGGGGCTTAGAGCTGAGGAGGGATGTACAGCCCTCTACATTACAGTCAAGCGAGAGACATGGGGAGGAGGGAGATAAAGAAGGAGAAAGAGAGGAAGAACGAGAGAGAGAGAGATAGAGAGAGAGAGAGAGAGAGAGAGAGAGAGATTATAACTTTTTCATAGAGAACTAGACTAGATATAAAACTGAATATAGAGTAAAGAATGGGCCAGTGACTTATTTTAACCATCCCTGACTGTACATTATGACTGCTAATTTCTGGGCAACTGTTCCTGATTTGTAAAGCGAGTTTAATAAAGTTTTAGGTTTCACCGGGTGTGGTCTTGGGTGCGGAGTAAACGAAAAAAAAATGAAAATAGGAGGTTTATTTACCTCGTAAAAAATTGATTTACAATGCGATACAAAATGTTATACATCTCATTCATAATATAAACAAATAGAACAGTAGACAGTAAACATATGTATATACAAAATCTTACAAATACAACATCACAAAGTCAATGTTGGTCACCCGCTGTTCAGTGCTTTGGTCCCCCTCTCCACCAGCTCTAAGGCCAGATATTCATTTACACCTGAGCTGAGTTGTGAAAAAGGAGTGAACTGTCTTTCCCAAAGTCTTTACAAACGTAAGCCGCATGGCCCAAGACTTTAACACACAAACCTCATATGAGTTGTTACTGATGACAATGTTCAGTCATTTGCTGTCTAATTTTATTCAACTCACTGGAGTGTGCCAGTTGTTACTACTGATAACAATGCGAAAATATTTGAAGGCGTCGGTTACTTCAATTTCATTAAAAAAGAAGTTGTGAGATGCTGTTTCCTAGAAAAGCGAATAATTTCTTTTGCTTCAAGAACATTGACAAGGAGAACATTCGAATCATACCACTTAAATGAATATTTTACTTCATCAAATTAGTTAATGTCTTTCCCGGAAACCAGACTTTAGATTGAGAATCATTTGCGAACTTAATTAGAAGTGTATCAATCTAATAGGTGATGCTTAAATTTCATCAGTGTAAATGTATAGAGAGAATGTGACATGCTTGTTTTTTTTTCTTATTCTTGTAACTGGTATTTAATTCTTGCTTGAGTATTGTTATTGTTGTTGTTTTTTGTTGTTGTTGTTGTTGCTGTTTTCGTATGTATTTTTATATGGCCCATTACACTTTCAATATTTTATTCTGACAGTCTGCTGTTTAATACTGGAACACATGTGCATAGAAAGATATTATATATATTTTGATAATTGCTGAAGTTCTCGTGGAAGACTATCGAGAAAATTGTTAAGATTCTCAAAAAGCTAGACCAAAGGAGACTTTTATAACCCGAATTCTATTGTCATCGTGTAACAGATGTGAATTGAAATTTACTAAGCCAAGTTAGGCTTGTTAAACTTAAATCAAACTTCCTAAACTGTGTTAAACTAGTTAAACTAAAATTGCTAGACTATTTTAACTTTGTTAAACTTAGTAGCACCAACCTTGTTAAACATGCTGATGTCCCAATCTGTTCTTTACTAACGAGCGTTGTAAATTGTTCTATAACTCTAGACTTACATGTAATTAATGTTTGGCTAGATACCTTTCATGTTGTATTTTCTATTCAAATTCCCTATTTCACCACTCCCCCCCCCCCCNCCACCCCCAAACACACACACCACACACTATCATTATATGGCTATTATTTTATATTAATAATAACATTATCAATTATTATCATCTATACTAATAAAAGAGGAACGTCACGACATTGTGAGGCGCGGTGTTCTCTCCTCCTCCGCTAAAACTAATTGTGTAATTTTCAGATTACATGCACTACTTCGTAATGATTGTCTCTGTGACACTGTCACCTAACATATCTGTTCATAAAATATCTGTCAGAGTAGATACTCCATCTTATACTCACAATTATTGTCATTTCCTTCTTTTAATGATATGTTTGCATATATGCCTTTAATATACAGTGCCGATGTGAGGGTTTATATGTGTGTGGTCAAGTTTGTAATATGTGTATGTATAATATTATGTAATATGTTTGTATGATGTATGTGTGTCTGATTAGTAGTATATGTACTGTAAAGCACTTAGATGTTTTCGGGGGGTGAGGCATTATAAAAATCCTCTTCATTATTATTATTACTATTATTATTATTATTATAAATGAAGAAGATCAGAGAATGTTTATTTCAGTCATTAACTTCGGATTTGGATTACCATCAGCTACCGAGGTCTTTTTAATGGCGCCCGGGACGTTCACTTGCACGGCAGTGCTGTTAGGTGCGAGCTCGGTTCTAAATAATCGCTCTCTGTCACTGTCACTATCAGGTAGGTTACTGTAAGGATTGTTATCCTCTTCTGAGTCCTCACCCATGCTAGCAGAATGGGAAATTGGTCCAGTTGGATTTTATAACGAAAAGGAATCCTCAACCCTGTGAGTAAATTACCATATTGAAATCACACTCACTCGCTCCCTCCCCTCTTCCCCTCTTTCTTTTTTGTAGTTATTGCAGTGTCCTGTGGCCGCATGCATAATCCTTACGTTAGTTAACGCACTGCGGTAACCACGGGAAACTCCCATAGCATTAGTAGTGTTCACTGCAGTTAACGCAATACGTTGACTAACGTATGTATTATGCATACGGTCAGTGGTACGTCTTAACGACACACAGCTGAATGAGTGACACATAACTTACATTAACTCTGGATTAAGATCATACCGTGAAATGCGCTCAATTTTTATTTTTTTTTTCAATGAGGTATTTTCAGACGGGTCAATTACACCACGTGATCTAGGGGTTGCTAGGATATTTTGATAAATGAAGAGTAATCATACATGAGCAGAGCATGTAAACAAACCAACGTGTGAGCAAGATTTCCTAGGTCACGTGATGGAACTGAAAATACCAAATTTTGGCGCACGTTTTATGTTACTTTTGCGATCGCTGTAATCAACAACTGAATGTCGTCATTAGACCTTACTTGCTGATGGGACAGAATGTAACCGTCCACCGCAGAAAGACTTACTAAGCCTGAGTTGATGGCATACCATCACTCTTACATGGCAATGTACCTGTGTTAGTGCGTTTAGTATGAGACTTTTGAAGATATATTAAAATTATTATAAAAGAACAAAACAAATATTGGCAGTTGTTGTTGTTGTTGTTGTTGTTGTTGTTGTTGTTGTTGTTGTTGTTGTTCACAGCGGAGTAAATATGAGAAACTGAATAAAAGTGAAAAAGATGAAGGATGAGAAGCTGACGCCTCTCAACTTAGGAAAGCCAAATAGTGAAATACGAAAACAAAAAGTGTGCAAGTGTGCTATACGTAGTCCATAATTAATAATGGTACCACAGTGCATATAAGATCAAGGCTCATGTTGAGATGTTAAGAACATTAAAATGCACTGATATATTTTTCCTCAATTAATATTGTTTATTCAAAGATACACACTACCTTTTTTTCTTGCCGAACCACAAAAAAGATTCCCCCGAGTTCTGTCAGAATTGTGAAAAATTAATTGGGCCATTTTTGTAGCACAGCGGCGATTGCAGCTTTACCGCATGTATGTAGTTGTCTGTATGCCTTACCGATATAATTCAAGCTAACCTCTAAACAAGAAGACGAACTTCGATGATGACAAGGAAAAGGCCATATTATCTTATCTCACTGTGATGATTCTCTCATCTTACAAGTTCTTCACTGTTCTACTTACCCCTACAACCGACATTCTGACGATGTGGGTTCTGACAAGTCACAAGCACTGGTGAACGTTGATTTCTCAACTCTAATTTCCCTGTATTCCAAAAACTCACGTATTCCAAGAATCACGGTCGCTTGACTTCTTAGGGCGACACTTCTCCAGTCAAGAATTCTTTGGACAACACTCCTGCAATTCTAGACTGTGACTTGAAGTACCAATATTCCCTCTGTGTTTCAAATCATGCGGTTCATTATGTTGACAAAATGTTGATTCTGTATACAAAATCATGAGCAAACTTCCACTTTGTAGTATTTTACTAGACTCTTATTTTCACAAATTCCTTTGCTCTCTTCGATGTCAAGGTAAATAATATAATGTTAAACAATGCTCCGCCTCGCTGTCATTGTAATCAATCTAACATCCATTCACTGCTGGAAGATCTTCGTTAAACAAATTTGTTTAACTTGTTAAAATGTGTTCCTATTAGAACAGAGGGGGAAAAAAAGAATGTAATAAGTTATGCATAGTTTTTAGGCTGCTTCAGATAAAGTTTCACACACGCACAAGTTGCGGTAGTCAAAAGTTAAATATTTATGCACCTGAAGCGCAGATTCCGTTATAGTAGACAAATTATTTTGAAACAAGAGGTGAACATTGAAAAAAATTACAGGCATAAGTGTGAGAAGAGTTAAACTGAAAAACTCATGGATAAAGATATATTAAAACTGCTTGTTAAGAAAGGAAATAGTAGTGGAAAGACGGAGCCAGATGGAATGAATGATAAACTTGAAATTTCACTATAATAGACAAAGTCACTACGGGTCTCGGCTTAGTTTACTGCACCGGTATGCATACAGTATGTTAATGAACATGTCTGGATGATTTTGTGGATCATTTTAAAAAATCTGAAGTCTAATCGGCAAAAGCTTTTTTTTTTTTTTAAGGTCACAACATTCATTCAGGAATTTTAAATTTGTTGACAGCACAATGTAGATCTAGCGAAGGAGAAACCAGTGTGTATGGAATGGTTCGAATTTAAGTGGAATCTCGATTTTAAATAATCCTTTCATAAGTATACCTTCTATTAATTATGCATTTCACATTCTTTATTATTCTATGACTTTATCAATCAAGCGGACCTCCATATTAAGTATACCACATTAAAAAGTATATAGTTTTTCTACGCACCATGCATCGGGAATTTGCTGTCTAATTTACGTACGACTTCTCCGCAATCGGTAGGTCTCGCACTCGCTGTTAGGAAGTGAAATATTTCAGTCTGTACAGTACATCCGTTATTTGAGAACTTGCACATTAACGATGGGATCTCTTACTATAGTAAGAATTACATTTGCGCATGGTGCTGAATGCGCCCTGAGTAGCGTTCAAAATGCAGAGTAAATGTAATCCTTACGATGGTAAGACATCCCGTTTAAAACGCAGTTTCTCAGTTATCCATTGTTTTTACGTATATCTTTTCTTTTCTTCGAAATGTCAAGGTTAATACAATCGCTAAGCTCTTTCAAGAATAATGCTTTCCTCTGGTCTTGGAAGAATGATTTACAATGTACTCTGTCCGTGTTATGTCGAACTATTTATTTAAGAGCTATTTCTCCAAACTCAGCCCTTTACAACGAGACTGTAAACAGGTCGGGAGTGCCTGTCTGCATCCAGAAAAGAAATACCAACTATGTTGGTATGTGTTACTTAAATATGACAATGTAACTGTTGAAGCTCATAAAAGGAATGAAAACATTCCAAACAAACTAGTTTTATTAATTAAAGTAAAATTTCCTTTTCTCTCACGTCTATAAAAGAAACTGCCTGAGAGCTGAGTCAAAAATTACATTTTCGTTAATACATTTTCGTGAAAATGTTTTTCTTCGTAAACGCGGCATCTTTGGATCGGAGGATATTACATTCAGAAATCTTGGGGTTACCTAAAAGGTTTCGTTGTAAGGTTTATCTATATATTTAACATTTTCTTAGTTTCCTCTGTCTAAAAATTGACATAAAAACTTAAAACGAAAAAATATTTTTTCCTCGTAAGTGTATTTTTCAGACTTCCAGAAGTCTTCACAGCCGTCTTTTCTATTTTTCGTTGTCATGTGTAAAAATATTATGCAGTGTCTATCGGTAAGCTAAATAAGAGATAAATGAGCTGAGCTGAAATGATATAACACTGCATCTACCGGTGGAGTCCGACCAGAAGGAAAATAATAAATACAGGCATTCGACAGTGTCAGGGCCCTTACTACACTATAAATGAAAGCAGTGTTTATGGAAACCATGGTCATAGAGAAGATCGTCCTTATAGTCTCGCTCCTTAAAATACTTTTTCTGTTGCTTCTTGGTAATGTTTAGCCATGCCAAAACATACTGCAGTGCCCCTCGTATTATCTAACCTGAATCAAGAATTGATGAGCTGAACTGAATAAGATGTACTGTGACTGATGAAGTATGAACTGAACACTGACAATAACAGACAGGGTGAAAAAGCTAACGTCTACGAAAACTATAAACATTGAAATTCAGCTGTCATGGTGTCCACATTTTTCTTTAGAAAAAAAAATTACCACAAGGTGTTCTCTCTACATGAGGCGTTATTTTTAGATATCCCCTGTATCTCGCAAGAGATATAATATTAGATCCTTCGCACTTGCGATCTATGAAATGTAAGAAATACTACTGATATAATTATGGTCGTAGGAAACCACATTAAAAATTGTTAACAACTATTAACAACGGCTAGAACTATATAGCAGACTACACATTATAGTTCAGATACTTAAGTCCACGTGAAGACTAGACTATCCTTTGCTCTGATAACAAGAACAGAAGACACTCACTGGTAGTACATCTACACAATGGTGACAGTAACGCTAGAATCTGTTACCCCGTACCACAAAGTAAAAACCACAGGATAGAGTAAAGCGACTTAGAAGGCGAAAGACTTCGAATCGTGTGGCGCGTTGTGACTATGCAGGGGATTATGAAAAGCCACCACCACGCCCTCCCCGCCCTAACCACAGGCCTCCTCTAGTAATGATTGCAGGGGAGCCAATCAGAGGGCGGCGTTAGGGCTGGCTAATTCTACCCTCTGGCGGTGGAGAGCTCTGCAATTTTCCCGGCAGCCGTCAGGAGTCGGGACCCGCCCCCTCGTCGCTTCCTGCTCGAAATAACTCTCGATCATTCCTCGCATTGTTCCAGTGTGCTGGCGTCGTAGAAAAGTAATCCGCACGGCAACACAAGAGAGGGGGGAAAAACGCCACAGAAGACTTACTAGAGAACCGCCAAATTAAATTTGAAGCGAAAGTTCAGAGAAACACGTGGCGTTTTCGTATTCAATGTCAAAACAGGCAAGATATAATCATAATAATTGTTTTCGTCTGTTTGTTTTATTATGCGATGGGATGAATAGTTAAGCAAGGAAACTTCTCGCCCACAATTCTGTCTTCGGTTCTTGCATTTACGCGGCAAGAGGTTACTATAAAAGGAAATTATCGACGGATATGGGCAAGGGTATAATTTCAGTTGCAACCGAGGCATTTGGAAAAAAAAAAAACCCTAAGTGTTTATTATTATTTTCTCATTAGACAAAGCCAGATTTCTCTAATTGCTTTTTGAGATGTGTCAACGTTAATTTTACTTGGTTTTATTTCACTGCAATATACGCGAAATAAACTTCATGCGTGCACTGTCATAAAATAAAGGAACAATAGAATTGATACCAGACAAAGAGAGTTGATGGCTTTGATATAATATCGAACTGGTCAGAATTAGTCATACAAAATTTTGATATCTTTCTTATCTTATAGAATATCTCTTTTATTGAGCGATACAAGCATCTTCGCTTAATACTATCGAAGCTAACTAGCATTATCTCGTAACAGAGCTCATAAACACTCTATATCTCATTTTATAATATTGTGTTATCATATTTTGAGAGCTTAATAATTTTA
>JAWQUT010000261.1:643367-653953 GCA_033807755.1 Ellobium chinense
GGAGGAGGGGGTTAATTACAGATCTGCTCAGAATTCGTTCTCATAAATAAAATTGGATTGTTGTTTGGTTTTGTTGTTGTTGCAGGGCTGGGCGGAGGTGCTGGTTAACATTTTGGGAATACAAAATACGTCAGCTTGCTCACTGTAAAATCCGAGAAAATGAATTGCAAAGCTGTTTTCATCCCTGTCACCNCCCCACCCCCCATGTATTCCCACTTTTTTATACGCCCCTGACCGTAATGCAGATCCATAACAGTGGGCGACCAGGCAGGCGTCGCAACTGCAATCTGCTGTGTTTTTTCTTGGTTGCTAATCACATACCCCAACCTCCAATCCACAGCCTGTACGCCCTCGCAACGGTAATTTCCATTTTTTTGACGTCAGCAGCGTGGAAAAGAGGCTAAGCTAAAAATAACTCACGTGATTATTATTTCTCAATGCCAGATTTAAATATCGCAATGTCGTGTGTGCAATAATTTTAGGGTAAGCGTTCATGTTTCAAATATAATGTACATTGTACAAGCCTAAACTGTCTCCTGGTCTTTATTTTCTTCACGCACATTCTGTCCTTCTCCTTTAAACTAAAAGACACCAGTGAACAGTTGGGCAAGTAATGATGCAGCCCATAGATCCACGAATCTTAACAGAAAGTCCACATTTATATCGTAAAGTTATGGAAATAGTGTGTAGCGATCTTCAAGAAATGTCTACTCAATGTCTAATCCATCATTTATTATCAGTAGTACTTCCGGTTGATTCTTTACTCTATAACCAGTTATGTAGCACTATCGAGCCTGAGGTTTCGTAAATTCTAGCAAAGTCGTGCCTGTCGCGCAGAAATAATGGGCTCTTTTAGGGCCCTTAAAGGTTTGTCTCGGGTATAAAATGAGAGGAGAAGCTTGATAAGAGATTTCACTAATGCTTTAAAGTAAATTTCATGCTTGACATCGGCGCGCTGATTTTCCGAATTTCAAGAGCTGTAAAACATTTCATACTGTATAGAAACCTAGCAGATCGCTGATTTCTTGTTACAGTAAAGAAAATTGATACAAAAACGTATAGTATTTGAAATAAAATGAAAGTATATCCATCATAAACGAGGCAGTATTCATGGCCATGTGTAGGCGGGGCTTGCCACCCGACTCTCTCACGATCGGATAAGATAGGATAAGATAAGATAAAGATAAGATAAGATAAGATAAGATAAGATAAGATAAGATAAGATAAGATAAGATAAACTTTATTGATCCATGCATGGAAATTTGTTTCCATGGAGCAGCTTCAAAAGGAACCTAATACCGAAGCCCTTTTTGTTTTGAACTTTCTCGGCTACGTTTTGTTGTTGTTGTTGTTTTGGGGGATTTGGGGTGGGGGGCATAGCATAAGTAATCCTATGCACCATAGCCTACATTCTAACATAAAAAAAACAAAAACCAAAAACATATTTATCTCACTCTGCGTCTTTCATGTTTTCATTTGATTTACAGTGGCACAGTCCTGACTCTTTTTTTCACATTGATATGTCTTTCTGTTTAATAAGTTTATTTAATTGTTAGTTTGGTCTACCCTTTGTCTTGGAAGTTTCCTGCTTTTCACTAAGAAACAACACGTTTTGCAACGGTAGATCTAAACTTTTTTAATGTATTCTTCTAAAATCTCTAAATTTACCCGCATGCTATTCTGAGTGATGTCACCTGTGACCTTCTGCTCTGTGTCGAATGATACTCTTTAGTTAATGCCCGCTTTGCTGATTTATTGCAAAATTTACCTGCCTGGTATGAAACAGTGGAAGCCATGTCACGCGCTTTAATTTTTTTATACTGTAGTGTAGAAGAACTCTAGCATTGCTAATGACTGCTTTGTTTTTGTCGAAAATATACCAGCATGATCCATGTGATGTCACGGTCTGTCTGCTGTTCAGTCAGCCAATTAGAACATAATATAAAATATTACAGGATCTGGCACGATGTAACAAGAGCATAGGCCCCAGATGAGTATAGAGATCTCGAAAGCAAAAAAGAACAATAAATGTTTTTATGTAACCCAACAGGGACCAATTATATAACGGAGGTCGCTTTATCTAAACACCGCCAGGACATGATGGAAGTTGCGATAAAGTGGAAGGTGTCTGAACAGAGAACAATGGCAGGAAGGTATGGTCTTGTCGTGTCTTTATCTGCTGTATTTAATATCTCCGAGGGTAAGGTAGCTCCGTAAGGAGAAGGCAGGGACGTATTGAGAATTAACTTGTTCTGTGTCCAGTTTTGCATTTTTTAAAGGTAGATATTGGACAAGAAACCTTGAGCCGCAAAGTTCTATGTCCGAGAAATTTGAATCTGTAAGTAATAATATGAATGAATAAAAAGGCGAGCTTCTATAGAACGTTGTGCTCTTTTGAAGAGAAAATCAAAACTTTGACCTAAATTTTCTCAGTTCACCAAAAAGTGGACATAGAACCAGTTAATTCTCAGCCCACGGAAGATCATAGTATGATCTTAAACCAACACTTTACTAGGACTATTACAAGGACTACAGTACTTCCCTGGCTGCTTCAGAATTGGACAGAGCACGACATAGGTCTATGGGAAAGATTATAACCAAAACAGCACACAGTTGTACAGTAAACACACTGTTAACAGTGCCGTGTTAATCCGAAAGTGCATACCAAAACTGCGCTTTGTTTATTTGTATTCCAAGTATACCTCTACCCTGAGCCATACTTTTTTTTCAAGATACAGTCTAGTCTATAATATGTCGGAAAAAAAAAATAATGTTGCTCTCTTTTCATCACTGGGGAGGGAGAAGTAGGATTCAGAGCAGGATGTATTAAAATTTGTGGGTTCCTTTCGATGTTGATACAAGCGGTGAAATTCTGCCACTAGATCATTCTATACACCTATCCATAAAAAAAAACTTGCAATTAATGGAATCTGGGTTATGTTCAGGCTAAGCTTGTGCCATGACAATGTTCCGCTTGATTTCAGTGTTTTATCTACTATGATAAAATTCGAATTTAACCAGGACCAGCTTTCCCCTGTCTTGAAAATAGATTGTCCTGTCGACTGCACTACAACGGTGTGCTAATTTTACATCTTGCGCTGTTCCAGTAGGCAGCTTTACTCCCAAGATGCGTAGTTTGGTTATAATTCATGGGAAAGTCTTGACCGCTATGGCGCCGTGCGTGAAACCAGATGTTGAAGACTAGAAATCGAAAATTCAGCAGAATAAAATCAGTACATGCTACCGACCACGTAATGTATATCGACCACCTGCTATTGGGTTTCAAGAACGACCGTTTCAATTTCTTATATAATTATTTAACCTCCATTGGACGACCACCTATGTACAGCGACAGCAAACACTTTTTCTCGTGCCAAGATAGTAAAAAACATAGCAAAAAGCACAGTACGGCGACTGCCAAATGGCTCATCTGGAACCTTATGGGAGCTCTTCAATGGTTTTGCGCTAGCAATAAGTTTAAACATGTTTTCTCTCTAGGTTAAAATACCATATGGCAACTCAGAGTCTGTGATCAAAATATAATAAATGGAAACTTGAGGTGAAGGTTGCTTTTTTTTTTTTTGTGCATTTTGAATAAAGTCGATCTGCGTAATCCAACTATCTGTCTAACGTGAACTTTTCTTAGCAATGAACGATGGTCGATATACACAAGTTCGACTGTACCAGAAAATTCGTATACTCTTTTCAGTATTCCAGTCCGATGGTCCATTATCTACAGTATTTTCATTCAAATAAAGAATCTAGGCACGTCACAAGCTAAAATTTTGAAATGAGCCCCATTAACAGACCTCTTGAGATCCTACTTTTATCACCGCTGCGCACGAAATGTTGTCATCGTTAAAGAAAAAGTGTGATTAAACGGAATCTGCTGAACATTTAAAAACAAAAATTCTTTCCCTGCGCTACTGGATGCTAACACCATGAAATATGTTGTTCCAGGGCGTCCCACTTCACGCGCACTGTAGCTCACTGCAAAATGGAAGAAAATATGGCCTCGGGGGCATCACGAAATTATAATACCCGCATCGTGAAATTTGTGATTGTTTTTGCTCTTGTCATCGCAGCCTTTGAAGAGGTCTGAGAAGCATTTCTATTTTGGCATGACATATGGCATCAAAGTGGCGGTAGCAGCTAACCCACCACAAAATTTATTACTAACTCAATACACGACAATGTCCCACAGCTGGTCTTTATTTTTATGTTCCTTCGGGTCATAGGCCCTGTTTGAAGTATGCGCTTCACGGTTTGCTTTATTTCACGGAATGAGATCCTTTTTGGAATCCGCCCTAACACTAGGCGCTAAATTTCATGTTTACCTGGACAGAGGTCCTATTTGGGGTCCACCTATCACTGCGCTCCATTTCATGTTCTGTGGGACACAGGCCCCATCCGGAGTCTGCCCCTCTCTATGCTTGACTTCTCGTTCCTCTAGCATATAGGTCCTATTTCGGGTCTGTCTATCACTGATTCTATTTCATGTTCTTCGAGACACAGACCTTATTCGGAGTCAGCCCTTTCGTAAGCTTTCTATCCCATTCTTCTAAGACATAAGTAATATTTGGAATCGGTCCTTCCTGCTGGCCGTATTTCACATTTCTTTGGGACATCGTCCGTAGCTATCTGTAAAACAGTCTTTACCTGAGGGTTCCAGCCTTGTTGTAAAAAGAAAAATTCTTCCACTGGCAGCTTACCTCGACTATCTGTTGAAAATACTAGATCTCCCCAAAGCTGGTGATCCCCAGAATGTCGTAAAAGAGCCATCATAGCATGTGACATCGACTATCTAGTCTTTGTAGGGGGAATAGATGATCTTTACCACAGCTGAAGCTTCGGGCAAATAGGGTCTTACCACATCAAACTTGATGACCTCGATATTGTCGTAAAAGAGCCTCTATGACCTCTATAATGTCGTAAAAGGGTGAGTCTCATTACAACTGGCCATCCTGACTATGTCGTAAAGAAAAATATCTCACCTTAGCAGATAACCTGGATAAGTTCGCAAAAGGGTGATTTTCACCAAAACTGACCACCCAAACTCTATGTCGCAAAAGAGACGAGTCTCACTTTCAAACCTGATGACCTCGATAATGTCGTAAAACAGTGATTTTCATCAAAATTGGCAGCCCGACTATGTCAAAATAAAGAAGAATCTCATCAAAGAAGATGACTTTCCTAAATGAAGGGGGTCTTGTTACAGTCAGTGAGACTGACTATGACGTAAAAGGATGAATCTAACTACGGCTAAAGATGACGATTATGTTGTAAAAAGGATACGTCTCAAGATGGCGACTCAACGTATGTATCAACAGCGCTCTGCCTTACATCAGCAGCTGACCTTTAATACGTCAATAGACAGGTGACTGACCGTCCGATTTATCCGTCGCTCAGTACAAAATGTCATCTGAGCAAAATTAATAATATTTAAATTATAATGAGCAGAACCTCTGCTTTCTAACAGATGAAAAAAGTGAAATCAATTTTGTTTTCTTTGTAAACGAGATTTTTTAACCTATAGTAGACATCTACTTCTTTTGACTGAAGAGCTGAACAACAGACATTATATTCGTCAGTTTTTGTTGTGACTATTCATTTCATACTTCGAAGAGTTCCCTTCATTTTAACATTTTCTGTTTTTGTTTGTTTTGTTTTGGTTTGGGTTTTTTTCCTCGCTTCGTCACTTTATTTCTCCTTTCGTTGACCCTTAGATCCATTAGTCTCGCTTCTGTTTCCAATAGTCGCCTTTGTTCATCATTCTTTCTCTTACTCTCTCTCTTTCTTTCTTTCTTTCTTACGTATTCTCTGTCTTTTGCTCACTCTCTCTCTCTCTTTCTCTCTCTTTCTCTCTCTTTTCCTCTCATTTTCACTGTCTCTCACTCCATCTTTGATCTATTGGTATCCTGGCCTCCCTGACTCGAAATCTAAGGGAAGAAATCCATAATGAAAATTGCAGCCTTGGACCTCCATTTCTCCTTTCTTCTCGCCGCTGCCCTCCCCCTTCCCCTCTTCATCCTATCCACCTCCTTCTTTCCCTAGCGAGTCAGCTCCCCAGCATAAATCACAGTGATTTAGACGTCAAGGAAACTCCTCTTGCACGGATCGATGTAGATCTTGTATCATCGGAGCAGTAGTGAGCAGAGACCCATCCGTTATTCTTTGCAGTGCTGAGGTTGCTGGGGCAGAAAGGCGTATGTGCCACGCTGGTGTAAACAACTTGTGATTTTCCAAAATGGCCAAAAAATATGTTTTTTGTTGTTTTTTCAACATACCAAAACAGCCTTGGGTTCATAAAGCGAAACAGTCAACTGTCTGGCTTTATTGTTTTCATGTGAATGTGCATCTCTATACCCAAATATTATAACGAAAATATATGGTAATCCTACAGAAATATGTGCAATTTTCACAACTCATATACAGTTTCTTCCCACCCAGAGGGTAAAAGAATTTTTCTTGATGTCAAGAAAAATTCTGGCTAACGAAGAATAACAATGGTGTATAATCCAGAATGCCATGGCTGTTTCGATTTATGAATCTTGGTGGTTATGTAATCTATATATGCAATCTATGTTTTGTTGGGCTGTTTTGGATTGTAACCAAACTACTTGGGATCGGGGGTTGGTGTGGAGAGGGGGTAGAGGTGGGCAATGAAGAAGAGGTCAGACACGCATTAACAACAGCTTCGATGTGACTGCAGCCCTTGACCTATGATCAAGATTGTTGAACTGAAGGTGACTCAAATTTTGAAAAACCAAACAAAACAAAAATTCAGGGAAAAAGAAATGAAGGATGTAGGGAAGAAAAGGAAAGTAGACAGCGAAAGACGTTATTGGCTCAAGCATGGATGCTAAAGAGAATGATATAAGCTCGTTCTTTATAGTCATTCCCAGCCTTGCAAAAATGAATACAATGTCATCCAAAATCCATCACCTCGAAGAGTTCTAGAACGAATCATTTCAGGTTTTCATGCAAGGCTTACCTTAAGGAAATGCTGACCTTTAAGCCCAATACCATGTCTAAGGATCCGTTGAGGCCATGAGATCAGTTTTTGATTTATCCAGTGTCTTATCAGCAACAACAACAACAACAACAAACAACAACAACAACAACAACAACAACAACAACAACAACAAGAAAAAGCATTCCTTACGACTAGCTTAAGAACCCTCTCCAATCCGCCTATAGGGCCATTTCCTTATTACATGATCACCGGTTTCTTAGGCACAGACTCCTATACCGTCCAAGCAAATGAATAGGATACGTCCAGACATCAGCCCATACCCTTCCTACTAGCAACCTTGCTATCGTCTCATCGATAATAGCAGGATCCAAAGAGGCGAGAAAAGTGGTCGTTTGATTCTACAGTAACAACCCTCCACTGGGACACTGTTGTAAAATATCAGCCATTCTTTTAAAATTGATTTCTAATCCTAAACAACTATTGCCTTTCCTTAGAGGATACCATTTTCAAAAGCTAGGTTTTCGGACGATGCTTCCAGCCCCAACAGACTCACCCTCCGTAAGAGTTTAAGACCCCGATGTACCTGGTCGAGTACAAACTTATCTAAGTCTTTATCTCCCACCTGAAGCCTGGGCAGTTCTTTAACACTTTCACGACCGATTTAACACCCGCAACAATAAGGAAAATAATTACGTGGGTGTGAGGACCAGCAGACAGCTCGCTACTCTGTCTACGCGCCGATGGCTGTTCATACGGATACATTTCTGTAATACGAAACTCTTAAGTCGCTCTTGAAGTCATTAGACCATCGTCTGTGGGGACAATTCGTGGTCCAGCGTGTCACAGATAAACCTTGGAAGTCCTCTTAGTTTGTTTTGATGACTTAAGCTGAGCTGTAAGCTTAAGGTAGGAACAATTTGGAGGGCCGGATAAGTAGATTTAACGTGGCGATTCACAAAGATGGAGATCTAGCCAGGAGTGGCTGTATTAAGCAATGGTCTCATGAAGTTCCCTCTTCGGGTACTACCATTCCTTCCCTCTAGACCAGGAGCGTCACGAGTCTGTCTCGAGAAATACCTGTTGAAGGCTTTGCCAAATGGTGACTCTATATCGTAATGTGATAGAATCTCTTAAAAAGTATCAGATATTTAACGCCAGTAACTGAATAATAGCGAGGAGCAGCATTTAAAGATGGCTGCTGCAACCGGGAAAAGAGAAGAGATGAGAATGTCTTGAACACCACAGTGGTGCTCCGGAACGTAAAATCACATAGATACTCCTTACCAGGTGCTCGGTGTATTTTATTCTATATCATATATACATATATTTTCTTTATTTTCTTTCTATTTTCTTTACAGAAGTTTGTCGGGAGAGAGCAGTAGCACTTACCTTTTCCAAACTTTTACAAAAACAGGACACAAACTTGTTGTTTTAGAAAGTCAGTCAAACTATTTAAAGCGTTTGTCATAATTCTAAGAGGGATATAAGCGTTGATTTTTTTTTAAAATCTCCATATCTTTAAGTTTCTTACAAGAAGCGATTTAAGCGTGTTGGTTATAGCAGTGACTTTTAAAATGAAAATAAAGAGCGCCCGCGCTTTCTAGTATACTACACTACCTGTATAAACCGAACTGTCATTGTATTGCATCTGAAAGAGAGAACAACACGGCTCTGGACTGTCTCCCTTTAGCTCTATAACCTAATCCATAAGCCATGCTGACCCTATGCGTCCGTCTACCCGGAATAATTACAGGGTACTCGCCCCTTTCGTTTGTTTTCGTAGTCGCCCGGGCGCGTGATATCCGGTTCCGCTCCACGGGAGCGTTTGATTGGCTGACGAGGTGTAATGGGACGGGACCACTATTACGTCAGAAGGAGATGTTAATGCCGCTGTCCTTGCATGAAAAAAACAAAAAGGGACAACAACATAAACCTACTGCGAGAAAAAATTCACCATGCTATGCTATATTTCTCTCTCTTTCTCTCTCTTTTTAATATACATATATATCTATATATCTATATCTATATCTATATATACACACACACATATATATATATATATNCTCTCTCTCTCTCTCTCTCTCTCTCTCTCTCTCTCTCTTTCTCTCTCTCTCTTACTCCCTCTCATCTGTCTCTTCACCAGCAACAACGACTTTATTTATTCAGGTAATCTAAACACATTTTATGAGCAGAGATAACAATATAAGAAATATGAAAGAATGTGTATTACATACTGTACGTGGCACAAAGGCTGGCCAGCAGATCAACACAAGAACTAAACAGAATTTCGACACGACCGATTTAACACCCCCAACAATAAGCAAAATAATTACATGGGTGTGAGGACCACCAGACCAGGCTGACTATAGCCTACGTCATATTTGAACTTTGGCTGCCGATAAACTACTTAAAACGTTTAATTTTGTTCCTCTCTGAAATCCACCCCTGATGTTGTTTTTGTTTTTTTTCTTCCTCTTTTACGGAAAGTATATAAGATCCTAAGAATTCAAATTATATGCCCATAAGATCGAGTTATGAGATGCTTGATGTTGTGAATTCTTGTCCTTCTTCAGCCTTCGATGTTTGAGCATGCTAAAGGCTCAATCCAGCCTGGCTTGAATATAACGGTACGCAGAAGGTTGTCGCAGGTCCCTTGTATTGTAGTCTGCAGTTCAGCTGATCTCCATTCGACCAGATCTCCAACTTCTGCCTGGCCTAGGTTGGTCAGTCCTGTGTTCTGGGGTCTGCCTGTGAGCAAAGCAGACACCAGTGGTAGACTATCTTAACACCAATTATGTGCAGTTAGACCTCGTGTCGTAAGTAAACTGTGATCAGGAAATAGATGTAAGGGATTAAAAACCAGTATTCTAACAAGACAAGTAAACGGTCTCTTCGAGCACAATATGCAGGCTATGAGGCTCGAAATCGTGAAGGAGGTACCAAGACTATGAAGTTCTCTTCTGGTCAAAAGGTGCTAAGTGGTAGTGTGGACACTTTTTGTGTGCCTAATATCTCGTTTGTTACTTCACAGTACTTGGCCGCACTGTATTTTCTCGATTGTTTGGAAGACCTCCCAGTACCAGGGAATTAAATTACAGAGAGTGCCGCTTAATTGCAACTCCTTGGAAGTATTGAAATAATTGAAATAGTTTCGACTGGATGGCGCTACAATTATCCATTGACTTTTAAAGAAAAATGGTAATTTGTTGGGTGGGGAGTGTTGCCATTAAGCGGAGGTGCGATTATCCGGATTCCGATTAAGCGGAATCGACCGTCCTGACTAAGAATCAACCAAGCATCCCTTATTCCTTACCACTATATCTCCATCCCCACTCATTTCCCTCTCTCTTCAATCTTTCTCTTTATTGAACGAATTAGGAGTAAAACGCATCCATTTCGACCATATGCTACTTTTATCATGCCTCCCCCCCCCTTCCCTTCCACGCCCTGTCTCCCACATTCCATCTCTGTTGCATGTATGGATACTCAATAACCACTACCACCACCACCACCACCACCACCAACATCACCACCACAAAAGCAACAAACAATACCAAGAAACACACGTGTGACAGTACATATAGGTCTCCAGTCCCCACCCCAACTCTCA
>JAWQUT010000261.1:660421-672777 GCA_033807755.1 Ellobium chinense
TGAGAGCTTGCTATACGATGGGGTCTCTTACCATCCTAAGAACTACTTTAATTCTGCACGTTGAACGCTACTATGGGTGCATTCAGCGCCGATGCTCTAATATATGTGTAAAAGATCCCATCGTTAATGCCCAAGCTCTCATTGTTGGTTTTAGGAACTAAAGTCATCTGAAGAGCCTCTCAAAGTTGTATCTATTTTACAATCGTTGATATAAAATTTGAATGTAGCGTTTACATTGTTTACAAAAGTGAAGCAGCATGATCGAATCATTACAGGTCTAGTCATAAGATCAAACAGTCGTGGGTTCGATTCCTCGTCACTGCTCTTTCAACAGATGTCTCATGAAGGCATTTCATTCACACTTTCTGTTAAATGGTTTCATGCGTATAAGAAGTGATGGTTATTATCTGAATGCTCGAGAGCAGCGCGTGTATGTAGCTGCAAAACTATGTGCTTCCCAGAGAGTTGAGAGAGTGCTTCACTGATCTGGCCTGCGGCGTAAAAATAATGTGATGTCATGCGAGTGGACTTATAAATCACATTTCATTATTATTATTATTATCATCATCATTATTTTTGTTACAGCAGTATATTATGGTACATATGAAATGGCATGCCAGGGAGATTCGGTCCATTACTATTATTTGTTGTTTATAAATTAATTGCGACACATGGCCTGCCTAGTATAAACATCATGTGAAGTGCCCTCTAAATATCTTTTTTAACATTTTCACTGATGAAGATTCTGACCGGTATCGGTATTTCAACATTTTCAGCCAGATCTGGATTACTGTATAAATTTGTCATTGAACATCACTTTATTCATGTTGATAGCATAGGAGGTTGCAATACTATTGCTGGTGCAGAATCAATAACCAGGAAGTATGTTGTATGTAGCAAATAATGGCCCGAAGAATAGGTGTGTTATATCAGTTTTCCGATATAGCAGTCTCTCTTGTCTTTGGAATGTCACACGCTTGTGCGTATGTGTATGTATATAATATAATATATGTAATAATTTAAATAATAATATATAGAGAGAAAGAGTTAGTTAGACAGACAGACAGACAGACAGACAGACAGACAGACAGACAGGCAGGCAGGCAGGCAGGCAGGCAGGCAGGCAGGCAGGCAGGCAGGCAGGCAGGCAGGCAGGCAGACAGACAGACAGACAGACAGACAGACAGACAGACAGACAGATAGATTGATAGATAGATAGATAGATAGATAGATAGATAGATAGATAGATAGATAGATAGATAGCTGATTATGTGTGTTTGTATGTATGTGTGTGTGTGTATTTATGCGTGCGAGCACCCGCGTATGTGTTAAGGAGGGGACAAAAAAAAAAGTTGCTTATGGATGATTACCTAAGGACCTTGAAGTGGATGCAATAGAATAGAACGTTTGTAACTATGAAGAGTGTTGCCCACTTGTGAGTTGGGAGGAATAAAAAGAAGAAGCCACAAGCCCTATTTAAAAAGCAGTTAACACGTCAGGTAAATTACAAACAATACCAATCATTATTATGTCACTGAAAGCAGTTAAACGATCATGCAGTCATTTAGAGCTAATAACGGACCTGGTCGGGCACAGTCAAGTCACAAAAAGCTGTCAAGAATCTTCATCAAACCAGAAGAGTATTTTAATAAAGAAATCTGCATCACTAACCAAATTCCGATAACAATGGCAGTAATCAAGCATTAGAATCCTCGTCTAGTTAACCAAGAGAACACTCAAACACAGTCTCAACCATCGTTCGTTTACCAGACCACCGCTGAGTCAATGGGATGCGCGTCTCGAAGGCACGTGACCTTCCTAGTGTAAATATCATGCGACGTGCGCACCGAAGATTGGTGTGCAAATCTCGATAGCTATTAGTGCCTTTTCAGGAAGTGCGACCACCGCTCGTGCCGGATGTGCCGCGGCGCCTTGCGGGAAGCAGCTGAGACGCCATCTTTGAGATCTGCGAGTAACAATTCCGTCGGCCCATGGTTTTTAGGATTTTTATGCGCTGTAGAGGCTTGCTTAAGACATCAAATGCTGCTTAGATTTATTTATTTATTTAATTGTTTATTTTATTTATTTATTTATTTTTTTATATGCTCAAAATCTTGCTTAAAGGTTTCTGCATCCAATTTACCTCAGACCTCGAGATCACTTGAATTTCTTGCCCACTCTTTGCAATAATCCGGTCCTTTACTCTATTTTTTCCATATTTCTACTTTTGAGAACTTGCCTCTTAACGATGGAATCTCTTACCACCGTAAAAGAGTATATCAGTGCATTGGTGCGGAATGCACCCTCAGTAGCGTTCAACATGCAGAGTTTGTGTCATTCTTGCAGTCAAATGAGATCCTATTTTAATGCTCAAGCTCACAGCTAGCCCAACCTCATGAACTCGTACATTTCCAGAAACTCGAAAGTCTGAATCGGTCTCCTGGAATTTAATTTCTTGAGGTTGTACTGTACAGACGTCAACAAAAAGATTTAAAAGATAGGTGAAGTTTTCCAACCTGGTTCCTGGTTAAGCTGACCACCCTGTTAACTGAGTCAGATCTGTTTCAGTCCCAAGATAGCCTTGCCTTGTTTACGATTTGTCATTTAAGTGTCCTGAGGATTTTTCAGAGCTTGTGCATTAACGATGGGATCCTTCACCATTGTAAGAATTAGATTAATTCTACATGTTGAACGCTACTAAGGGTATATTCGCACTAATGAACTTATGTAATTCTTATGATAACAAGAGATCCCATCGTTAAAGCGCAAGCTCTTTAATGTGGAGAAGTGATATTTTTTCTTCACTCCAGTAAGGATATTTTTTATAGTCCCTGTACTCATAAAACAACTGTGGTCCACTATATGTATAACTCTCCGGCTTCCATCAAAAATCATTATCATCATCATCATCATCAGTCGCTTTTAGCTCCATTTACCCTACGTCTCTTCTTACCTATTCATTTCATTGTATGTTTCACCTGATGAAGAATCACATCTTTGATTCAAAATTCGTAATTATTTTGTATCTTTATAGAAGTCCATTTTGAATTTTAAGTATAAAAGTGTATTTCTTAATCCTTCTCTGGTTTGGACATAACTTTTGAATTTTTTAAATGTGTTCCAAATCATCATTAGTATCATCTAATCATCATCAACAACAACAACAACACAGCAGTTGTAGCAACAACAACGGCAAAATGTAAACAACAACGACAACAGTAGCCACAACACAAACAACAACATTACATCAACATTAACAATAACAATAACATTAACAACATCAACAACAACAACAAAATCAACAGCAACAACAACTACCCTTCTATCAGTATCGACTAAGCAAAACCTATGGGCTTCAATTAGCCTAGTCTTTGACTTACAAGAAAGTCAATAATTTAGTCAAGAATTTATCTTTCAGGTTGTATTCGCTTTTCAAGTTGAGCGTTCGGATTTTGCAGCGTACCTGTAATTACGGCCCTGGTCTTTAATTAGTTCTTGACTAGCTGAGCGACTGGCTGCGTCATTATAGCTGTCGATCATCGATTTCATGTATCTCTTTGGGAGGTAGATTGTTGACTGAGAGCTAAAGAGATGTAGGGAAGGTAGGATTGTTGACTGTGAGCTAAAGAGGTGTAGGGGAGGTAGGATTGTTGACTGTGAGCTAAAGAGGTGTAGGGGAGGTAGGATTGTTGACTGTGAGCTAAAGAGNACAGTAGCCACAACACAAACAACAACAACAACATTACATCAACATTAACAATAACAATAACATTAACAACATCAACAACAACAAAATCAACAGCAACAACAACTACCCTTCTATCAGTATCGACTAAGCAAAACCTATGGGCTTCAATTAGCCTAGTCTTTGACTTACAAGAAAGTCAATAATTTAGTCAAGAATTTATCTTTCAGGTTGTATTCGCTTTTCAAGTTGAGCGTTCGGATTTTGCAGCGTACCTGTAATTACGGCCCTGGTCTTTAATTAGTTCTTGACTAGCTGAGCGACTGGCTGCGTCATTATAGCTGTCGATCATCGATTTCATGTATCTCTTTGGGAGGTAGGATTGTTGACTGAGAGTTAAAGAGATGTAGGGAAGGTAGGATTGTTGACTGTGAGCTAAAGAAGTGTAGGGGAGGTAGGATTGTTGACTGTAAGCTAAAGAGGTGTAGGGGAGGTAGGATTGTTGACTGTGAGCTAAAGAGTGTAGGGGAGGTGGGATTTTTGACTGTGAGCTAAAGAGTGTAGGGGAGGTAGGATTTTTGACTGTGAGCTAAATAGTGTAGGGGAGGTAGGATTTTTGACTGTGAGCTAAAGAGTGTAGGGGAGGTGGGATTTTTAACTGAGCTAAAGAGTGTAGGGGAGGTAGGATTGTTGACTGTGAGCTCAAGAGGTGTAGGGGAGGTAGGATTTTTTATTGTGAGCTAAAGAGTGTAGGGGAGGGAGGATTGTTGACTGTGAGCTAAAGAGGTGTAGGGGAGGTAGGATTGTTGACTGTGAGCTAAAGAGGTGTAGGGCAAAGGAAGTTGCGTGGCTGTGTGGGCATGTGAGTAGGTCTTATAAATTGAGTACAGTCAAGCAGTGGCGGTGCGTGGCTCAGTTGTTTAGTGGGGATAAAATAGGTGTTTGACAGAAAGGGAAGAGTGACTATGCTTAGTCATTTCTTATGATGAACCTGTCAACAAGCCTTCATGTCCTCGCCCTGAAAGGTGGAGCTTAGCCTCACTAGCCTTTCAGTGGAGACACTACTCTTTCACAGAGATTGTATTGCAGGTAACATAGTGCGCAAGTTAGCATAATCGGTGCAGTAGAGATTCTAGGCAAAATTCCACGCCCAAGTACTGAATGGTGCATTTTTTGTCTCTTTAAAGTGATTATCATAAGGCATCTATCAGTTGCAATAGCCTAAGTTTTTGACATCAGGTTTCACCGAGTTCTTTCAGATACTTGATGCATAATCATAATGAAGGCTTTTCTTGATTTCTGTCTTCTCTTGGCGCAGAGTTGCAAGAAATTAGCATGACACTTTGATGCTTTATAAAGTAACGTTATGTCTGAACAGGAAATCAAGAAAAGCCTACACGAAACCAAGCATGAAAGTATCAAAGAGAAACATGAGAGCTTGGGCATAAACAATAGGATTTCTTACCATCGTAAGAATTACTTAAGTGCATCGTGTAGCGTTCACCATGCAGAGTCAATGTAATTCCTAGGGTGGTAAGACATGCCGTCGTTAATGCTCATGTTCTTAATTGGTGAAATCTCGTGTCAAACAAATAATGTTATCGCAAACGACAGTTGTTCTGAGAGGTTCACGTTTAAGAGCAAAAAATGCACCATTCAGCACCTAAGTGTGCAATTTTGCATCCTTCAGGGGATAAGTTGCGCATCATGTTATCTGCATAGACTACAGCCTCTGGGAAAGAGTAGTTTAAGAGAGAAATATGCACCATTCAGCATCTAGGCGCGCAATTTTGCATAGAAACTCCACTACCCCCATGGTGATAAGTTGTGCACAGTCTCTGAGAAAGGGTGCTGCTCGCTTTATTTGACGCACAGCCACTGCAGTCAAGTCTAAGTTTTTGGATTCGACTCTGAGGTCGAGTGGTTAAGGCTGTGAGGTCCATGGGAAGAACACTTTACTCCCATTTCCTCACTCAACTCAGGTGTGAATGAATACTTGGCTTTACAGTTATGGGAGGACTAAGGCGCTGCTCTGCAGCAATTAACTTTGACTTTGTTATAGGTTTGGTTTGTGGAGATATAGTAATAATAATAATAATAATAAGGTATAAAAGTGTCTTGTCCAGGCTAATGTCCACTCTTGCGACTTCACACTATTATTATCCCAGCAAGCCTGATTACTCCATGACTTTCTCAACTCCCTGGGGTGTATGACAGTGCAGCTGCCATTTTTAGTAATTGGAGGCGTTTGCATTCTGACAATATATTTCACTGCCTGTAGCCAGGTATCTATTTATCACACCGGTGGACTGAGTGAAATTATATCTAACACGTGAACTATTTATATGTATGCAACATCATAAGTGCAATGTATAATTCTGCAACACTGGAAAATATTCACTTTAAGGACAATAAAGAAGATGTATCTTTATCTTTTACCTTCTTTTAAAGGAAGAGAACAACAAGAATCTTATGTTTGGTCGATTTGAACTTGTTTTAATTCCTTGTTTAATTAAGCAGATATATCTATTAATACTATTATCCTCCTCCTTATTATTACTAGTACTAGACAAAGCAGGCAGTATGTCAAGAAATACGAAGTGAATAAAGATTTAAATTGAAAAATAAATCTCTTTGAAGTCCCCTATCACCATTTTACACATGCCTGACTGTACTTTAGTATGCTTCATTACTTGCATACTGATTTTCCCTAACCGCCCTGCATATCTTTTTTCCTCACCTTGTGTGTGAGTGTGTGTGTGTGTGTGTGTGTGTGTGTGTGTGTGTGTGTGTGTGTGTGTGTGTGTGTGTGTGTGTGTGTGTGTTGTTTTTGCTCTGCGTTTTATCTCATCTATCTCCTACTCCTCCCAAGCTCTCACGATCGTTCCACACACCATTCATCATTTCTTTATTTACATTCGTCATTCTCTCCCCCACTCTCTCTCTCTCTCTTTTTCTCTCTCTCTCTCACTCTACGCGTTGTCCTTGTCTTCTTTTTCTCCTTCTTTCTTTTCCAATACCATCCTTGTATGTCCATCCCTCCTTTCTTCCCTCCCTCCCTCCCTCGCCTTCTCACTGTGTGAGTGTGTGTGTATAATTATGTCTGTGTGTGTCTGTGTGTGTGTGAGTCTGTGTGTGTGCGTGCGCACTTGTGTTGTCCGTCTCCTCTCCTTCCCCTTCTCCTTTTTCCCTCTCACACTCCCATCCTTCTCTATCCATCTCTCTTCTCCCTCACTCTCGTTACCAATGGCTCGAGCGCTGACGATTACTGAGCGAAACGGGGGTCATTAGATGTTGAAAATTGAGGAAAATTATAGAAAATTACCTCGATCCCTCGTCGCAAAGGGAAGCCAGGGGAGACTATCACGAGCAATTACAATCAAGCTTTTATTTCGACTTGATTGCGCCGCAAGTCTTGCTCAGATGCTCCGTAATTTATAAACGAGAAAACACGAAGTTCCGGATACTCAACATGCAAGAGAGAGCTATGTGAGAGATAAGGAGGAACATTTCTTATTACTCTAGAATAGTTTTATTCGTATACAGTCAAGTCTTGGTAATAAGAATCGATGTTATCCGTATACAGTCAAATCTCGATGATAAGTATCCGTAGTGCATAGGCTTTATTACACTCATTTTTTAGTTGTACTTTTTATCGAGATTTACTAAATAATGCAATTATGGAATAATAATGAATTCGTACATATGAGATCTATGCTTTATAATGAGGTATACTTATTATTGAGATACTTATTATCGAGGTGTCACTGTGGTTTTGTTGAGCAGTATTAGGTCAGCATACTATATAATAATGATGTAAATGAAAGCTAAAACATCCTAAGTCATTGTAAATATTGAAATTTTATGATTCAAATACTGGGCTAAAAAAAATCTTGCAGTTGAGTGAGGGTCAACGGCATCTGGATAACAAGATAACAACTAGACACTGTATTTTAAAATCATTGTAAATTTATTATCGTTTGTAGATACAGCTTGTCTTTTAAAAGAAAAAGAGACTGCATACTTGACTTGCCTCTACAAGCAAGATGGATCAACATGGAAGATGAGACAAACCATTTCTTGTCATTACTACAGTGCAGAACTTTATCATAGAGTTAATTATTATATCCCAATACTTTGGTGCAGACATTGAAATTTCTGTTCTAAATATTGACCTGGAGGTTACAGGCCTGTAATTGTACTTTCACTTTTGGGTCCTACTATACTTTCTCTTTTGGGTCCTACGACTTAGGGGTTATATTTCATCTCCCCCTTTCCCTCTTTTGGCATGCCATACTTCCAGTAATAATGACTCCAGCGGGGGGAATTTTGATATCATGGGAAACTGTATCCATTTTACTTTATTTTGCCAGGCACTATTTAGCCCTGGGCTGGAACTGTCAGGTCAAGGGTGTGCTCAGGCGGAAGAGGAGGGGTTTGGCGTTGACCAGTGAAAAATGTAGGCTCTGTTTACAAATAGCAACCAAGCTCAAAATTTCAGTGGGCTTGCTAGGGTTAGGTAAGTCTTAAAATTTGGGCCACATAATGAGCTTTAATCTGGTATGGGTCTGGGTGAAAGCTAAAACTTTGGGTTCAGAGGGCAGCTCAAAATATTAATATAGCCCATAGAGGAAAAGAGGGTCCAATCCCATTACAGGTTTGTAACCTGGATGAATCAGAAGAGCGAGGGAATAATAGCATTTGGATTATTTACAATATTCATACACCGGTTTCCATTAGTATTGGTCGTCTAAGTCAGAGACACAACATTTCTCAGATCATCGAGTAACACAATACAAAGCAGAATCCCTACATTTGTGTATCACATACTTGCCTCCATATCCAAGATAGATTCATATAAAAGAGATGACATTTTACTATCATCGTAGAACTTAAACTTCCCCCTGGATGTTCATTTACAGTACAAAAAAGAATGTTATCGTGTTAGTGACCTGTAAATAATAATAATAATAATGTACGTGATTATGGAGTTTAAGGTTTAAAGTTTCATGCGGCCAATTTCAAAAGATAAAGACTTGTCTGCCTAATGATCCTCGATTAGAACACAGGACAAAGTAGAATATAAAATGAAATGCATTCGTTATTCTACTTAATCCCAATTTCTAAGAGACTAGAGTTTTATAGACTAGTTCAGAAGTTAGAATTTAATATGTTGTAGGCAAACAAATACAAATTTAAAGCAATAGTTTTATAGCTTGATGTAGTTTAGAAGCGGAGCTAGTAAAATCGATTATTGCTGCTTGCTCCTCAGCTAGGTGCCCATTTCTTGACAGACTACTTTAATCATGACAGTTACATCCAAATTCAATGGAAGATAAAAGATTTCTCATAAATGTAATCAGTACAGTATAATATTATTCATGTAATCTATAAATGATCTATCTTTTCTCAAAAAACTTAAGTCTGTAGAACGAGCTTGGCTTGACAGTATGTTCATAAAAGATTTATTACAGGGCTTAAAAAACTCAGTATCAACAACTCTGAGTGTAAGTTCACATAGAAATATTGCAGTACAAGTTCAATAATTGGATCCTATAAAATATGGACAGAAAGATGTAGATCTTATAATAGAATGTATTAGTGATATTAGAGCCGAGCAGATTTCCAGTTTTGTCCATCTCCCCCATGTAAGATATGCAGTTAAGTCCTCACCATGGTATAATTTCCAGTAGGTCATAATGTTGGAATATTATGCCTGTACAATATGAGTTGTATCTATGGAAATAAAGAATTTATATCTGATACCTATTCAGCAGTCAATCTCAGGTTATCCATTCANACCTATAAAATATGGAAAGAAAGATGTAGATCTTATAATAGAATGTATTAGTGATATTAGAGCCGAGCAGACTTCCAGTTTTGTCCACCTCTCCCATGTAAGTTATGCAGTTAAGTCCCCACCATGGTATTATTTCCAGGAGGTCTTAATGTTGGAATATTATGCCTGTACAATATGAATTGTATCTATGGAAATAAAGAATTTATATCTGATATCTATTCAGCAATCAATCTCAGGTTATCCATTCAGAAATGAAGTCACTGGCGATATGCATCACTGTTCACAACACAATACACGACTTAAGACATTGTGACCTACTACTGTTTTTACAGCAATATTCAGAACCTCTCATAGTGATCAAGCTACCAGGACAGCGTTATGATGGCTTACAGCTGAGATGTTGAGAAGAGGAAAACATTTGCTGTATCAGCATCTTGTACACCACCCCCGAAATGAAAATTTCATTTCAAACGTTTACATCTATTTTTTTTAAAAATTATTTATCTGTTGTTGCCTGTTTTGCTTCCTGAAACGGAGGCATGAAGATAGCGTAGGGCTCTACGAGTGAATACAGTCAGATAGGTTAAAAAGACTAGCTGAGGAAAATGATTTTATAATAGTCGCCTTAACTAAGTCATGCCCATAGAACAAGAACGAAAAAAGAAAAATAACCAGAGCTGCTTTCCGAAATGTTTTATTGTACCTTGCATTATCATTGTGAGACGTCGCTTCTGTCATGATGAGTGATTTTGTAAAATTTTATCTTGTAAAGTTGAATACATTGTTCCTTTACATTTCGCTTCTTAGCTTTACGACAATGTTTAAACTTATGCACTAGATTTTCTTTCCAAAAAAAAAAGCGATTAAGAAAAAAATGAGATTTTCGATAATTATTAATTAAATGCCCTTTGAAATTGTATGCGTGTATTCCAGCTGTGAACTTAGGTACATGTTTCCAACCATTTCGTTGTTTTTTCAATATCCGTCACATTTAAACGTTGTGCTACATGAAAAACCATCTTATTTCCAACGCCTTAGCGCGTCATTTTACACATGACAACATCACTATCCCGACTCCAGCAACAGACACCAACGACAACAACCACAACAGCGACAGATAGATCAGTTCAGCACGAACAGCTTCTTCCTTCTGACTTGCCCTTCATCGGAGACTCCAAGAAGCAGTTGGGGGCGTGAAGGTAGCAATTTCCTATCCGATGCCTCTCTTTCCGCTAGTCACTGTCCTGCCCTTTTCTCTCCGTCGCGTCCTTCTCTGCCTTTCTTGTATCTCTAGCGGCTCTCCCTAGCATAATGTACAAGATCGAGAGACGGGACGAGCATTTCCTTAATGCCATCTAGACTATTATATCTCCTCAGGCTCTTCCTGACTCTAGATCTGCCAGAAAGGTTAAGGGAGTAAGCGAGAGGAAGATGTGACTTTTGTTCTGGACATTTTTGATACCAACGTCTTTCGACAAAAGGGTTTATCTCTGCTAAAGGTGTTTTGAGAATATGGAATGTTTCTCTTTGAATGCACGGGCGCTCTATTTCAATGAATTTCTTGTCTGATTTATTTTCCTGCGCCATACGATTCGCAGTTTCACTAAAATATTACGTTGGAAGATGGAGATTGACATGTAGATCACGATCACGATTATAGGGCAAAAAACTTCATTTGACGAGACAGTCAATCAAAGTCCTTTTATCAGATGACTTTCACAGTTCAGTAATGGCGTGGCAATGTTAAATTTCTTTTTTCTTGCTTATGTATCAATACATATGGATATTGAATAATGATAATTAGCTTCTACCCTTAGGCTGTGCTCCCGAAAGGTCCCAGCCCAGATGGCCGCTGGATCGGGGAAATAGAGAACCCTATGGCCCATTTCAAATGAGTTCTAAATGAAGTTGGCATTAGCCGAACTTTTCAGCTTGAAAGTTATTAAAGAACAAAAGTTAATTAGATTATATTTCATTTAATAAATTCGCTTGGAATCATACGTTGTAATATGACTTTATAGATCCTGTTTTGCTCGTGGTAGATTACGTCTGTACACATCGAAGGTTCTGTCGTACACGTAGTAATCCAGTGTAAAATCTCTTAAATCACAGAAATGTAAGTGATTTTCCATTGGCTTACTACGAAAGAACCTTCGATGTGTACAGACGTAATCTACTTATAAAACTATCATGAGCGTTAGTAACATCTGTATGATCATCATCTACAATATTTCAAAATGTAGATCCTGTTTTACATAAAGATAACTTTGATGATGATGATGATGATGATGATGATGATGATGATGATGATGATGATGATGATGTTATCTGTGACTGAATGTGAGCAGGGACTCAGAGTCTGAAGGTCGTGGGTTCGATTCCCGCCATGGTCATGTCGCAAGTGCCTCGGGAAAGCATTTCGCTCACTATTTTCTCACTCTACCATTCTGTAAAATGTGTAAGTGACTGTAAGCAGTGAGAGATAATATCAGAAAGTTAGTGTCAGCGCCTTTTTGAGACAGCGGTACTGTGTGCTCTCCAAGGAGCTGAGAATGTCCTTAAGAGACTTAGTTTGCCGGAGAAATAATGATATGAAGTCTCGTGAGCAGGCATTAGCGTGGTTACGTGACCTTTATACCGCATTGATTTTAATTTCAGCATCCCCCCCCCCTCCCCCCTAGGACGTCACTGTCGGAAAAAAGCAGAGAAACAGCATGATGAGTGTGAGGCCAAGAGACATCTAGTAGCCGTAGTGGATACCCCGCCCATTCAACACAGAGCTCACGTTTACCAGGCAAGAGCGTTTCTCTAGATTGTGGCACATGGCCACATGAAAAAACAGGGAACAATTATGGTTGCCCGACACTCTCC
>JAWQUT010000261.1:714234-739361 GCA_033807755.1 Ellobium chinense
TCAACCAACCTTTTGGGTTTTTTTTGCAAACATATATTATACTAAACTCTAGGTCTGACTCTTCAACTCTCACTGCTAAAGACATCTTACATAAAAAGATTCTGCAAAATATCCCCAGATCTACTGGGACTTTATAAGGTGTATTATAAGGAAATGATAATTAATTATACATGACACACTCAACCTGGCAAAACTCCTAAAAAGTCGTTAAAATGAGAAAGAAACAAAGGACAAAGCAAAAACTCACAATTTTACAACATTTAAGTTCTCCCAAAAGTTATCTCCATTAAGATGCAACTCTACTTCATGCATGTCAAGGGCAACTTAAGGGACGAAATAGCTTGAGACATGTTGCCTCTTATTTTTTCCATGTGACATTAACAACCATTAATTACAGACATCAAGATCAGCATTTTTTAAATTTCAGTGTCTATGCATTATACCAAGAAATCAGTTTGCAATATCTATGAGTTCATTTCCAAAAGATATTGTTCCCGCAACAAAGAAACAAAGTAATTAATGATTCATCATTTTGCAATGGAAACCATACAATGAAGGACTGTACTTTTCAGCTGCTGCAGTTGCGTAGTTTCATTCCATGACATGAAAAATTAATACCCTGAGGTGTTGACATGAAAATAATAAAGTTAACAAGAAAATCAAAATAATACAACTAGTATGTACATGCATATAAGAGTGCTGTTTGAACCAAAGGGTTAAGACAAACATGTATGTCATGCGCAACAAAGAGATTAAAGGGTCAAGCCAGTCATCTTTCTACAACCAGAACATCTAATTGCCTTAAGGTTTGTGACACCTATTAGAAGGGCAAATCACTCATTGTGTACAAGCCAATTAATCTGCTAATATATAAAATCACCCTTTTTTGGAGCCCTGCCAGCCAGTGTTAGGGTGTAGAAATGTGTAAAATGACCTGTGATCTAAATAAAGCATCCAATTTTAAAGTTTCAAGTACAATTTGAGCCATCTAGATAAATAAATAAAATGTGTAGGCCTGTGTATTCGTACACGGTCAAAACCAGCCAAATGAAAAATTGGGGACCAAATCAGAATTTGAGGTGATCTTTTTCAAAAGACATTTGTGAAAAATTTTGGGCATTTTCCCGTTAAAAGATCGGGCAAAAGAAATACTTCAACCTCCATGGAAGAAATTTCCCCAAATCACAGTGGTATATGTAGAATAACACAAAATATTAATAGGGCCAAAAGAAGAAAAAACAATAGGTGTCAAAGACCTTAACAGGCAGCCATGTTCACTACAAGGATAAGTTACCAGGATCTCAATGTTTATACAATAGCAAATGATTCAAGCTGGGACTTCCCATTCTGAAAGACTTATGTAAATCTTTTGTCATGCCATATCATCTCTCTTATCCCTGCTCTCTCATTTAAGTAATAAACTTCTCTTCCATTCTCATCCATTCTCTCCTTCACAGTTAAGACCAGCGTTCACTGCAACTGTGTCTACAGCTCTTTCAAACAAGTCATTAGGAAGGCAAAATACAAATATTAAAAAAAACATACAATATCAAAGATTAGACCTTGTTTAATTAGTTAACTCCAATGAAGCTCAATTCCCATTCAAACAAAACAGTCCTGTGATTGTGTCAGTAAGTCTTGGATCCAAAAGTAAAAGATGTATCAGCCAATGAAACCCAATGTAATAGACTGTATCAGCCAGTCATATTCTCCTGACAATGGAAAAGTGGAAAGTGGAAGTAATGATTGTTGGAGTTGTAGCATGTGACACCCAGATGTCTGTGGATGCATGAGAATGGTCCATGATTTAAACATACATTTGCACCCCTGACATTTAAGAAGCATTCTTTCAATGCTAAACAAGACCAACATTTATTACCAAAACATCTCTTCCGACTTCCTTTAACTGATAGCGCTAGGTTTAAAAAAAAAAAACAGTAACAGCAATATCCAAGAATAAGATTTTCACATGAAAACATGCCTGTAAAAATTGCTGAACATCCTTTCAATGCATACCAAAGGCAATGCACTCTGTAAACACATCTAGATCTTGTTCACACAAACCATGAAGTGTAGCACACAGAAAAGGAAAAAAAATTATGTGATCACGATATCAAAATACGGACTTCAGCATGAAAATCAACCACTGATGTTTTCGAATGTACTAGTACATGGAATAATATGAAAGACTGACAATAAATGTTCATTCTATGAATTTACCCTCTCAAAAATGAACACCTTATAGTTATAGCCCCAAAATGTGACATACTTCTGAAAGTGTGGCTCTGCATCATATATGTAGCTGATATTCACTTTCATTCTATCCTGCGTTCCACCAAACTCCCCATCAGCCCAGATCAATCTTTTCTCATTTCCCTGAACATCTCCAAACATCTTCATTCAACCCATCTGTCCAACATCCTCATCAATCTACCCACCAAACATCCTCATTCACTCCAATCAGAGCACCACTTTTTAAATAAAGACTGCACCTGCACTTTCAGAAATACTAATACTGAAAAAAAACTGTATGACTCTACAGCAGTTATATCCCAGACCACACTCCGCTGCTGAATAGCACGTGAATCCTTACAAGGGATTTCTTCTGTGAATATTCCACTTAAGCTCTAGTTGTTGATGAAAAGTAAGTAGACCCACACGGACCTACAGTCTTCCTCTGTAAAAATGATACATTTCTAATATTGCTCTTTTTTTTTGACAATGTGGCATAAAGGTATATTTGGGGATGACACCTTTACATCACTGTGTCAAAAAATCAGTGGTATAATCACTCGATCCAGTCATTTCTTCATTCAGTCTCCTAAGCTCTTCCTTGCTGACAGCCAAGCCAAAGCCCATTTGAGGTTGGTCAGCATGTACTTGAGAGCCTTGGTCCACTGTTCTTCAGAGTTGAACTGCATTCTGTTCGACAATGCAAACACATGAAGGTATAACAGTGGTGTGGTTTGACTGTGATCAAACATTACAAAGACAAATTCTGAGACAGTAGCTTTCCATTAAAACCAGCATACAGTCTCCAAATTAAAATCAAAGGCAACATGGCTCCCGTCCACACTCTTTGGACTATTTCTAAGAAATGATATCATGAAAGTACAGTCGAGCACGGAAAACTCGAATTTCTCCGGGATCGAAAAAAGTGTTCGAGATTTCCGTAATTCGAGATTCCCGTGACGGCAATATTTTCACAATTACTATGGACTAGAGGGACTAATAACGGGAGATAACCACACGACACTAATCTGCTCTGATCTTAACATAATTAGAATCACCTCCCTTCCCTGTTTCCGACGTTTCACATTAAATTATGACAAACAAACTGAATTTAATGAACAGAAGACGAAAATCACCTGATTTCGTCAGAGTAAATCGAACTTCGGTGCATAAGGGTAATCCTAATGTATTCGACGTTATTCGAGGAAAAGAAAGAAATTAGGAGTGGCACTATTGCCAGTCTGCTATTACCTATCGCCCCGCCACGTCACTCTGTGTGCATCGCGTCATGTTCGACGCAATTTATCGCAGCGTGTGTTGACCTAGTCCACCACCCGCCAGGTCGCTCTGCATGCTCAATCACTACACCACCCCCCTCCCGCTGATTCAATTGAGCCACACAAAGCATTGTCTTGATCCCTTGCCCATTACCACGGCACTCCCGCACACCTTTCCCTTATCACTAACACTGGGACGAGCAACGCCAGACAAAGAAAGGCTTTATCGGTCATTTCGCCGCTTTGAGATCGGGTAGATGATGATGAAATCGTTCGAGAAATGCGTGTTGAGAGTTCGAGAAAATCGTGTTAACAATACAAAGAAAATAGAGGCATTTAAAAGGGGCCGATAACAGCGTTCGACATTTCCGTGAATTCGAGATTAGTGTGTTCGAGTTTTCTGTGCTCGACTGTAGTTACTTTTATCAGATGAAAAAAAAAATTGATCTTGCATAATTTTGAGCTATCTGAAGGGGTAGGGAAAGGATCATCCCCATACAATGACAAAAATTCCAAGAAAATTGTGATTAGGAAACAGTCTCAATATAAAAGTCTTCTGATCTATCAAACCAAAACTCAGTTTTATCCACAATTACTTACTGTTAACCAGCAAAGTCAATATCTGTACAGTAACGGTGTTTTTTTTTTTTTATTTCTGCATCTAAAAAAATTGACATCTGACGGCCCAGTTTTTTTCTGACCTTGATATTTTGATTCCTGGAATAATAATAATATAGGCTTCACATCACATTCCAATTGACTGGCAACATATTACTTTTAACATCTCTAGAACAGGACATCAGAAAGCACTGAGGCACAAGGCACAAGGCCAAAGACAGGGATGCAGAGACCGAGAGCGAACTTTTCAGACACCATGGTCAACAAATGTGTTGTTTTTCAATACTGCGGTTATTTCATTATTCTCTCTGTTTGCTCCTTTCTTAAAAATGCATTGTTTGAATTTAATATTCAGTTTTCTACCAGGTATCAGGCTTCAAAGTATGATATACTTACTTGATCGAATACTGTGTTTTGTCTCCCTCATACAGTTTTCCTTTGTACATCTTGTAGGGAAGGTTGAAGCTCGAATCTTCTTTCTCTACTTCATCACGGAACTAGAAAACCCAAACCAATACAGTGTGAGTAAAATATACTCTGCTTAATCCAATTCTGAATAATCGCAACTTCCACCTAATCACTCACTTAAGTGACAAGAGATCAACTTCCATACAGCAGCAAAAATTTAAAGAGAAATGTAGTTAAAGAAAATTTTATGAAATTAGATAATCCTCTTCACAAAACTTTGACTTGTCCACAATTTCCTAGCATTCACTTGTAACATCAAGATTTTCTTGTCCAAAAATGTCTGCACTTTCAATTTTTCCACGAGCGACTAAACTGCTTTCTCAGAATATCTTTCTCATCTTTGATGCCTGCTTTCTCAGTTCCCTCTAGCAACATAGGCCTCATTCTGACTGGTGTGGAAACATTTGCTGAGTTGCCAAACATTTCACATCATATTGTCTTGCATTGTTGTTATTGTCTTTCTTTCTGATTTTTACCCCCTCACTGCCACATTCTCAGATCTGTAAAACCATATTTTGATAAAGAAAGAAATGAATGAAACCTGCAGTTTTACTCCACATTACTTGTCCCTTCCTTAAAATTACTGATTACAATTTAGTGAAATTTGGAATACTTTTCATTCGATTTTCATGCTTTGATTGGATCTGCTGTTTGTGATCCATGGCAGTATAAAGATTACACTCTAGCATACCACAGACACAATACTGTAAGTCATCTCACCTGCTGTAAACACTCCAAGAAGGCAACCATGGCAGTATCAAACCTGCAAAGAAAATTAAAACCATCACACAAGTCTCCAGAAAGGGAAAGTACTCTGTAGGACAATGAATGCAACCAGACAGCAAGCAAGCAGTCAAAATAATGAAAAAGATTACAGAAGTTCAACAGAAATTTGTAATATAGTAGAACTTCACAATCTTGAATTCCAGGGGATCAGTTTGAATTTTCCAAACTGTGAGAGTTTTAAGATCATGAGCTTGATTTAATTAGTATAGAATATAGCCTGGGATAAAAGAATTAATGAAACTGCTGGGAATTCAAGATTGTGAGAAATCAAGGCTGTCAGCTTCAAGAACTCATATAGATCAGTATTTCTACCTGTAAATGATATGAGAGAATTGAGACTAGTTAAAAACAGTGTTATAAGATGCTGACAAAAATAGGAAAGCATTGGTCACAAATATGGTATGGCTAAATACAAAAGCAATCTATTCTTTATATGTGTACAAGCAAACTTTTCCTTAGTAAATTTTCAGGACAAATGTAGTAACAAATGGTGCAAACTATGCAAGGAAATTAGAATTATTATTGATATGGCACTTTAACATGTCTCACAAAGGTGTGGAGAAATAATCGGAGAGGTATCAGCTTGTTATTAAATACTCATGCAATGTTAAAAGCTGACTATGTCATGGGAAAAGATCTCCAAGCTTGAAATAAGAAATGTGACAACAAAAACAGATACACAATTACGCTCTGTATTAGCAGTAAGTTTCGTAAAAGTAAACATGAAGTGTGAGAATGACGAGTCTTTGTGGTTCCAGATATCATGTCCTGATCACAACAAGAGCAAAAAAGTAAGAAATAAAACAGGAAGGTCAGACCAAGATAGGATGGGACAGGAAACATTATTCATTGAGAAATTTATGGTTCAAATGAATAGTGCCCTAGGATACAGTAAACCATAACATACCAAATTATTGGGATAAAAAGTCTTGTGTCTGTAAACCGGATGTTTTTATTGCCTTTGCCTGCCCTGAACAACACACACAATCACATTACACAAAAGCTGAATTCTTCCACACGCTGTAGATATGATGGCCACAAATTAACATCAATCAGAGGAAAGGAACAACACCAGTCATCTCGTCAGTGTTATACGGACATGTGACAGGATGTTTGTGTTAATCTTTGAATTCCATTGTAGGCAGCAAATGTATCAAACAAATTATACTGAGACAATATAAATGTAGAAGACTCTGCCTCATCTGTACAGTTGAATCTTAACTTTTGAACTTGATTACCAGAACTTTAATTGAAAGCTACACAATACATTATCTGACATTGGAGTTGCCGGAACCTAAATGACATCATCATTTTCACCCAGATCTCTGCAGGTCAGTCAAAGGAAATAACTATTTGAGTGATGGCATAATCTTGGTCACTCCTGTTGCATCATAAACCAAACATCCCAGTGACATTATGGTGCTCTTTGTTTACGAAATTAGTTGTTTAGGACCGTAGATAATTTTCAAAGAGAAAGAAGATTAGAAAACTGAAAAGTTATATTTCACGTCCACATCTTATCTATCTTAAATGTTATAAATACTTTCAATACACACTCACTGTCATGACAAACCACCAAAATTCATAATCAAAGTGTTATTACTATATAGAGTTAGATCATGTACACATAAAATTTTGAAGACTATTTGGGCAGTTGTTAGTTTTCATGCAGCAAATTCAATACACTTATTAAACACTTTTTCCACAGTGTGCAGCATATTATAAAGGTATACTTTTTTTTGCACATATCTTTTGTTAGGTGTTACTTATATAAAAAAAAAGAGTTACAACATATTATATAAAGTAGATATCTGTATAAATATTTTAATATTTTTAAAATTTTTGTTTTGCCCACAATAAGATTTGTTAATCCCCAACCTATTTCTACATCACAGATGGCATTCTCCCTCCTTACAGGATGTTTCCAACACTTCTCATCATGTCATTTTTATGTCCCTACTTACAGAGGGAATGGATGAATGAATAAGTGAATGGAAATTAAGCAAAACTGGCTGTTCACTCCACTTTAATGAGCAATGAATGGAAATTTATGCAAAATAAAGCTAATCAAAAGTTTGTCATCTGGGGTTGATTTGTTGAATCAAAATGTTAAAAACATGAATTAAATAGTGTGTCCCCTCCATATACTGAATGTTATCTATGTAAAGCATAACATAAACGAGCTGGTAATGCAGCTGTCACTGACTGAAAGAAAGGCCTCTCAGGCTGCACTGAGGGTAATGGTCCCCTATATATGATGGGTTCAGATGAAAAATGGACATGCAGGAAACTTGGAGAACAGGACATTCCAGGTGTTATACTGAAAACTTTTCATGGCAAACAATGTTTGATTAGCTTTTGGAATGGCTCATATGTCTTCAGAAGTCATGAATGGACGCAACATGACATGCTGAATCTGGAGGAAACATGTTCTTACTCTTCCACACAGTAAGCTCCAGTGTTACTGTGTTCTGTCAAATGACATGGAGGCCAGTTCAGGTTAAACACTCAAATTTAGCTTATGATACTTAACCAGATGCCATTACCCAGTGTGGATGCACTGGGTAATGCCCAAAACAACTTGACATTAGAGCAATATAAATTGCTTTTAGGTCCCAACTTTACCTCAGTTTTGTGCTGAAAAGCATGAACGTTGATGAAAGCATTAAAAGATGACAATATATAATTTTCAAAATCTACTAAATGAATATTTTTTAATACTGTAATTCACCAGCCTTAGACGGCTTGATGAAAAGACATATATCTAACATCTGCCAAGGTCTGCTGGTTGTATATATACAAAAAGGTACTCAATACTCTAAGGTGTGACCACCAATTTATCCAGCCTTACAACTATCAGAAACACCAAGTTCTATGATCTAGTTCTGTGACTCCTCTGAGCACCAGCCCTTGGTATTGGATGGCCTTTAAAAACTTCAAATCTTATCTGCTGAAATTTTACACAGATTTAGCAGATGGATATTTTCTATGAATGCTGGAAATTTAAGATTTCTAAATGCTATGATTGTGGCATTAGAGAGAAATTCAAAACAGAAGTTTATCAACAGCATACGGGTGTGCAACCTAACACACTGGTCCTGGCAAGTCAGTTTCTAATGTGTCTTTAATATTTTTTTGCTGTGACAAAAGTATAGTACAGTCGACCCCGCTCAAATGCCCTCCCCTTAATCGCCATTTCTACTTAATCGCAACTCGCTACAGATAATCGCAACTCGTCAGTGGCCATAAATACAAAAAATCAGCGGTATAAGGATTACAACTGATAAATAAATATTTACACTGATGGTGGAAACTGCAAGATGGAGGGTAGACTGATTGATGAGTGACAGCTCCCATGCTGTGATAGGTATGATAAGCCCCTCCTCTCCATCCCCCCTTCTCCTTGGTTTTGGCTATCTCCTATAATGCTGTTCCATGCAATGGATGAGGCCATAGAATTTTTGTGATGGTATCAAGCCCGTGAAAACTCAGAGGGAAAAAGTTACTCCTCACTCTCTTTAAGCAATAAATGGCCGAAAATACCAGCCCCATATAATTGCAACTCCGCTTAATCGCAACTTTTTCCGTGATCCAAAGGAGTTGCGATTAAGCAGAGTCGACTGTACCTAAATCAATGAGAGTTGCAGCAATTATTGGTCATATCTGTCTGTTAATGTACCTATTGTACCAGTTTTTCTTTTACTTGTAAAGTTCCTGGAATTTGAAATAACTTTTGTTTTTGGCTAACTGGTATATAACTTCGTCATACATGCTCTCACTTCCCATGAAATTCTCTGAACTTTGCATGGGTTAAATCTTGGTCACATCTCTCAGTCTAAACATATCTATACTTATATATTTATGTTTATAAGCATAAAGTTATCTTTAGGGAAAAGAAAAGAAAAAAGGTGCATCATTAATTAAAGATAAGGATAGCTTTATTTGTCCACAGAGGGAAATTTGTGTTCGTTTCAGTGGAAAAAACAAAGAATACAAATGAACCAGCTGAAAGTTTAAAAATGATGCTGAAACCAGTGGAAAACTGATAAAAACTTCAGGCATAAAAGTAACTTTGGATAATTTTGAATGATGTCTTGAAGTGATGTTATCCTTTATTCCCCATAATTGCTTTCTCAGAAGAATAACATCCTCAGATTTCTGAGCAATCTCAGAAAGGTGACATCCCCATGTTTGCTTCTTTTGCATATCTTTCTGGAATACCAGTCACTGAATATCAGGATACATCACTGACAATTCCCTCCTCTTTATACAGGCAAGAGAAGATCTCCTACTAAAGAGGTACACAAAGCAAAGAAGCACAGGTATACCAGATGGCCAAAAAAAAAACAAGTTGACTTAAGTCAAGGTTCAATAACTTCATGTGTTAAAAAGAAACTGGGATAAAATTTTAACCACAACAGATGTCATCATAGTTTTTGCATATTTCATTAATCCAGGTCCTTCACTTTTGTCTTGGCAAGATAATTACAAACACATTTCAAAGATGACATGTCGAGCCAATGTGTTACTGAGCGTACAGTTGTTAGCCATATCATTTTAACTTTTCAGCTGTGACAAAACTTAACCACCAACTTCACTGAAATTTGCCGCATTTGGAGACAATATCCACCTGCTAATGTGTGCCAAGTTTCATAAAATGTGACTTCTTGAGTTTATTGAACTTTGAAATCAAGTTAACTTTGTTTTTGGCCACTTGATATAAGTACACTGAGAAAGAAGAGAAAAGATGGTGCATCCACCATTAGCTAAGAGCGCGACAGCAAAGGTACGAAACACTAGTATCAAGAAACAGACAATACATCACTCAAACCACCACATTATTGGATGTAAATGCAAGCTCATCTATGACTACGCAGACACAACCACCTGGAATGGTGCACAATTAAAAAATGAATCAGATGCTTATTTCCAAGAAATCAAACCTTTAGTCCCCATTCAAACACTACATTTCAGTCATGCTACTAGAGTCATCTAATATTTTCACATTAACACCTTTCTTCCACATATCCCCATTCACTACATTCAGCATCTGGAATTAACTGTTCTTTTCATCCACATATGATTAATCAGAGTCGAGATCACATAGCAACACAGTGATATTCTTTATTTTGTTGCTTAAGAATGAGGGGTAAAGTTTTTAATTTTTCTGTACACCCCATGTGAGCGAAAAGTGTTAATGTATCCAGAAAAAACTGTCATTTATAGTGCAAGCTGCAAACAGATGCATAAGTATATAATGAGGATCATAAATGTGGAGTATGAGAAATATACTATAAGTGCAACAATGATAAGCAGTGGGTCTATGAGTTTCTAGATATAAGAGAAAAGGTACTGCAGATATGTGAATCCTCCTAACATTACAATTGTTGAGATGTTTTGCAGATAAGGAAGATTTTTCTAGTTTGGTAATTGACTGATTCTACTGTTGTGAAGTCTGATTTCTGATGTCAGCAAATGAAAGCACTTACAGATACAGTCAATAATTGTGATTATTTCCCATGTCTTCACTACTGAGATGAAACAATCTATTCTGAAGCTTTTAAAAGAAAGCGTGGCATTCTATCAATGCAATACTGTTGTGCTCTTGCGTGGCAACAGTACCAGCTGACCAATGAAAATATAATTTATTGTCTAACTCATGCTTTTGCCATCCTCGACCCCTCTCCAACCTCTCAAAAAAAAAAAAAAATCCTGATTACATCTTTTACAACCTGCTATAAGTGTGGTATTACTATGCTATGATAATATTCTGGCAAGAAAGGCAGCTTTAAACGGCTGAAAATAAGCAGGAACAATATAAAACTTTTTACACTGTGTATATGTGTAAACAATGGCAATGCAATGCCTTTGTGACAAGGCTTGGGGAATCACTTTATGTCTGACCTTGAGAAAACTGCCAAGGAGGTTGCTGGATATAGCAAAAGAGATAATGACTCTTATTTACCATTTCTGGATATGACCCAGATGGTAAATGAAGAAGTGAAAAAAAAAATAATGTGTTACAACATCAATGCCATAATGGGTGTAGTGTCAACCACAGGGGCATAAAAAAAAAGACTTGCAGGGTGGGCTGGAGTGAGCATGAAACTGCACATTTTGGCATCATGAAACGAGACTCTTGAAAACACAGACTGAGGGAGCTATGACTCCACTGTAACAAATTTGTCGTTTCCCATTTCCAGTAACGACACAGATGCAAGGAAAAATTGACCACTGCATCAGTGGTGCATCATATCCAGTGTTTATTATGAGCTAGCTGTTGATTAAGTTGTGACAAAACTCACTTGGTATCCCAGAGGAAACGAATCCCTCCTGAGCCATAGAGAGGGTATTCTTTCTTCTCCTCCAAGAACTCAATGTAGGACTGATTGCCATATGGCACAGGACGGTACCTGGGTAAGAAGTAAGTCATGATCACATTACAGGCTCATATAACGAGACAGAATCAATAAGTGTGTGAGAGGAGTCAAGAGTCAGTCTCACAGTGAAGCAGTCAAAAGATTTCCAAAATTTTAATAGTAGTTAGTCAAATATCAAAATTCCACTCTAATATCAAATCCTCATTTTTCACTGTATTACTGTCACTAAAAATGTATAACACCATGTTCTACAAATTTAGGTTTAGTGAAAAAGGGGATTAGTTGCTGCCTCAGGTCTTGCATGAAAGAAATAATTCCACATGAAATTGTCACGTTCTTAGGTTTTTGTGTTTGCACATGTATTTTATTCTTATCAGAACTAGCCCAACATCAAGGATAACGAACCAGATGTACATGTATTGTACATGAACTTGAATCACTTATGACAGTTTTGGCTCTTTGCTCTCAAAATGCTGATTAATGTGATTTCAAAATCTGCATTTGAGTCATTTGACCTAATTTGTGGAATACAACTATATATGTCAGCAAAGATGATATAAATAACTTGCAGCAAGTCAACACGAGATTTATGTTACTGGATTTGGAACTCAGATATCAGGCTCTAAATCTGATTTGGTCCAGCTGATACTGAAGTTTTTAATTTCTGCAAATATTGAAAATAAAATCACCTCTGTACATAAAAATATTGGTTCACTGAGCAAATGGTTAGTAATATAGATGAAGTGTTTTGTGAAGCAGATTTGATGACTTTTATAGTCAAGAATTGTTCTTTGTTCACGATTTTCTTAGAAGTTTTTATCAAATGCTTGGGGGTGACCCCTACCACTTCACATGATTATATCTTGGACCAGAATAATACTAAGTCAAAACTTTTACCTACTGAGGGTAAAAGACATTTAACTTTCACAGATTTTCATGCCGTCAAAAAGCAACTCATGCTTCATTTTGACTGGCTGCAAGACAACTGTTCCTCCTTTCATAAGCCCGCATTATTCTACTACAAAGTTGTGTTGAGATCTGGTATTCACATTACTGCTGTTGCGGCTTATATGTTTGACATGGCCAATCCAAATGTAGCCAACTTACTTTGTGAATTTGAGTCCAATTTTGTTGGCCAGGGATACCAACAGCAGCACCACCTGACCCCAAGCTGCATTGATCTCGGACCATTCAACCTAGACGAAAAATCGTAGAGAGGAAATCATGGCTGGAATTACATTCACAACCATTCCATTGTGCATCCAGAGCCTGAATAGATTATATGAAAACTCTTTGGCCAGCATAATATTCTGGCTTATTATATATTCATCATACTTTGAGATGGATTTCTGAACTGCAATCTGCCAATTTAACAAGAACACTCCCAAACAAATTGATTGATACTATATACTGCAATTTCATGTTTTCTTAGTGTACACATGTCATAAAAATGTGACTAAACTATACCATGAACTATTGTCAAGAGAATGCCTTGGAATTGAAAGGGTAATTAACCTCACAAGGTTGTGAAACATAAAGTATTAAAGTATCTTCATTCCTTCCTCGATTTTCCCTCATGAAAAATCTCCTTTCTTTATCTCTCTCTCTCTTTATCCCTGAAATGCCTCTGCAGAGAGAGAGGACATGTTTTTGGAGGACATGAAATACAGTCAACAGACTTCGAAATGTGTTCCTCATTCACCCCCAGCCCTTGTCCCGATACAGTTCTATACATGAAGAACAATAACCAAGTCCTTACCATCTTGCACTCTTAAAACAGTCTCTTCATGCAGCATGCACATAATTCCTTATCCCTATGACCTTGACCAATACATGGAGTATGAAACAATCTGTGGCAGCTTGTGGTTACTTACTGTGGTTCCTGGAAGTCTACCAAGTCTAAAATCATTGATTGTGCCAAATTCTCCATCGTGCCTGAAATGTCAAAGATGATACATCGATATGTGAATCAGACAATAAAATATAAATCTTGATCACAAACAACATAGCGATCATAACGGCTCCTGAAGTTTAAAATGAGTCAGTGCAATTTTTCCAACTTACCATCGATGACAAAGCATCCAACAAATGACAGCGAGGTAGCTTTTAACTTCATCAATCAAGTAAAACCTAATGGTTTTACCGATCAAATAAAACCTAATGGCTTTTCTTTTGTGTGCTTTAGACCCACTCCGTTAAGAAAACACCCTGGCGTTACTTAGTATTGGTTAATTCTTCTTTTTGGTGGGGAGACCTTTTGTGAAATTTTGCTCTATAATATTAACTTCAGCCATTCGATTTTTGCCAGGTAGTACTGGAAACCTATTGTGTTAATTTTAAAAAAAAAATAAGAGAGAAATATCTGAGAATGTGGTGTACATCAGAACTTTACGTCAGATTTTTAAAAACTCCCGTACTGTGAAGTTTCTTTACATAACAGCTTGTTACCAGGAAAACTGAGGATGAGCAGCAATATAAAATCTAATATATTACAATCAGAATAACTAGGAAGTATTGCTTCCCAACCAAGTATTGCAGCCAATCAAAATGAGGTTTAGATTTACCTTTTGATTATGTCATTGGTATGTTCTGAAACCTTATTTATATGTCCTGCTACTTAGTGAAATAAAGTATTGATCCAGCATAATTCTGGCCCATAATACAGACATTTGAAGTGACATGGGACTGCCCTTTTGCAACGGAAAACAGTCTGAGAAAATTGTGATTGAAGAACAAGTTCCCACTATAATCTAATCTGTCCCACAAAAAGTCAAATTTATGTATCACTCTTTCATAAAACCAATGTATTTGTATGCAGCAATTAATTTATTTTCAATTCCTACAAGCAAAGAAAATGTGATATAAGAGTCTTATACCTCAACAATTAGTTTAACAACATAAACCTCATTCTGACTATTTGCAAGATTTTTCCTGAGATCCAGGGTAAACCAGCAATGTAAATGTAAATGTCAACCAGCACATACCATATATGGAAAGTTGCATTGAAGACATTTGTCTTTTTCAGTCTGTCCAGCTGAGCCTGTGCATATTTTAGCTGATTGTCAACACTGTGGATGGAAACATTAGTGATATGAACTGAAATATTCCTTAGCACATTTTACAAGAACAGAAGTAAACAGGAAATGTAGTGGAGCAAAGGCAGCGATGCATGAAATCCTTGAGATAACCCTCGGAAGGCAATGTGACCATGTGATTTGCAAGTCGTACTCAGGAAATCAGTCTAAGTTCTGTTGTTTGACTCTAGGGCAGCTGGTTTATATTGTAATGTCTTTAGGAAAGACACTTCACTTCCATTTCCCCACGCAACTCAGATGTGACTAAGTACTTGGCTTTAAAGCTGGGGGGACCAGGATGCTACACTGCTGCCGACCAGCAATGACATTGTTTTGTATTTCATTTGTAATATTATGTATTTACATATATTATGATGTGTATTGTTCTGGTTTGTATTAAGAATGAGATGTATAACACTGTATGACTTTGTATACCAATTTCTCTAAAAGTGGTATTTTCATTTTCATGTTTTTCACAGTACCTTTTTTGTTCATCCTCCAGTTCTATGGCAATTCTGCACTGATCATTGTAGTCTCGCCAGTATCTGGGTAAATAGGAATGAGGAACATCAAGTAAACATATACATGGGCGGTATACCACCACTGTGCTTTGAAAATGGTGTAAGTCAGAATTAGGACATTTTTGTTGTTTATGAGATCTAAGGCCCATGTTGACAATTTATAAAAAGTAAGATGCACCAATATTTTCCAGCCGAAAGTGCAGCTGCAAAGATATACATGACTCCTTTTCCTTTGCTACAAAAATACTTTCCCAGTGTTCTTTCACATGGCTTAAGCCATTTTTGAAGCACAGTGACAATATGAAGCAATGTAACGACACAAAGTCTCCCTCAGTTAAATGCACACACAAACCCTTGTGCAAGCAATGTCTGTACGTAAATCCATATTCCTCCTATTCAATTTATAAACATTTTTTATTAAGCATCTCATTTTAGCCACTTCTGGCACTTCTGAAAGAATGCATCTGTGCATCAGTTAGTAAAATTTCTTCACAACATGCTCAAATAGAGCCCTGTCTTGCTATCTAGAAAGAGAAAAGAAATCAACCTGCAGTGGTCAGTTTTGGAGTCAAATGGCTTGAAAGTCATAATCCCAAATGCTGTGTAGCATGAAAGGGTATTTGGAGAATTTTTTTCCACAACTCAGTAAATACACTTTTGTTGAACAATGGTTAGTAGTGTATTCAGAAATGCATTGCAATGTGAATTCAATCAAAACAAAAAGGAGCTTGAAATCTGCATTCCTTCAAGTTTTGTGTCATTTAATAGTAACTAAAGGTGTATGTGTGAAGAGCAATTACCTTCATGATACTTCCCTTTCATTCAAAACCATTCAGAGATCACATGTAACAATTTGAGAAAATGCTTTTCATTTTATATCCATGCCAGGTACGCACAGTAGGCCCATACACACATTCACAAATACACTTTTACTAAAAAGAGTGCAAGTCCAGAGGAAGCCCTGCATTTTTCAGTTGCACACACAAGTTCTAATCATGAGCAGTAACAAAACAGCATACGCCTTCTCCTCCTGTTCCAGTTTCTTTGACTTCTCTTTCTCAATGGCCATTGCGTCGGCAACCTTTGCTCTCTCGATCTCAGCCTGAGCTAGCTCCTGCTGTAACTGTTTCTCCTCCTGGATAAGCTATTAACAAATAATAATAATATTATTAATAATAAATATTATAAATTTTGCATCCAGGTTAATGTCTGTTTACATGATTTAACATTATTATTACCCCAGCAGGCCACATCACTCAATATATGCACATGAGATAAATCCCCCCTCCCCCCCCCCCCNTAAATTTATAATCACCCTGAAACAAAATTTCTACATTCTTATCAGAAACAATGTTCTGATTCTCTCAGTCACTACTTAATTTATTGGCTCATGAGACAATCAACAATCAGTCTACCCTGGATCAGAATTTCCTGTCTATGAGCCAATATCATGACAAAAAAAGAGAAAATGGCATCTGGCTTTAAAGTTTGCACAAATTCAGTGTCATTCTCTAGAACTAGCACTTAAGAATTAAGTTATTTCCTTTTGCTTTTTGGTGTCTCCTGTCCAACTGAAATGCATATTAAGCAACTTCAGAGTGGCCCTGTATTTAAGAAATATGTATAACACAAGGCCATGGCCAGCTTTCTGACACTCCAGGCTATGGGTTTAGCAGTGGAGTACACAGGCCCAGCTCTGGGCCAACCAAAGGCTAAATAAAAGCCAAATTGCATGCCAAGTCTGAGCCTGATGACAATCCTGTGACAAGAACGGGCTTACCTGTTTCAATTCTTCATCCAGTTCTGACTCATTTATAACATCTTCAGAGACTCCCAACTTGTCCAGAAACTCTCTGAAAGAGAAGTTTGGGTTTGACTGAACAACATACCACCAGCATGACAGAGGAAAAGAGTTGTGGGATCTCCAGCTGCACCTGCTAATTCCTTCCGGGAAACCTATCATATGGTATTCCCTCCCACAGATGCACTCTTTTACAAATACAGCAGAATCTTGTTGACATGAAACTGAAAGGACTGGCCAAATCTTAGCCAGTTAAGCAAGTTTTGTATTATCCATTGTCATAAGGGCAAATGAGTATCTTTCACAACAGTTGTGGGAATAGAGTTCAGCAGATTGGACAGTTGTGTTGTCAGAGATCACTATATATTGTCATCACCTCTGACTGATGCAATATTTAATGTAATCTCCATGCACCACCAATGGACAAGGGGAGGAAAGATTACAGCTCACCAGCCATGTTAAGAAAGGTTCTCTGAAATTTGGTATCGTGTTATTGAAGGTATTTTCCTGTGAATAAAGAGGGCCTATGGATGATGGATGTTTTCATTTGAGTTAACGAAAATATCAGGCAATGAATAAATTCTACTGTAATATAAAGGACAAAGTGATCATCTGCACCTGAAAAAAGCCTCACATCCAATGTATAGCACAAAGGTAGATAGCTCTTATGTGCCCTTGTTATACCAACAATGAAACGCCAACCTTCCTTATCCATTCCCCCCCATCCCCCAAAAATAATGTTTAATCTGTCCCCGCGGAATTTTGCAAGAAAAAAATCAAAATTCTGCAACCAAAAAGGCAAATTTTGCAAAAATTTTGCATTTGTTTTTCCCCTCCACACACTACCTATTATTAAAAATTCAATTGTAAACTTTATTTTAAGAACGTAAGACCTCACATGCACACGACAACATCCTTCAAAACTCAATTAAACAAATCCATTATTTCCTTTAATCAAAAAAATTATTTCCATTGAAGTTGTTGAAATAAAAAAAAAATCAAGCACCCAAGGGTGACTTCACGAAGGCTTCTCTTCCTCTGTGAAAGAACCAGATTGTAGAGGGAGAAGCTCCTCTCTATGTTGGCCGAAGTGACTGTTGCGAGCATATAGTGAACCTCGACAACAAGCTAGGATTCAACGAGACCTCGAATTCAACGAGGGAAATGAAAATCCCCATTTTTTCCCCCCTCTTTGTAATACAGTAGTAAATGTACCTCAAATCCAACGAATACAAAATTCTAGCAACCTCCTCGGCTCTAACGAGGTCATCGTCCTGAAGTTAGGCCGCCGCACACCCTTTTCATGCTGTTCATTCAAACTTCACAAAGCAACAAAGCATGACAGAACAACGTGAGGCATTTATACCACACTTTTAAGTCAGGATCAAGGCATCCTTGACACTATTCAACATCTAGTTTTCAAATTCTTCACTGAAACATTTTCTCTCACTCCTTTCTACTAAAAACTCATTCTGCTATCAGTTCTTTTCAAACTGTTGAACTTGTCCGTAACTGCTCACCTGTTCTGTAGTAAACTGTTAATGTCACAGCTATTCCACTACAATTTCAGGCAAATCAGATTAAAGATATTTGTTCAGTTAAACCAGAAGTTACACCAGAGAGTTTTGATAATAGAGTATATGTCCTTGGTGCGGCTAGAGATGAAAAAATATCAATAATGCAGCATGTTAACAAAAACCTGAATTCTGATTAATTCAGTTTGACCAGTGAGGATTTGCCTTTGCTGTGTTCATTTCAGTTGTCCCTCAAAATAAGTTCTATATGAGTGTCAGGTAGGTGAAATGTGAAAATAAGCTGGTGCTTATCTTTGTGATAATGCATTGTGTATTGCATTGACTCTACCTGTATTCCTTGCTTTCATCCTCCACAATTTTCAGCTGGTGATCTAGGTTGTCTAGTAAGTGGTCAGTGCACTCCTGGAACATACAGTGATGGAATATTTATGCCAATAATAGTTCTGAAGACTGATATTACAAAATAACCACTAAGCTTCATCTCTATCCATGTGGATCAGTATTAAAACTGAGTGAGGGGAGGCATTATCCCTTTGTCATTAATTTAGGGGGAATTTATAAAATTTTAGAGATTTAGGTTTTTCTCAAATAATGCAAACTTTTTGGATATAGGAAAGACAGGGAGATTGGCACATATTCAATAAATTTTTAGAGGGGTGGATTTTGAAATTTAAGGGACAAATCACATGACCATGTGCTTTGAAGAAACATTGCATTTATTTTGATATGTCAATTTCCCATATGTTGATCTGTTGTTAGAGCCAGTGTAGGATTAGCAGATATTATCCAATATAAACTTGTATTTCATCCAACAATGACTGGAGAAAACTGGATGGTGTACAAAGACATCATTTAACAGATGAATAAGCATACTTTCTCAAAATATTACATGCTGTTACATTTTAAACTCGCACATGAACTCTAGTATCATCATCAGAACAGGCCTATTATTCTGCACAAAACACTTTCTTCCATAAGGATGATATAAACAGCACTCAAGTTTGTGCAAGAAATCCAGATCACTGTTGGTGAATGTAAACTTCAGTGCTTTCTTACCTCACACAATGGATGGTCAATATCAGAATGACCTGACATGAGATCAAACAGTTGACCCGTCACCTGAGGAGGAAATTATAATAGGAGGCATGAGACTCTATCTTCAGCATATTATTATTAAACAGATCATTCTAATGTGAAACAGAATTATCCCAAAGATCCAGCTAAGGTGACTATGCTTTGTCATTCCCTGGAAGCCTGTACCCTTGTGCTGTCTTTCTCAGAAACTTGTGATTAAAAGTAGAGGGTTTACTGAACGGACTGCAATTATCTAGAGTAAACAATGCCTAAGAGAATTATGAAACAGTTGTGGGTAAGCATTCTTGATGCTCTGTTTTACTTTACTTTATCTGATTCAGCTGCGTAACATCAACATACATTAACACCTTACAGCATGATTAAGTGTGAAATGTAGAATAATGATCAGGGAATTTTGTGACGATACTGAAGAACTTGAAAATGGGCAGAGGGTGTACAACTTATAAGCAAAAGAAAGAAAGAAATTGAAAAAGAGGAGAAAATTTAATAAGAATAAAATAATGCATCAGCAAAAACTTACCCTTGCCCGTATACTCAGAGTGTCCATGCTTCCTGGGCCCAAATTTCCAAGAAGAGTGAAATCACTTGATTCTTCAAACCTGAACAGAAAAAGCCACTTATAAGTTCATAATTCAACCTGAAACCAAGACATCAATACAATTCTGTCAAAACCTTGCATCCTCTTTCTTCCAAATTTGTGTTCAGGTTCTTAACCAAATGGCAATGACTTAATTTGCAGCCAGGCACACAAACAGAAAATATGCTGCTATTCCATATTAGTATTAGTAATACATGCCCTGTTGCTTCTCTAAAATTACTTGCAGTTGACTCCACTTAATCACAACCCCAATAACCACACTCCAGATAATTGCCATAGCTTCCACACAACACAATGTTCTTTTTATCCATAAAGGACACTATATAATTGCAACTCCTTTAAACTGCACCTTTTCCCATGCTCTTGAGGAGTTATGATTAAACAGGGTCAACTGTACTATGTAAACTGTGAACCATTTACAGAAAAGTTTTGCTCAGCATTATGGTTGCATCTACAATTGATTTCACCTTGTCTCAGCTTCTAAAAATAATCCAATATCATTCCGTTGATCTACCTTTTACCAACACTCATCCACTCCACTACGTATCTTCTAATACTGGTGTGCGATTTAAAAAAATATTTTGAGTGTCTGCTTAATCATCCTGAGAATGTTATCTCACAGGCAAAGGTAAGATGGGTTGATGAGTAAACTTGTCTCATGATCTCTCTCTCATGGTGCACAGCATCTTGAATCTTAGAATATGAATGAACAAGACAATAAGATCCTTAAATGATCAAATCAAGAAAACTGATATTTTAATGACAATGTGTTTGTGACAGGCCAATAATTTTGGAACAAATTGATATAAATGGCCACAGAAAATTTCTAAAGCACTGATGGTCCCTACATAACTGACTTACCCTCCTTTAGGGACAACCATACGACAGAAACCTTCATCTTCTGCAAACTCCTGATATCAAAAATTGAAAAGAAAGATGAAATATATATCAGATTTGAATTGTGATGGAACATATTTTTCTTAAAACAGCTGAGAGATCCATGGGAATCTCCCGTACTCAGACAGCGAGGCCATAGAAGATCTTCAGAGATTGATACCCCTGTCTAACAAATGTTTTGGCCCTTTGATTTCCTGACACTATAGGCGCTGTGCCACACTAAGGTCATGATCTGCAATAGTGACTAAACTTCACCATAACACAGGAGCAAGGTAGCAAAGAAATTATCTATGCATATGTTCACGAAGGGACTTGTATTTAAAATAAGCTCATGGCACTAACACTTAATTCACTTAAGATGACAACAATACAACATGGATAACATATGAGCTAATAAGTATTTATTACACTACTACAACAATGGGGCAATTATAATATCTTAGTTAAAAGTTTTGATTACAAAACTTAAGTTAGATGCACTTGCCTAATGAAATCTTCTGCAGTGTTTCAAGAAGCACTACTTTTGTCTACATCACATGACTGTTGTGCTTACAATAAAATATAAAAAAAAAAGAGCACCTTCATTCCATCATTTACGATTACTTAAAACTGCACAATAAGTATGTGGTAAGTGATCTTGCTATTTCAGTGTATATCAAAGAATGAACTTGTCATTCAATTTATATGATTATATGCTGACGTAATAATGTATACCAACCTCTGGTCGTATGAACTGTATACTCTCCTCCATATCAGCAACTGTAGCCAGGGGTTCTAAGATTAAGAAAGGAGAAATTAACTTCTTTTTTTTAAAATCCTCCCAAAACATGATAATCATAATTAGCCAACCCCCATTTAATATAAAGAAGGCTGGATGTGGCTCTGATCCAGAAAGATAAAAAAATGACAAGGGTCACTACTGATTCTGACAAATACATCTGAAGCATTGACACACCAGCCTTTGGACTGCAAAAAAGATATGTTTTTCACTTTGCTCAAATGTATTTTTCAAACAGCCATCCATTAACAAACATAAAATTGATACAATACAAATACTTGGACATGGAAGATTATTTTGAACAAAGCAACCTTGTAGTCCTATTCAAGCTTGACTACAATATTTTTCATTTAAGTATGTGTGAGGTCATTCATACTCACATTGCTGTAATCAGTAATGAACACAGATGCATGCACTTAGGCAAACCTGATGGCACTCTACTTCTTTTTAACTGTCATCAAGAACACCCACATAATATAGGTAATGCCAGGGCGAAAGCTGTAACATATGTGCAGATGACCGTAAGACTCGTCAATCATGGATACAGGTTGTTCTAAAAACTTCCTTTCACTTTCATGTGCTATTTAATTACATCTCTTCAGTTCTGCTATCAATTTCAACACAAATGATAGCAACCTAGAAAGAAGACTAGATATTGTCTTTAGTCATTAACTACTGAAATTCTACTGTGTATTGTGCTGCAATATGCAGCTAGGAAAAGCTAAAAGAATCCTAAACATGTTCACAAGGCCATCCTAAATAAAGGCAATCCCAAATGGCTTACTAAACAAACCCACATACTTATAGTTCTAGCATATCATATTGGCTAGTCTCTGTTTTGTGAAAGAATCTATCAAGGCAGCTTGAATCACATCAAACTCAATAATAAACAATTCTTGCTTTGAAACGGGCACCTTTCAGAAACGTTCTTTGTAAACTTAACCATTAGTGGCGATGACACAGGTGGAGGTCCGTAACCCTTTGCCTTATCTCAATTTTAAAGCCTATCAGCGCCATTGCTGCTAAAAGTAAAGTGAGCCATGTTCTTCTCCCATATGAAATGATTATGAATACTGGCTCTCTCTTGAGACAGCGCTATTGGCTATCTCGAAGGACAGCACCACAAGGATAATGATACAGTTCATTTAGTCATAGACAGGTTATGGACTAGATCGATATTTCAACTAAATCGGTGCTGTTGTTAGAGAAAGCCGCACTAATAACAACACTGTCATATTTATTATTTCATTTAATTCCAGTTTATTTAGTCATTGAATTGCTGCTGTCATGGCAAAAGGCCACTGACGTCAGCACAAAATGATTTTCTAGGAAAGGAATTCCAAATGAGACTCACACCTGATGTTGCTGTCTTATAAATAAAAGACAATAATTCAAATTTGGGGTTAGCCCTTTCTTGCCTTGACTGGTGATGCTCCCAACTAGACTAACTCATTGGGTATCTGGTATAGGGGAGGGTCCGGGTAGGGTCAGCAGTCTCATTTGGAATTCCTTCCTTTTCTAGAGACACTTCAGCCCAGGATTACCTGCCAGTTCATTGAACAGATCCCTAGACATCTCACTGAAGCTCGAGTCTAGCTTCAATGGCAAATTGCATTTTTGACAAAAGAACTGCGTTATTGTTAGGCCTGATTTTCGAGATTCGGCGAGTGAGGCGGCCATTGTGTTTGTATTCAACTCTCTCTAGGTCAGCAATGAGACGATCCCCCGATCTGAACTGCTCAATAAAGACCAACACAGTAAACAATGTCAAAAGTAAAATTCCAGGCAGCAACACCTCTTCAGGGTTTGCACAACTTTGTTTGTTTGGAAAGTGGACGATTTAGAAGTGAGACCTTTGAGTAGCGGATCATCTAGTAGTCGATTCTAAATTGATGCCACGAGGAGAGAGAGAGATATCCTCTCAATCCTTCATCGAAGGTGAATGACATACGAATCCTCTGCAAGCAATGTTTTAACCCATATGCTTTTTCTAACGTTTCAACAACCTTTTAAAAGACTCGAGCAAAAAATAATATCTCGATCTTGATCTACATGTACTCAGATCCAACATTATTCTGCACACAGTGACCCGGATATCTTAGGTCTTGAAGAAATATTAATCGATAAAAAGCGATTCACTTTCTGCATCATTTATTTTGTTCTTTTTGTAACAGCCCGTTTCTTCGTGCCAATCGCTTTCTCTTCTTCTCTTTTTAAATTATGTAATAACTGTAATTATATTATAATTAATCATATACACACACACAATGCTTTGGTTTTGGAAGCATTTTTCTGTAGTTGTAAATAATAATGCGAATATCCAGGATACGAATATCCAGCTTCTAACAGTGATGGGAAGATCACAACAGCGAAAAGGTCGTTTGGTTTTTTTTGAGGAGACCGAATATAATTTGATAACGCCATGTACATTTCATTAACGATCTGAGGTGATGAGTTATATTTACAATGGTGTATATAAATGAATATATTGGGAACTCTTACCATTCCCACTTGCCGTACGGTATGTAAATAATATTTTACACATTGGAATATATATAGGAAATATTATAAACACAGTCAATTTGTTTTTCACAATAGAATAATATAGGCCTATATAAATGAAAATATGGGAACTTGTGCTGTCCTCATATTCCAGCGTTGAAGCTTGCACGTTGGTAATTTTCCGATTCCTGAAATCTGTTGGAATTCACTCACGATCGAAACCAGTGCTACCAGTAACATGCTTATTCTTGTTTGAAATAAGGCCACATATTGAAGGCAAAAACTTTTTCACGTAGGTTGATAAATTAAAAATTAACTCTTCTCTCTTGTGATTTCATGCTTTATACTGAGATTCCTTACTCATTCTTAAAGTTAGAATACCATTGCAACCTCACATCTTTTACAGTATTGCCAGCTCATATCATCATCATAATCATTGCTGTCTCACATCATTATCATTACACTAGTATTGTTGTTTCATATCATCATCATCATCATCATCATCATTGCTGTCTCATATCAATATAATGGGTCTAAATGCCAGAATTACTTAATAAAATACTTT
>JAWQUT010000261.1:754071-784108 GCA_033807755.1 Ellobium chinense
CACACACACACACACACACACACACACACACACACACACACACACACACACACACACACACACACACACACACACACACACACACACACTGTATTATATAACAGTATGCTGTCATTATCGACTTAGATGTCAGTAATACATGGCGTAAAGATTAGCAACAAATTAAATGCTGTAGAGAAATAATGTACAGTATTTCTTGAAGATTTGACAGGCAGAGTTCTAATCACATTCTATTGGAAACAAAGAATTTTTATATCACGACAGATACGGATAGGCCTAATTGTGTGTGTGTGTGTGCGTGTGTGTGTGTGTGTGTGTGTGTGTGTGTAGTGTATGTGCGTGNTGTGTGTGTGTGTGTGTGTGTGTGTGTGTGTGTGTGTGTGTGTGTGTGTGTAGTGTATGTGCGTGTGTGTGTGTGTGTGTGTGTGTGTGTGTGTGTGTGTGTGTGTGTGTGTGTGTGTCTGTGTGTGTGTGTGTGTGTGTGTGTGTGTGTTTCTATTATGTAACTCAAACTTTCGTTTGTTTATGTGAGAATAGAAATTAATGTGGTCGTTAATGAAAGCTGGGTAGGCTTTAGATGAGATTTCGGAGAGGGAAGTGAGAAAGGGAGAAACAAAGTAAAGCAAGGAGAATAGAACAACTAGGAAATTTTCGATAGAACAACACAAAAGAGAAGTGAGTTTGTGCTGTAGCTAAGCCCAATCTCAAGTTTGAACAAGACTTGTGTTAGTATCTATGCTTCAGATACGCGTACATGTATTAGGAACAGAGCTGATTGGGTATGCATCTGGAATGAGCTGGTTCATACAGTGAGTAAGGTAGCTGGCTTTTTTGTCCTTTAGCAGCAAAAAGTAACCGAGCATTTATTATGTCTATGCCACGTAAGACACTGAAATTAGCCACGCAATAGTCTACGATGCCGGCAATATACAATGGTCAAATAAAAACTTGAACGCTGCAGTAGTTGCTTAAAAAGTAACATTAAAGTCCACCACAAACTGCCGTTGTTTCGCATAGAGACTGATAGAAATCCAATATATCGTCCAAAATTCACTTTAAAAAGTTTCGGAGGAAAACGGGATCGTATGCAGTGTAGGCCTATTCATTAGCATGATACTTTCTCTTGAAATTATTGTGATTTTTTAAAAGCCTAAATCGCCCATTAATTAGCATATACTTATCAGTACAGGCTCATATTTGCATTTGACCTGATTTGTATTGTTCAAATTTGATGTCAACATGGATTTTAATATAATTGTCAGCAGTCGAAAAATGTGTTAGGTAACGGGTGAACACTAGACTCGCAAGTAGGAAAGTAAAGGAACAATATTATTTAGGCAGTAGGTATTTAAGGATTAAATTGCTGTAAAGTTAGCATCTCTGTGTTGTAATGGTAGTGCGTTCATACTTGTAAACTGAGAGACCCTGAGTTCGATTCCCAGCGGGGGCAGAAATTTTCTAGGGTAGGTTGTTTTCAAGCCTTTTTCTCAGAATTGGTTTTTCACAGTAATTTGCTAAATCCCAGGTGACACACTTTCCCAGATAATGTGTAACAGCTTCCAAACTATTATCAGACTGAGCTCACATTCGTTCCTTTTTAATAAAGAATGAATACTATGCCTTTCCACCCGAGTACACAATGCAGTTGTGCACTTAAGATTTAAGAGCAAGCACGCACTTGCGTACACTACATTATATTGCCAGTGTTTTACTTAACTGAGATACACATTATGTTAGGTTGTTACCTAGATATTGACCTAAGTACACAGTACGCGCAACCGCTTGTCACTTTGCAACTAAAATTTATTCAGATACACTACCGTAAACCTGCCTAGAAATTTTGTAGTTAACATGGACACAACTAACAACACATATGAACTCACTGCTACTGTGCTGCTTAGAAACTTAATAGTAATCCAACAAACAGTATTACATTACCCCTGTTAGAGTAGAAATAAATGACAATAGTGTGTTTCTCTCAAGCTCTCCCCAGCAAACTGCATGCGTGCAGACTATACACTTAACTCACTGCCGGTTCCAGGGGAAGAAACGTAGAGCCAGTCTCTTTGGCACAGCCTGTTCCAATGTGCGCCACAGAGCCTGTGAGTATGAATGTATCCTACCTGCCACCAGGTAGGCTGGCAACGGGGGCGATGCCAGACCACACTTCTGGCATACTTCTTCAGGGGCGCATATGGGTGGAAAGGCGTATTCTTCTATCATTAAGGGGGAGCCCAGTGTAATCATTTTGGGTTTTTTTTGCTGGTACAGGTTATCTATGGAAGTGTGTCGCAGGGATTTTACCAAATTACTGTGAAAAATCAATTTTGAAAAGAAAGGTTGAAAAAACCTAACACTAGAAAATGTCCCGAATGGGGATGGAACTCAGGGTCTCTCAGCTTGCAATTACGTGCTATTACAGGGACGCTAACTTCACAGCAATTTGATCCTTAAATAATAAGTTCTTAACTTGCCCGTGTGAGCCTTGTGTTCACTCGAGACCCTAACACACTTCCCGATTACTCACACATACTTTCGGCAGGGGCGAAGCTGTAATGAACATCCAGTAAAATCTGAGCGGGTGGCACATTTGAAATAGTCAAAGTACTGGGCCCAGAGATGTCTAGATCAGTTTATAATAACAATTAAGACAACAACGACGACAACATCACTATAACTGCGTAGCCAACAGATCCATAGAACGAAGAGTCAGGGTTTGAGAAGGGGATGGGGGTCATTTATGTATTGGAACATAAGCCTTTTGAGACATTTGTAAGGCCAGAGCTAGACTCCGGTGGTGTGTAAACACAAACCCTCTCTCTCTCTGCCCATTTTAAACTGATCCAAAGATCTCATTTATAGATTAAAGATTCTCTTTTTCTTTCTTTCTTTCTTTCTTTCTTTCTTTCTTTCTTTCTTTCTTTCTTACGTTCGTTCGTTCTTTCTTTCTTCCTTTTTTGTTAGTGATTGCTGTCATCCCAGCTATTAATGAATTTAGACTAGGTTTAGGTTGTTAGCAGGCGTGGAAAGACAATTCCCCAGTCTGTTAGGACCATCCCTTCTTTCATCTTGCTTCCCATTTTTCAGCATGTAAGAGTGAGCGGAGTACATGTAGGCCTAATATGGTTGTTGTTCCCATTGTTGTTGTTGTTTCTTAAGGCTCATCAATGATATCTTCATCCTCTGCATACAACAATCTGCACTCCTAGCAGAGGTGCCCCACCATTTACAAATCTCATCTAGTTTGGTTGCTTATGACCAAAGCCTGCTGAAGACATGTAGACTAGGCCGCGTTTATTTTTCTTGTCTTTCTTTTCAGTATTCTTAAGTGCAACTGTTGCCGATGACTCGGTATCTGTAATACCATGAAGAAGGAAACAAATATTTCTTCTTCTTCTTTTTGTTTGTTTTCATTATTTATTTCTCAGCCTCCTGACTTCCGGGTTCCAGCCTATCATCCAGTGGCTGACAGAACATTCAAGGAAATGTACTACCATTTCGTTTGTGATACATAAAATTTGTGAATGATGTCCCTTGAATGAGGTTTCTGAAATGGTTTGACGATTTCGAAATCATGTCGGTAATATGTGAATCTGCCAACAGAGCCCGGATGGAAGTATTACCGACGTTGTAGAAAGGGCAGGTGGTGATGTGTGTGTGTTAAAAAACTGCCCCATACTCCATTTTGCAGGCATTCTATGACCTAGGACGAATCAGAAACAAAGAAAAAAGCCCAATTCACACGTAGGTGTTTCAAATAAATTATTAGTAAGAGAAGGTCGCAACCCAGAAACAACAAATTTTGCTGTGATGAAGAGTAGGATCTAAGACAGGTCGTTAAATTGCCCTGGTTAACGAAATTTGCCGTATGCAACCGCAAACTTCCTTGAGATGATGTTCTTGGCTTTGTTGACTGATGTTTCACTCTATTCTAGCGAACCACAAGGCCCACATTGGCTCTTCCTATGTCATCATGGCCTAGGTTTTATGAAGTGTTTGATTGCCAAGTGGAGAAGAAGAATCCATGAACTTTTCATTCATCATTTCGCATGTTAGCAGACGTCATTAACTCACTCCTTAGCTCTACTTTGACAATGACTGACAGTCGTGACATTTTGACAAAGACCTGAAGAAGACAAAAGAGGTGGGAAGTCATTGACTAGATCCGTTACGATGATACAATTCCCATGATTAGTATTGGAAGACTTATCCCATGACAGTAACAGAAACTGAGTTTAGTGTGTATACATAATTATAAATTTCTGCCTTTGCAAAGACTATCAGTTTATGAACACACAGCTGTGTTACAGTGCTAGATCAGTCTGCCAACAAAGTCCAGGGTCTGTAGCCTGAGCAGTTGACAGCAGTGGTCAATGTCATAGGCTAAGACTTAATGAACCCTATTATTAATTTAATATTATGCAAGAATAGCATGATCACTGGCTCGTCTATAGCCAACCCTGTGCTTTTTTTTTTCCATTTTTTCAAACTGCAGGACGTTTTAAGTAATTTAAATTGATGATGTCAGCATGTCTCCTTCAAGAAAAAAAAATACAAAAACCTGAGGCTTGTGTTAAAAAAAAAAAGTAGCTTTCATGTTATTTTAAAAAAATGTTGATTTTGATATTGGACAAGAATTGTGTCAAGTTTTGGTAGATCCTGAGGGAGGGCTGGTGAAACCTTGAACAGCTGGTCCCTGTTGGACTGACAGCACAAAGGCCATAAGTCTTGCACTGTGGAGTAGGACCTCAGTTGGTAAACAAAATATGAACAATTGCAAACAGAATAGAATGAAAACTCAATAATCTCTCCACTTTGCAGCATCTTGGCGGTGATTTTTTTTCATCGCGTCTAAATTTATCATGTGAAATTGCATTGCCTATAATATAATCGGTTACTTCAGTTTATTTATCCTTGTTTCTGAACTTAGTATTTATCAGTCTCATTTGTGATTTTCAGATAGAAACTGAGCCATTGGAGAAGTAAAATATCTTTGAGAACCTCTCACAATGATGCAGAGTGACAGAGGCAAACCTCCTCCTGACCAGCCTTTTGTTGCACTGAAAGATATTCGGCCTGGGATGAAGAATTTACACATTATTTTCATTGTGCTAGAAGTCGGTGAGTATAATATCACTGTCTTTCTCTTGAAATGATGTCTCCAGCACATTAAGAGCGCCTAGTTATGCTAACTAATTATGCCATGTTATTGTTTCTCTGTATTAGGTTGCCAGCTGACCGCTTTGACACCAGCTGAGTTATGCCTGTGCTTCTCTTGACTGGACAGGCAGAAAATGATGAGATAAAACAACATCTGCATTGCCCATAGATATATAGCACCCAGATGCCCCATCCCCACCCAGATTCCCCATCCCCACAAGGGTTTTATGACTTTACATACAATACAGATTTTCTTAATTTCTGGGAAACTCATGCCCATCTAAAATAAAGGAGCACTGACATCCTGATAGCTCCCCCCCCCCCCCCNCACACCCCCTTTGGCATATGATGAGAGATGGCTCTACATGTATTTCAGATCTGGAAAATAAGAAAGAAGGAAAAATATTAGTTATCTTCCACCAATGGGTTTATCTGTTTGGTTTCTAACATACGTTTAACATTACAAAATATAATCTATTGTTCATTACAGCTGTTAGGTGATTAGTATGTGCACTTTTTGCAAAGGGCTTCCAAGTGCCAGGGTAAAGAGAGATGAGATGAGAGAGAACCTTGGATGAAAATTCAATAGGCATGTGCAAGTTTTTGAAGACTTACATTTGGTCTAGTATTCAGGCTTACCACATATATGGGAATAAAAGAATGCAGTTGTCTTCATAGTTTTAAAGGCATTTTACCATTTGTCCATTGTTATAGTTGGTCATTGCTGGACAGTCTGTCACCATGTGTTTGACACCTTACGACATGTTGTATTTTTCACAGGCAAACCAACTCACACAAAGGATGGAAATGTTGTGAGGTCGTGTAAAGTTGCAGACAAGACTGGATCCATGAACTTGTCAGTGTGGGATGAAGCTGGTCATGTTATTCAGCCAGGAGATATCTGTAAATTTTTGAGAGGGTAAGTTCATGTTATTTAACTGGAACTGAGAAGGAAAAAACTAAATGGGGATGGCAGAATGCTAGACATTTTCATCTCTTAAATTTCAAAATCCCTTCTTCTTTCCTGTGTTCCAAAGTTTGCATTAGTTGCGAAAAACCTAAAATCTCTCTAAAATTTTACAACCCCCTCTCTCAAGTATGTAATGGGGGGAATGTCTCCCCTCAACTCATATGACATGGAGAAAATACTGTTTCTTACTTGAGAATTTTGGAATTTGTTGCAGAGCAAGTTAGTTCTTCATCTTTATCTAGAGACTTTATTGTGCTAAATTTTTGCCTGACACATTTTAACCTTCAGGTCACTGTGGTGAGACTATGACTAACAGATTGCTTTACTCTCTTTCTCTTCAGGTATGCATCAGTATGGAAAGGTGGCTTGACATTGTACACAGGAAAAATTGGGGAGATTTTAAAAATTGGAGAGTGAGTAATTGTTTTAAGGTTACAGTGAGACCTGTAATGGGATTGGACCCTTTTTTCCTCTATGTGCTATATTAACATTTTGAGCTGCCCTCTGAACCCAAAGATTTAGTTTTCACCCAGACCCATACCAGACTGAAGATCATTATGTGGCCCAAATTTTAAGACTTACCCAACCCTAGCAAGCCCGTTGAAATTTTGAGCTTGGTTGCTATTTGTAATCAGAGCCTACATTTTTCACTGGTCAACGCCAATCCTCTTCCGCCTGAGCACACCCTTGACCTGGCAGTTCCAGCCCAGGGCTAAATAGTGCTTGACACAGTTTCCCACGATATCAAAATTTCCCCCCTTGAGCCCTTGTAGGACCTGTAGGACCTGTAGGACCTGTAGGACCCAAAAGTGAAGTGTAGGATCCAAAAGTGAAAGTACAGGACCCAAAAGTGAAAGTACAGTTACAGGCCTGTAACCTATATTTTTTTGCATTGTGTGTGCCCTACATGTATCATCTCTAGATATTAGTTGACAGATATTTTTTCTATCAACTTACCTCTAAATGAGATGCATTGTTATGTAGTATCACTGGTACACAAATCCCAGTCTTCAGGAAACTTCCACAGCTTAAGATATACGAAGCAATGGATTCTTATTGTCATTAAGCTTTACACCAGGTGGGCATTTCATGACAGGGCAGCATGTCTGTAGACAATATTGTGCCACCGCCCAAAATAGTGAGCATCTAGACGATGCTTCTTTTATGCAATATTCTGATCACTTTTTAAGGTTCTCATTTTAACTCTCATGTGTTGATCACTTTTTGACTGTTTCTTTTCTGTTGCATGCAGGTTTTGTTTCAACTTTGTTGAAGTTCCAAATTTTAGTGAGCCAAATCCAGAATTTTTGAAAATGGTGAGTATGCATCTACTTACACCAGAGCATTTATTTAATTTCACCACAAATCTGTCTGTTGATTTATTACTGCAATATTACTGACACAGCTTTTAATTTCTTGTGTATAGTCATATAATTTCATTGTCATCATTGTTTCAGTAAGTTTCATCAGAGCCATCATGGGAAACCTAAATTTATTTTTAGAGTATCCATACATAATAGCAACTTTGTATTAGTATGTGTGGCTGGGCAGCTTGGGAGTAGTTATAAGTGTCAAGTCAGGTGTTTGTTGCGTCTACTCTTGGACTGGCAGGCTTACTCTGTGATGTCCATGGGAAAGACACTTTACTCCTATTTCCTCATTTGACGTAGGTGTGAAAGAATACCTGCTTTTTGAGCCAGTGGGGGACCAGTGTGCTGGATGTCTTCTGAAATTTGAAAGTGGCAAATGCTAGTCAGCCAGATTCAGATTTCATTTCTGTGTATTAGATAATGGATGCATCAGAAAGAAGCATTATCTTGAAGTTCATTATTGTTTTCTCTCTTCATATCTCCAGGAAGCGGCTCAAAGAAAATCTCCCACAGAAGGGGGTGATTCAAATCAAAAAGGGGATGGCCAGGGCGGACCAGGTTCACAAGGTCAAGGGGTGAGACCTCAGCTTGCCAATATGTCACAGGGTAAGTCTTCTAAGATGTGACAGACTTTGATACTGCACTGCTTTAAACATTTCTGTCAACATCATAGGGAATTCTTCCAATTCATGTAATTGACTTTTTTGTTCTCTTACCTGCTATCATATTTAGATGCTTGGAGAAAAATGTATCATTCTAATAACTAGCATGTTTGGATGCAGGCATTTGTTAGTGAAAATACGGTAGGGCACTCTTAACTGAATGTAAGATCTATAAAGAGATATATCACATTGTTTTCCACCTTTTTCAGAATTTGTTGTTGGCAATTTTAAGTTTAAGCATTTTTAATTTACTCCCTGTCTGTTATCTACAGTACCATTTTGTTCTCCTCTGCAGGAAATGGTCAAAATTATAATCAGCAACGACCACCCCAGAGGCCCCCGATGGGGGGACCACCACGCAGCATTATGAACGGCAGCAATATTGTCAACAACAGCATTCCTGTCAACAGCGGAGTGATGGCTAGAGGAGGACGAGGAGGCATCAGAAGATAACATCATTATATTTATATGTTTGAGTGTTTGAGGAGTAAAAGAATCTGGAGCAAAACAAGGGAAATTCATCATTGCTGTTCCTGTATATTTGTCATCGCATATGACACCCTTAGCAAGTCAATTTTCAGCATTGCCCTTTGACAAAAAATTGGAATATGCTACAAGAGAGCCACAGTAAAGAAAAATGTTGGTGTTATGAAGGCATCTGTTTTGCAATGGGAAGCTGTGGAAAAATTAAGATCTTTTTCGTTCCTGTTGAGATTTGCTCTATGTTAATGTAAAGTTATTCAGTAGACAATAGTTAAGATGAAATCTGTGGGTCTGATGACAGTTTGGTTACACAGAGAAGCTGAAAAAGAGGATAGCAAATGGGACTTCTCATTTTTTTCTGGTTTAGCAGTACTTTGGTTTAACTGCTTTTGCTCTAACTGTTGTCTACTGTATCACTGTGTCGACATGAAAAGATGTACTCTTGCAGCATTCTTAACCCACTCAACCTTACAATTGGACAGCTGTTTTCATTTACCCACGAGATGAGCGGTAACTCCAATAAATGAATCCCCACAGTACAAAAAAAATTAACTATGAAATTTGCCCATCATTTAAAACCTGTAGAAAACAGCCATCAGAGTTACTGAAATTAATTTAATGGTGGTGTCATTAAATCTGGTCTAGCCTGAGATTTTGGTGAGATTTCGCAGGAAAAGGGAACATTAGTTATTTACTGATGCTAGTGACGCCAACATGGCCTAAAGGTGCTTATGTATAAAAGTTGCACAGCGGAAATGTGCCAGCATGATATTTTAGCATAATTTTGTGACTGGGAGTGAGTTAAGATGGTTTCATGTTGACTGGATACATGAAAAATGCTGGTCATGGAATTGCCTTATTTTGCTCCAGAACCATTGAATGTATCGTATCTTTAAATTTTGTCATGCAAAAAGGTATTTTAGTTATTGGCATCACTTACTGGTTATATTCTTCATGGATTTGAAAGCAGTACACTTATGACTTTCCTGAAAAATTATAACTCGTCAGAAATGTTTAGCATATTTCATGTGGTTGAAATTGGCATTTGTCAGCGCGTTAAAATTCTTTCTGCTGAACAGAAAAGTATCTTTGCTAATTCACAGTGGGTGTTCAGAAACACATTTTGCTGTTTTGCCTGTATCTAGTTGCAACACCTAAGATATCTTTTCTATGCGAGATTTTATTTGTTGTTAGTGGTGGCTTTATTGATGTGTATTGTGTGTATTGGTTTGTGTTGAATGCGTTACTGGTAAATAATGTAGTGTTTGTGCACAGTGTTTGTGCAGTTCATTATATTTCCATTTGGAACACTTTGAACTTTTGTAATCCAGAAAAATTCTAACACTTATAGAAGGAAAAAGAACAAGGTTTAAAATATCCCGGGAAAATATCAGTGTTACTGTCATGCAGTTGATTCATGTGGTATATCTTACACGTAGGAAAGTCTTCAGTCGTAAGTCGTGATAAGAAGATATAGTCAAGCACAAATATGTCAGATACATGGAAGTCAGAATCCTTCAAATCTTTCAGACCCGGTTTAATTTGTATAGTAGTACTTGATATAGTCTATTTCTTCCAATTTTGGCAAACACAAAGAAAGTTGCTCCGAACAGTGTGTGACTGTGTTTCAGGAAATACTTGAATATTCAGCTGATAACTTGTTCCTCAGGTTTAAGATTCCAGCAAAAACAATTTGAAGTTTTTTACATTTGGTGATGTTTTGCACCTGTGGACAATCCTTGTTCTTAAAGTGGCATTCTTTTTACTTCTCAAAGCATTTATTAATCTGTAGCTTGGCTTGAAGTTTGCATGATGTAGGCATCTGGGACAATGTGCATGCTGAAATGGTACATGTTTGTGAGCTGGTAACAGATTTTGACACAGTAGTATCTGTGGTTTTTTTGGTATTGTCTGTCTTGCCCTTCAGTATTTCATACAGATTGTCATGAAAAGAATCAGAACCTCAACGTTAGTGGTGCAACAGTTTTACAACAGGGATCAAGACCATTGTTACTTAAGCACTTTCAAAAACTAGGGTCACTTGGAGAAATCAGCCTATAATCTATTTTCTTCTGTGCTATATTTGTAAGTCTCCAATCAATTCTGTAGGTTTTATGGGGTCTTTATTTGAATTGATAAGAGGCAGCTTCTGAGCTGCTTTGATATGCTGATCACTGTATGGAATTTTCCTCACACTCTGATGGGACATTTGAATGCCTGCATTCTGTGTCCAGTGTATTGGCGAGGTCTCAAGTTCAGTAGGTCTGTTTTGAAAATGACCATGCTTGTTGTGGCCTGCCTCAAGATGACCATTTTATCAAAACTTCCTCTTGTTCTGAATCACATTATCCATGCATTACTTCTGGCCCAAGTTCAGATTTTTCTTGCATTTAACCCTTGTAACCTAAACATTGGCTTAGTTTGCACTGGCCCATTACCCCGTAAAAGATAGTGTCGGACCAGTTCATGTACTGACAACAACCTGGCAAGTGATATGTCAAAGACATTCACTGACTGATCTGCACAATTTGTGTTAAAGTGCCGCTTATCTACTACACCAATCGGTGCATAAAAATTATTATTGTTATTGATTGCAGAGATTTTTGTCTGTCCATGAGCAAAACATTTTGACAGAGGTGAAAATCTGAATTGAGGAGTTGGACATTAATATGTCAAGTTTTGCATTGGCTGAATAGGAAGTGAAGTTTAGTCTTAACTGCAACATTTATATTGCACAACAAGCACAAGCGAACTGGAATTCAGTGTTATTTTCAGCATTAGAAATCCTTTGGGTTAATTACAGATTTTCAAAGTTCCAGACACTTCATTGAAATGGAGGCATTGTTGCAAAACTTTAGGGTCTTCTTGTTTTTTTGACATCCTGTATGTTTCAGTTCGAGGAATGATTTTATGCTTGTGACTGGAGTGACCATTTTGATGACTTTTGCTGTTGTTTTGTGTTTGATTGCAAATTAGAAAATAGCTGAAGGAGGAATGGCTGTTCAACACAAGAATAGGAAATTGGTGCTGAGGATAATCACATTGGAATGTTAAATGCAGTGAAGTTGGTCCAGGCCACATGACACATATTGCTGGTATGACACTTAATGTCCTGTTTGACTTGTTTTGTATGTTTAAGGCATGTGTTGTGTGAGAGCAAGTACCTGTTTCAGGAAAGATGCTCATTGTGGAGCAGTGTGGCCGAATGTTAACAGTGCTGGACTCAAGATCTTAAAGGGTCATGGTTTTGATTCCCACCACAATCATGTTGTAAATGCCTTGGGGAAAACATTCACATTTTTCCTCAGTCCACCCATCTATAAAATGGGTACCTGGCAATAGGCAATGAAAGTTATTGTCAGAATGCTAGTGGTCAGTACCTGTAAATGACAGTGACACTTTATGCTCCCCAGGAAGTTGAGGAAGTATTAAAAATAATCACTTGTTAATATGATAATAGCGTGAGGTCATATGAATGGGCATAAGTTTGGATAGGAGACTTCTAAATTGCATTACTATAGTATTGTGTGCATCTTGTATGGAGAGGGGAGCAAAAGAATGAATGCCTTATAAGAGATATGTGTCCAAGCAAAGGATGTTAAGGAGGAGGAGGTGTTTGTGTGAACAAATTTGTTATCTCATTACTCACACACTACACACCAGGTCTTTCATGTTAAGTGTGAAGGAATGTGCAAGTGAAATGTGTGACCACTTACAAGAGCATTGTTTCTAGGTAATGCTACGTCTGTGTGTTTGGGAATAATGCTGCAATGCAGATGTATTGCATGGGAGAAGGGAATTGCAGTTTGGTAGGTTAATCAACTTGTGAAGGCCATATCTACAAACATGGCTGTGTTTTCCACCATAACACATACAGTGTACATGTAAATGGGCATTATAGTCACAAAGTCAAACGTAGGCCATTTTTGAACTAGGGTATCATGTTTTAAGGAGATCAAGGCCCATTTTGACATGTTAAAACAAATAAAAAATGTTCCAGTATTTTCCCACGAACATTGTAGTTGCAAAGATATGCATGGACTCTTTCTTTAACATTGCCATGAAGTTTTCCCCTCCTTTTTCAGAAGTCAGAAAAGTGACTTGTCGTTTTTCAAAGCACAGTGAGAAGTACTCTATATGGCAGGCTATATTAGGCCTCTGAAATACAGTAAACTCCGCTGATTACATAAAACCTCTGATAAGTGAGCATGTTAGTTCAAATATTGTCATGGATCATGTTAACTGCTGTTTATTCTTGACAAATGCAAGGGCAGTGATCAGTGTGTGAAGTATGAATATTTTATAGATGCAAAATATGAGATTTGAATGTATTACTCATGTTGTTATGATTAAATATTGTTAACATGATGTCCTATCAGGCTTTTTGTCATGTGATTTGAAGAGTATGAGACCAGCACTTGAGTAAGAGTTAACTCTCGTAGTTTTAGGGCTAGATTTAGTCATGCCGACTCCCATCCACAGCTACTGTGGTTCATGAGTTCAGCCCATTTATGATCAATGCAATTACTGCAAGGAAATTATATGGCATTATCAGCTTACACAGATCTGAAATTTTAAGGGAAATTTGGCAAAGCCACCTTATGGATTGATTAAAATTGATACATAATAGCTTCCGGTTTCGCTGAAAAGACTTGGGTTTCAAATGTATTGTACCATTGCAGACACGGTTATTAATTTCAGTTTGAACATACTTGGATAACGGTATCCATATGGGAGACTCAAATTTGGCATTTATGCTTTCCAGTGCGCACAACTGTTAAGGCCTGGTTTAGCAATACCCCAGTTCATCCTTGCTTTTTGTTTTCCATATGGGCAGCGTGCAAACTAGATATATGTGAATATGCCAAGTCTGAATCCTGACTGAAAGCAGGACATTTATGCAGCCAACTCCTTTAGGATCACCTCTAGGAGTATCGGTCTAGGGACTTCCCATGTCTTACCAATAGTCTGATTCAGCAAAAAGAGACTTGGGCCTCATTTTGACTGGCTGCAAAACATGTTAACACTGAGTAGATTTTTGGGTTTGAATAGCTTAGCCAATTGGCATGCCTACATCCCAACCAAGTAAGTCAGCCATCCACCCTGGACCACAACAGTTATACTGAACCTGGTTGGTGCAACTGTTCAAAACCACGTAAGCCTATGTATAAACAAGAGAAGCGTCTCATGATTTTGTCTTTTGTTTTTTTTTTTTAAATTAGCAACATTCATAAATTATAATGATGGCAGTGATGATAATGAACTTGATGGATGATACACATGATGATGAAAGTAATAATAATAGTAATAATAATGCAATAATGGGATAATAACTGGAGAAAAGGGTGAGAGAAAAACCTGGAGCACGCCGTTCAAAAGTTCAGAGGAGATAATACAGTTAAGTACCTCTCTACTGGCAGGCTAGGAAGGACATGACTCCCAGTGAAGCACTTGACATCTCCTTAGGTAGTTGAACATAATACAGCAGTATTTGCTACACTCTATCACATTGTGTTTGAAGCATTTTTTGAAACCTGACAAATCTGATGACAGCATGTCTGACTGTAGAAACCAGAATATCCTTCACCAGATAAACTGTATTCAGGTTTGTTATTTGATTCTATTTCATTTTTGTATCATTTATTAGAATGGTTCCCTTGACCTGGATTTCACACTATCTGGGTGTTGAAAAGGTTTACCTGAGCCATGGCAGGCATTTATAATGGGGACTGAGGGTAAATACACGCAAACCTGAGGATGGTCCAAGGACACAGCTTAAACTTTATGAACTGAAAAAGGGGAAAAGTAACTCCTTCCGTCAAGGCCCGCCTAGAATATAAAAGGAGAGATGAAGCATGATGGGATATCTCACTTGTGCGGTTCATGGGAGTGATTAATTTTCTGAAATTCATGAGTAAAACTTTTCATACTGCATTGAAACTTGCAGATTGTTAGATAATGTCTGTCCATCCAATACAGTCAAGAAAATTGACATAAATATGTTTGGTATTGGACATGGTATTGGAAATGTGGAAGCAAATCCACCTGAGCAGAGGCAGTATCCATGGCCCTTTGTATGTGGGGCTCGCCTTCTGTTGATAACAACTGGATGGTGCAACTTTAAAAATGAGTGAAGCATTGGAGAATATAAAAGGCATTGCCGACATTAAACACCTGAGGATTGCCTGATGGCCTGACACATACACATCCTCCCTATGCTCTTCCATCTACAGAGGCTATTAGCTTCAGGAAAACACTTAACTCATATTTTGTCCATATTGCATATTTTAGTCTCATCAAACCAGAGTGATCCTGACATGGTCTGAACTGAACTTGACCTAGTTATACTGACAATGAGATTCCTCTAAATTGATGTTAAAACCTATTAACAAACTGATCATGCATTTCTGTAAGTCATGTCCTTCTCAGCCTTGCTTCTACCACCACAAACAGATCATGCTCATTTCATAAAGAATGTGAATCCTTGGCAGTTTCTTATGTCCTAGAATTAAAAAGGCAAAATCCCACTGGGCCTGATATCTATTCTCTTACCTTCTGCAGGTTCATTTAATATGTGTCAATGCATTAGGTTGTAACTCATATGGCTTGGTGAAAGGTATATAACCTTATGCCGGGTGGTGGCATCCCAGAAAATTTTCAAAGTCAAATAACTTTAAATGTTAAAAAGAATATGGGATGAAATCTTCAGCATATGTTTATTACCAAAAGACAGATATTATTTATAATTCTGCAAATTTCATGGATCAAAGTGCTATACTTTTGTCACAGCAAAACAAAAACACTTGTCAAAAAAATAAGGTGTTGGGACCAATGTTTCAAGACATGCATTATGCAAGCTATTTTTAGACATGACTGTGTTTCTAATTGTTTAGCTTTGACATAACTATCACACTTCCATAATTGAAATCTGCAGCATTAACAGACAAAGTCTGTCTCACAGTGTATGCTAAATTTCAACTGCATGAGTTACAGACGTTAAACTTTGAAATCATAAAACCTTTTTATCTGGACCACCTGATATGCCAATAGGGACGATTTATTATCCTCAGTAAATCACCCAGTATTAATACTGCATGCATTATACACCGCTGCTTATTTTGCTGAAGAACGCAGTGAAACATCTGTGGAATCCCTGGCAATATGATTCATTATAATCAAGTCTTCATACCAAGCATGCATGTCTTCATTATTTATGGAGCATGTTACGGATACTCTTCTACAAGACAAGGCCCATGACTGCGATGGTACCAGAGCAATGCACATCAGGTGGCCAGCTTAGTCAGAGACCATGTTATCTGCGCAACCACAGAAATCAAAATCACTCTTTATAATCTGAGCATGTTCTGTCTGCTAATCAAAGGAACTGCATAACAAAACTTTTCAAAAATGATAAGACCATTGTCCAAAACACGCATGTACATGAATGGGTGGGAGATATATTCACAGAATATGATACATGTAGAAATTGCAGCAAGACACCAGTGCTACATTCAGCACACCCCATGAAGTGGTCAAAATAATAAAATTTAAAAAAAAAAACAACCCCCAAAACACAAGCATTCCATGATACCTGTAACATTGCTCAGTAATAAAACATCAGATTCACAGATAAGTACTGACATAAAACCTCCATGAACTTCCCATGAGAAATGTTGAGATTGAAAGCAGACAGAAAAAAGTGGAGGTCCACGATTGGCCATGCCAGTTGGCATAATATCTAATGAAGAACTTCTCTTCTGTTTTGTTTCATAAGAATCATTTATACAATTGAATGCTGATTGGCCAGTAATATATTCTCCAGCTTCCACTCTGTATTTCATTTGAAATAAAGTAATGTTCATTGCTGACGCAGAAGAAGGGTGAGAAAAAAATATAACCCTGATCCTTATTGGTCAATTATGTATTCTCCTGCTTCCACTTTGTTTTTTATTTGGAGTAAAGCAATGTTCATTGCTGATGCAGAAAAAGAGTGAGAAGCCTGATCTTTTGCATTCACAATTGAATGAATCTTCTCAAGACGTCATTCTCTCTCTTCTCCAATTAATTACAACAACCACGTATGTGACAAAGACCTAAGAAGCAGATACAGGCCTGCTGCACAGATATAAGGATATCAAATCTAAAGCACTAAAAGATACTGGCAAACCTCTGAGGGGTGGAATGGTGTTGCTAAGTTTCAACCCACTTATTTCTCAGAGATGAGAGAAAACCGAACATTTTTGGAAAAGGGGGAAACTGAAACCAAAAATACAAAGCTCACTGTACTAATTGAGAGAACAGAATGATGGAACAGTCCCATTTGAACAAACACCCGTATGTTAACCATGGCTTCCGAACATTGTCCTCTGATGCTACCACTCCCAATCTCAAAACTGGATAGGCCTATGTGTTATACTCAAGGGGCGGATCATTGGACAGAAATATCAATATGATTCTGTCACAAAGAGCAATCAGGAGCTGAACTAAGTATAAAAATCATCACAGTCACAGGGAGTTTGCCTGTCTCATTTGGGTGGGTTCTCAGAAGAGAAAATAACGGCAATATTAAATTTTGATACTTTTTTTAACCAAAGACTTTGTGACTTGCGTTGTCTGTGACATCTGATGGATTTATTAGATTGTAGCAAGCACAAAAATGGCCCAGTCAGCAAACTGCTTATCTCTGAGAAAGGAAATCTGCCTATAACTGTGCAGAAATCTTGGTGCTGTCATTTAAAGATAACCATAAGAAATCGCCTAAGCAGCAGTTCGCTATGAGTGAATTTTTAAAAAACTTTTATCAATCAAAAGCTCTTATTGAGCTAATCTGCACATGAGCGAATAGTTTTTCTACAATACTAAATATATTTCATATGTGTCACAGCTTGCTCATGACATTCAATATGTCTTTTACTTCTATAAAATTCTCCAAAATTATGAGAAGCAATGCTGGCTTTTGGGTGACAAACTACTAAACAAAACACGTTTCAGAAGTTTCAAACAAGAAATACCAGACCACTATCTAAACACAGAAATTTCTCTCTCCTTAATGATAAGGTCACTTGGCCTTGCTGAAGACACAGGCAGTGGCAGCAAACACTATCACAAATTAAACAAAACATGAACACAAGTAACACAAAGATGTTCCCTGAAAATGATGCCAAGTGAAAGCGAAAAGGCAAATGTATCAATGGAACCTCAATATCACCTACTTAGAAAAAAAGCATACCTGGTTATTACATATGAATTTAACATGCTCAAATTAATAATATTTCAATACTATGATGGATCTTGATAAATAAGTACACCTAAATAATAAGTATACTATTTTCATTCACCAATGCCATACCTATTATCGAGGGTCCACTGCTGATACATTTCCTTTCCAGTAAAATGTAAACACACAACAAAGTCTCATAATAAATGTTGTCAGTGTTGACGTATAAAAATCATGTTCTACAAATTATATAGATTCAAATAATAAACTGGCACTATCGTGTTCAGAATTTCATGCAAGCTTGCATGTTGTTATCAGATTTCATATATAGGCTCAAAATCTTATGGTCTTACAAATCTTAGGATAAATTAGGTAAGAAAAAGCTTGTATGCAAACTAATTTTGTCTCTAAAAATCATTTTAATGGAACACAATATTATTCATCATAACTGTACTGAATGCCTGCGTGTACACAATATTCTTATGTCAAATCATGGCCAAAAGCCAAACTGGTGTCTCTCCTCCTTTTCTCCCAGTCTCCAAACAGATACTGAACTGGTATTCTCTAACTGCACTTGGTAACTGACACCATGAATATAACGCAGCCACACACAGAAATGGCATGTACAGAACTATAGCCAAGAACAGGTCCAAGGAAAGAACGACTGATGTGGCACTCATATCATAATGCAAAATACCTCACCCATGTTAAATATTGAACCTTTGTATTGCAAGAGGGTTTTCCTGCTCAATATCCTATGAATCTAAAATCTCAATTTTGTTTTAAGTTGATATGTGTATATAAACTTAAAATGTAAATTACATTTCTTTGGGGGAGAGGGGTATCGCGTCAACTCTGGGAGTGCAGATGACTCAACTTTTATTGTAAGCAACTTTGTTGCCACACCAATTATTCTTTTCACATGGTCCTAAAATGCAAACGGTCACTTCATAACATCATGAAACAATGTCAATGACAGTTTTAAAAAACACATCTGGTGCATTGCTTACCTGCAATTGTCAAAAATTCCAAATATTTATACACATTAAGTACCAGTATAACAAACTCTGCAAAATCCTTGTTTTTGTTGAAAACTCACTTGACTTCCATTCATGGTCATTTTATGCTCATGACCATCAAATTCAAGTCTGTACCCTCCTATCTGCAACCTAACCAAAACACAGCAAAATGAGTCTCGTGCCAAAAACAAGGAATTTAACAGCAAATAGTTCACAAATGCTGGGGCTATGGAAATGGCTTGGCTGGCTAACAAAATGAAAAAAAAATGGAACGATGGTTTTCTTTTCATATATACATGGACAACACAAAATTATGTACACATGGATACAAAGGGTTTAAGTACAAAACATGTTTTACCCATTAATTTCCATCCAGAGTTTAGAATCTTGAATATGTGTTGAAAAATTGCAAAGAAAAAAAAATACAAAGTTTATATCATTGCAGATATTTTACATTACATAATAAAACATCTATTCTCTGTCTGTAGATGGAGTGGTTCTAACATTAGAGCTGGGCAGATCAAGCCAAACCAATCATATGTGTGGCTCTGCTAATTGATTGGGATGTTCAATCTTTGTGAATCACTTAAATTATGCTCCACTAAAAGTCAACTGTGCCTTTTGTTATTCAGTATACTGTCATTATTGAGTAAGTGCCACAGTTTCTCTACATTGTTATTGGAATTTCAGTGAAGCTGTCCATCACTGTGAGAGGATAGAGTTGATTTGACTTTTCAAAACAAGGGGATATATAAGTATTTGAAGAATGTTGTCAAGTGTATGTGAACATTATGCATGCCTTTACAAAAACAAGACTTTTAATAAACTGGTGATCAAAAAGGATGTAATTGAGAAACATCATAATGCCATTTACAAAATGATATTGTTAGAAAATATGAACAGAATTTCAAACTAAAATCACCAATCACACATATTTACAAGATCCATAACACCAGGTTAGCTAAAATGCCCTGGGTACTGCAAGTTTGGTCACCCACTCAGTTGTGGAGTAATTACAAGAAAAGATCAGGAAAATGTCACACATTCAGATAAAATCCAATTCCTCTGTCTCATGCATCAATAGGCTCAACCTTTCTGAAATTTTCCTTACCTTAGAAATATAACTCTACCCTTGACAGCCTAGCATTGTATTAAGTGCCAGTTTGGGCAAAATCAAATTATCACAGGTCTGAGAGTTTTGGCATTTCATGAGACGTTTTCAACATTATTTTACCTCTTTTGACAAAGCTATCTGCATCTGTTATATTGTGAAACAACTCGATGGGACGTCAAGACTTTAACTCCACTTTTCTCATACAAGTGTCACAGGCACTTGAGACAACTAGGCTCTCAAGAGGTGAGCTGTAAAGAATTCCTCATCATAAACAGGCATTCCAAGAAACAGTTATGTACAGCAGACAGAAGGCTCTCATGACCCTCAACCTTACACACATAATTCACTCACAAAATCTGCTAGCCTTTGGACTTGTCCAATCAATTTACAGATTCTAACAAAAGGTTGATTCAACAGACTAAAATTTTCAACCCATGCTCATATCACTTCCAAACCCCAGCTTTACATTCATTTTGAAATAAAAACACCTAGACATATTCACCTCAAAATGTTATCAAAGAAGCGCTTCAAAACACCATTAGCCACCTAAGAAAAAAAAACAAAACAACTGATGCATTCCAACAAAAGCATCCACCAGACATACTCACACAAAATAATGTATGTTTTCTATCTTCAGACAATAAACATATACCCACTATGTCAACATGTAATTATCCAACAAGCATATTGTGTAAAAACCCTGCTCAACGTCAGTCAATGAAATGTAAAAGAAAATCCCCACAGGTATATATGAACATGATGAAGAAATGGATGGCTGAATAAGAAGAAAAAATCACGACACGCTTGGATGGGTTCTCATGGAAGGGACTTGAGAATGAAAGCATCACTCTGAAAGTATGAAGAGAAACAATCTTCAAGTGGTTGTATATGTTTGTAATGGTCAATGAATTAGTGGTTCATAAAAAGACATATCGCTGCTCGCAGATAATCCTGTCATATGTCTTCAAGTCATTATTGGACTTACAGTATTCATCCTGGGTAGTGATATAGTAGTCTCTGGGTACCAACCCAGGTTCTGGAAGACTAGAAAAGCAGAGTGGGATTATAGCCAATGGTCTAGGGTAGGAAGGGAAAATAAGTAAAGAAATAAAAAAAAGTACTGCTTTTATGCTGTTGATCAAAGAGCATGTTGCCAGTGGGAAGGGCCATGTGTTACTAACTTAGATGACTTCCCTGTGCCTTACTGCCGTATGATACACCAGGAGATCTACATTACACTGAAATCTGACAGTTTAAATTAAACCCATATTCTGTCAGTGGAAATAAGCAGTCACATTGGAAAAGAAAGGAAGAAAAATTTACTGTGGCTAGTGAGACTGGGATCTTAGGTGAGAAATGTTGTAGCTGGGATGATAATATTGTTGTTTTTAAGAAGAAGCATTTAGCTTCAACCAAAATGGAATGTTCAATAGCAAGGACAGTCAGAAACGAATGCATACATAGTCATCAAAATCATAGTTAAAGGCTGCATGATGGCAGTCAGGCAAGATCAATGCTTTCTTCACATCAGTGAGAGACTGTAATTATTTGTCTTTTTAATTCTTTCTTTTATTTGGGGTGGGGGGAGAAGAACACTGAGGGAAAGGAACGGATGAGGGAGAACATCTTAAATTTTAATGATAAAAATGTTCCTGTAGTCAATATCCTATTGGAGATTAAGAAAGTAGGCGGAGTGAAAGAAATTCTGTAAGAATGCTTCCAAATCAAGTAATGGGATTATGATTCATGATTATCTGGTGATTTTTATAAAGAACAATAACATTTTGTTATGTGAAAAATGTCTTGACTGAGCAGAAGTTGCAATTATCCAGATTGCGATTAATAAGAGTGGATTGTATTGTCTAAATCCCTATAAGGACAAACCTGGTGTTTCCGGCGCTGTATGAAATCAGAAAGACGAGATGTGTTGATAGGTTTTGGCCTGATAAGGGTTGTACGAGGCACTGCCGCCTTCTTGATCCAGGGACTTTCAATGCAAGCTTGAGCAGTGGGCCGCTTGCTGAAAACAACACAAAGTTTGAAATCTTGACATACCACTATGTTTGTTTCTTTAGCAACTGAACAACAGTTTGTCCATTATGAAGTTCAATATTTTTAACCTTTGATTTTTCAAGATAAGTGGGTTTCATATTAAGCAAATACCTGGCATGTGAATATTTTTAGATTCCTCAAAATGTCATTACTTTTGACAAAATTCAAACATGAAGCTAAAGAAAATATATGTGTTAAACAAATGAAAAATTAAAGTGCCTACTGTAATGTTCTTAAAATTCTCTATTAATACTCCTCATACTAACCCAAAGAAATAAATGCATCAGCTCTTGAAACATTAAATATAAAAAGAAAATGTCAATCATATCAGTCCAAAAGCACAGAATGTATTTCAGTGTGAAGATTCACAAGTAATCCTTGGTAAATTTATTCTAAATAAAGAATAACAGACTAGAATATCACTACAGCATCGTTGTAGACAGCAATATATTTCAACCAAATTTCTGGAATCAAGCTCCATGGTAAAATGTAAGAATATATGGGCCTACTTTTATATCCCTAATATGCAAAGACATTTTCATCAGTCCCTTCAAACGACAAAAAATGAGATGAACTATTCTGTTTCCACAGAAACAACATTAAAAACTGTGTTAATAAACTCTTGACTTTCGAAGAAGAACCAACAAAAAACAACACATGAACAAACTTACCCCAACTCCTCCACCAGCATGAAGCGAACCAGCTCCTTGGCTTCAGGGGAAATCCCAGCAAAGTATTCATCAGGAAAACAGAAGTCATTTCGTACAATGTTTGAGCATGTTTCTTCCTGACTCTCATCAAGGAATGGGGAAACTCCACTGAGAAGGACATACAGCAGCACCCCAACACTCCTGGATAAAATAGAGAGAACAGTTGCTGATTCACAGCTGCCATGTATCTCAGTGCTAAAATAGGAGCAGTGACTCATAGTCTCAAACATAGTTTAATGCAAGCAAAAATGCTTGGCTGATACCTACATGAACTATTCTTGGTCCTTACGATAATATAGTAAGAAAAATTCGAATTTCTTATTTGTCTTCTCTTTCAATGTATGCTTATGAACAAAGAGTTCTGACATGGTGTCCGATCTGATCATCCACATCTGGAGATCAAAATGTCACTTTGGTATTCTTTGCAGTAGCATGCTTCTCAGATGACGGTTATTCATGATGGAATTGCCAAAGATAAAAAGTCAAGACTTTTCTTATGGCCTCAAAATTGTGCTTGCTCCAATTTTATCATAATATTTGTCAGCTTTGCTGAATATATATATTTGAAGGCAACCACGATCATTATTCCCTCAGCGCTGCTGCTATCACACCTGTCATGCTGTCTCTCTTTTTGTACAATAAAGGCTTGCATTTGCACATGTCACCCTATCCCTTCAGCTGATCAGTGTGCATATATTAAAGGATGTGACACCTTCTTGGCTTTGTTTACAAAATTTTCCAGACATTGGGCTTTAAACCCCACTCCTAACAATCAGCACAGGTCCTTAAGAGAGTCCAAATCATGCAAAAAAATCTTTAGGCTACTTGACACTGGCACTGCATATATCTGACTATCAAAATTTTCTAATGAGCAACATTCCAAGATACACCTAGAGTTTGGTTCAGTGTTAGGGGCAGGATTATGAAAGAGAAATCACATATCAGCGAGTAACTAGGGACCGCTCTAAGTTTGTTTTGTTTTTCCTTCCTCAACCCTAACCCTACCCCTAACCTTAAAACCAAAATCTAGGCTGGAGTGTCCTGGAATATTGCCTATGGAATTTGCTGGGAGTTCCAGGCTCAGGAAGAGTTTAGTGCAGTATTGGGTTCAAAAATGCATCTCTTCATTGCTGACATCAATCAAATGTCAATCTCTTTTGGTTTGTTTATTATCTGGTTTGGTTTCTCTCATCAGGATCTGGCCTTTCCTTCCTTAATGCATCAATGGACTGTTGCCCTATCAATATACTTCTCTCCCCTACAACTGTCATCACAACTGCCACATTTCTTCCATCTTGTCAGATCACATCAGAGTCAATGACTTCAGCAGCCAAAACTCACCATATATCAGTTAGGAGTCCCACAGGTGTGCCACTGACCACCTCAGGGCTGGTGAACTCTGGATGTCCAATCATAGGATGAATGTAATAATTGTTGTAGATGTGCCTGGCATCCCCAAAGTCGACCAGTTTTAGAATCATTGCCGTTGGGGCCGCCTCAATCATCAAATTCTCGGGCTGAAGTTGAATGATAGACTCCATAAATTACAGTGGAACCTTGACAGTAAGTAATTATCCTATCTCAGTCAGGGGCTAATTTAATCAGTCTCAAGCTTCAATTCACCGACTTGTGCCTCTTCTTTTGAAGGTATGATAGGTGGTGTAGGTTGAGATAGTGCTATCTATTTCACTTAATAAGGATGAGCATAGCTCAATTTTCTTAAAATGTTAGAAATAACATAATTTTTATAGTATGTACAATCTATGTGCTGAAAAATGGTCGTCAACAGCTACAAACAACAGTACCTTGATATCCAGATGTGCGATGCGACAGTTATGCAAATAGTGCAGGCAGTCCAGCAACTGACCCAGATACTCTGCGGCTATGAGCTCATCAAAGTGGTGCTTGCTAACTATGTGCTCCAATAGTCTACCTTGGCTCAGTCTGAAAGGAAAGGACAATGACATGGTCAACTCTGATTAATTGCAGCTTATTGGAAGCATGAGAACATACCAGTAAAAAGCATTACAATTAACTGGCAGCTTCCAACGAGAAAAACAGTCTGTTCCACGTAATTGCAACATCCACTAAACTGTAACATTTTTCGTATAACAAAAAGCTTTATTTCCAAATAAGAGTCACTGGATAATTGCAACTCCTTTTAATCATGATTTCTTCTGTGACTTGAGAATTTGCGATCAAGCAGAGTTGATTGTACAATATCCTACAAATTGAAAACGTCTTCTGATTACACCACAGTTATGCTTAAGCAGACAAGAATACAATTTGCTGCTTTATGAGCTGAGAAGACTACTGAACGAACTACTGGGATGGTAATAATTAGAGCTGCATGACAGCATCACTGCTTTGATACGAGTTTATAAACACATTCACATTTTCATAAGTCCACATGTCTACAAAATGGATCCATGTCAAAATGCTAATATTCAATAATACAGCAATACTGTATGTTCACCAGAGAGCTGAGGAAGTCACGGCATGATCTTGTGTATTGATGCAATATGAAATTTCATGAGCAGGCATTTGTCTTAATACCAAACTTACAATTCCCATAAATATTAATTACAGTTGACTCTGCTTATTCATAATCCCTTTAATGGCAAACTTCCACTTAATAACAGCAGTTTTAAGGTATCTATAGATTTATAGTTTCGATTTTTTTTCTATATTGAGCTCACCGGATAATAGGAACTCCTTTTAATAACAAATTTTCATCACAAGTTCACCATATTATTATTAACTGTAGGCACCTGGGGTCCACACTATATCCTTGTGGCCTGACTCAATATCAGTCTTCTTATCACTTCATGCTGTAGTTTGCTGGGCCCCTGACTATAAGACAGAGTACAAGTTAGATGCTAACATTTCCCGGGTGGCCACCAACAAATGAACAAATTTGATGCTAATATTCCCAAATTGCCACCAACATGCAAGCAAATTCCACGCTAGCATTTCCCACACTGCCATCAACATACGGAAAAGTCTGCCGCTTGCATTTAAAGAGTTAAATTCTTCAGTTATACTTACAGTTCCATGATGATGACATACTGAGCTGGAGTTTCATAGAGGTCAAACACCTTGACCAAGTGAGGATGCTGAAGGCTCTGGACTGTGTTAAACTCAATCTCTACTGCCTCTTTTCTGGTCAGTCTCTTGGTGATGAACTTGCAGGCCAGGTCTTGACCAGAGCACTTCTGGACACAGCGATGAACAACAGAGAATCTACCCCTGTGAGGACAGAACAAAAATTGGATTGTTTTTGCTAAGGGTTAAAAATCAGATTATCATATATTCAGCATAAGTGCAGCTGGTGAGGAGGAATGAGTCCTGTCCACATATAACCATAGATCTAGTATATTAAAATGATAATGTGTGGCTGAATGGCTGAATTTATTTGTTCGGTAGAGAAACTTACATCACTTAACATAGGGCTCTCAAATTAAGCAAGTCATTTGGAAATGGGATTGATGGAGACATGGCCCCAGGAAATTTAGAGAGGCCCTTGTAAAGACTCTAAATACATCTGTCTTCATAAATTCAAAGAGACAAATACATTTCATTTTTCTGGGCTTTCTGTTGCTTCAGAAGATTACAGGAAATTGTAAATAAGCCATGGAATGGAAAACACTAAGAATGGGGGAAAGAAACTGTCCTCAAGAGATACTAAAGAGAATATGACTGGGAGAGTTTAAACAAGCAAATATCATCTTCCTTAATTTCAGAAAATGAGAGGGATGCTTGTCTTAGACAGGATAGCCTGGCAAACATATTTGATGACACTGACAGAAGGATGTAAGACATATTCATTAACCTTAAAAGATTCGGGATAACACAGGCAGTAAGGGGAGGGTTTTCTACTGCCAGATGGACAACTAAGGCCTTCATTTAACTCTTCACCTGTTCCCAAAGCTTTTATAAGATAAACAGCCCTAAACAACAACAATTACATTCCCCCAGTCCACATATACATACACAAGCTAAGAAAACAAAAGGGAAAAACATGAAGAGAATTCAAAATCTTACTGATTATTAGACAATGTTTCTATCTTATTACTTACTTTCCAATCTCGCCTATGTCTGTGAAGTCATTCTCAAAGGTAGCTTTCCACATGACACACGGGGCATCCTCTCTATCACTCAGTTCTGGTAAGCAGCGGATGAATGTAAATGGAGTCAGTATGTTAAACAAATGCAGGCAAAGTAATATTAAAGGCCTGCCCATGATATAAGAGGCATGAAGAGGCATGATGGGACACTTCCCTAATGTGAATTCAATAGCATGATTCATATCACAGAGTGTTATTTCTCTCATTTACATGAATGACACATTTCATGCTCCAAAGAAAACTCTGCAGATCGCTAACTAGTTCACTGTCCCTCTGCACTAAGAAAATAGATATAAAAAACATCTAATATTTACAATATGAAAGCAGAGCCATCTGATGATAACTTGTACTGTAGGGAGGCTTCCATTCCAATAGTAATGGTATAACTGTTATGAGGTTCTCGCACATTAATGTAGATATTTATGTTGCATTTAACATTATTTGTAAAATACAGTATTATGATGTTATACATTAACACAAACACACCCATAAGTGCAACTCACCATATTCACTAGGTATAGCCACATAAGGTGATGGTTTACTGGGTTCACTGATCCCAATGGCGTTGTTAGCACTGACCCGGAACTGGTAGGTCAGGCCTGGTTCCAGATCTCCAATCACTTGAGAGGTGTTTGGCACATAGGGAATGGCAAGCTGCCACATGTTTGAGCCTGAAGGTACAAGGACAAAACAGGGGAATAACTATGGGGCAGCTGTGAAAGGAGGTTTGACTGATGAATGTGTGGATGAAGCTTTCAAAAGTGGAATTTATTGAAAACCAGGCTGGGGATCCTGAAGGAAAAGCATATTTCTAAGTTAAATGGGACCACTTTGTGCATAGTATTTTGAAATTCACTAGTATTCAACTGGAAAACCCAAACAGTCAAAATTCTAACAAATTACCTATAATCAACAATAGACTAGCAAAAGGAAAGCAAGGAAATTTGAAAATGCTACTCAGCAAATTATAAATATCAAATGAAACAACCACATGAAGCTCAGTAATGCAATGATAATAATGTGAAGGATGATAAATGGACATGTTCAGTAACCCACAACCCTCAATTTACTAATCCCATGTGAATGTTTGGAGAGTTTTTATGTCAATGTTCTCAGTTTTATGGCACATTCCACATTATTTCACACTAAACAGTCAAAGTCAGAAAATGAATTCATTTGTACATAAAATACATAACATGGAATGGACAAAGAAAAAAGGCCCACTTCAATTACAAGATCAATGTAAAATCAAAATACAGTTCTCTTTTACCTATCCTTTGGTTCAAGCTACTAAGAGTTTATTTTCAGAAGTACTGTGATATTCTGGGTGCTCTTTGTAAGAAAAAAATAAAATAGTATGGACTGTTGAAAGTGAGTGTGCTAAGCAGGGGTTGTTTTAAGCAATAACTGCGTGAACAGAGTTCCACTGTACTCAGTCTTGAGAATTGTAAGGTATTCTTTAATACATTTCATTTAATAAGTGGTTCTGGTGGTGAGGAAAATGACAGATTGTCCTCAAGCATAACCCATATATATTCTTAGAGAAAAGGTTTGTGATTTGGGCATTGAAAAGTGTGCAAAAAAAATTCACCTTTGATTCTACTAATATAATCAGAAACTTTCGTAACATACACTTGTCAGTATTTGGCATTGCAGCTGCATCTAATTTTCCTCAATGAAGGTTTGTGACACCTATTACAGGGGCAAATCACTCACTGTGTATAACCCAATTAATCCGCTTATATATAAAATCCCCCTTTTTTGGGGACCCTGCCAGCCAGTGTTAGGGTGTAGAAATGTGTAAAATGACCTGAGATCTAATTAAAGCATCTAATTTTAAAGTTTCAGGTACAATATGAGCCTCTTAGATAAAAAAATAAAGTGTGTAGGCCTATGTATTCGCACACGGTCAAAACCAGCCAAATGAAAAATTGGGGACCAAATCAGAATTCTAGATGACCTTTTTTGAAAGACATTTGTATCAGTTTGAAGACAGTCACCCCACGAAAGTTAAAACTGAGAAAAACGCGTTTAAAGTTTTCACATTTTAATAGCATCATTTTCTTCCACAATGGACAAAATATATAGTTAAAAGTATGACCACACATCTTCTAGTTCCTGGGCACTGAACCGAGTGTAACAGGGCTTGCCATCTAACAACCAGCAGTTGCATATTGGGGGCACATGTGGGGTTTCGTGAGGTGAACGTTGAAGGTTTCGGTCGTCCCTGGGCTCGGTTGAAGTTGACCTACTTATCATAGTTTACGTTAGTAAGCAGGGGTTGACTCGAAAAAGATTAGTAAAACAGTCCCAAAACTTGTAAAATACCAGAAATATTCTGTATTTATTTGAAAAAAATGGTTTGCCCACAAACTGCAACAATTAAAGTCACAAGAAACAGTCAGGTTGCGTAGAAAATGATGATAATCAGTGGACTGCAGAGACGAGTCAGCGGTACTTTGTTTACAAACATGCGCACTTCTTTTGACCTGGAGATGACGTCTTGTATTCATGCGCACTCGGTACGACGGGAAAGAGCGGAAAATAACGAAAACATCCATATACGGCAAGGTAGGGTTTAGTACAATAATTATATGCTAAAAAGCTTCCGCAAAGTGCCATGTCTGAGCGACTGACTTTCGGTGATTTTTCGGAAAAACTCAACACCATAGGGTCTGAAAAATAAATATTTTAAAATACTTATGATGCTCAAATTGCTAAATCCTTTTCAGACAATGCTTAGAAATGGTTTAGGATGATATCTGTGTCAATAACTCAACTTTGACCCCAATTCAGATTCTGACCTATTTTGCCCTGTATCTCGAAATATAACCCAGCGACATGTGACCGGTTTCTTCAGGCCGCCTCACATATGTAGAATAACATAAAATGTTAATAGGGCCAAAAGAAGAAAAAACAATAGGTGTCAAAGACCTGAAATAAGAGCAGGTACAAATCACTCCTCCTTTTCACACTAATAGTGCTAAGCACCTGTGGTCCAAGCAATGCCCTTGCAGCATGACCCTGTATCAGCTATTTTATCACTTGGCATTTACAACTGCCACTTCCTGAAATGTGAAGAAGCTGAATAAGTCTCACACCAGCGCTTCCACGGCTACCACCAACATGTGAAAAAATCTGATGCTTTCTTTT
>JAWQUT010000261.1:784121-837928 GCA_033807755.1 Ellobium chinense
GGGGGGGGGGGGGGGGGGTGTGTGTGTAGAGTATCACTGAGAACTGATCTGATGCTCGTTTCAAAGTTAATCTATCAGATAAGACCCTAGTACTCACCTGCCTCCCTAAACTCAATGGTGTATCCCTGTATCTGAACTGGGACCCCTGAGCCCATGTAGGGTGTGGTTTGAGCATTGACAGGTGGAGCCCACTCCAGATGGACAGCTGTTCCTACCTGGTTTCTGATCACTGGTTGACCAGGTGGACCAGGGCGATCTGATGAGAAACAAGGAGGATGAGATCAAGTAAGTTAATAGATAACACAGCCAACTCCACCTAACTGTAATTTGGACATTTACAATTTTCACTTAACTGCAACACTTCCACATTACAAAATTACATACTTCTATAGACAAGTAAATAATTAATTGCAACTTCTTTTACTTGCAACTTTTTCCATGCTCCTGAGAAGCTACAGTTAGGCGGAGTTAACAGAAGATACATAAAAGCTTATGGACTATAAGGTAATTATCTTAACCATACCAGTTCAAAATCAGCAACTTTCTCAAAACATGTCAGTATGGTGACAATCCTCATCACTTTCTAATCTGCCAATTGTCTGAACATTGTCAGTAAATTTTATAAATAACTAATTGACTGAAACTTTACTGAGAGTAAGCCTTTTCAATAGAATGAACTACAATGAAATATGTACAAATGAGACAATTCTTATAAAAAGATTCAAAACATAACATTATTCATTTTCTATAAAACCTCTACTCCAGTTTGTGCTTTAAGAATTCAGAAACAAATGAGCCAACATAACATACTTGCCAGTCACACATGTAAAACACCTTATGAAATGATGGCTTAAACCTACCTAACACAGATAGCATTGCCCTTGAAATCACAGAACCTAGCTCACTGGAGGCCACACAGGAATACTCCCCACTATCTGCTGCTGTCACACCAGCAATCTGGGGAAAAGATGTCAGTGGCTGGGCATACAATAGTACAGAACCTCAGAATAACAGATGAGTGAAAACTGCTGTGGTAAACGCTCTCTAAACGTAGATGTACTACTTATGGAAGCAGGGATGATAGGAGCTGATGGTAAAATTTTCAGAAGCAAGATCAACATAAAAGTCTCGGCTCAATATGGAAGTTGGTTGTTAAAATATTCTTTCTCAGGCTTTTTCCAGTTTCTGGACTTCTGGCATTCTGTCCTCTCTGATGGAAGAAAAATATGGGGAATCCTTGGCCAATTTCTTCTTTACTGACATTTCTGATTTCCTTGGCAAGATTTGTGACCACAATACAGCAGATGTGTGCCTGCAAATTTGCTACTGTGCAATCACAGATCAACCTATCAATGTCTATGATCAAGAAATCTGGCATAAGTTGCTTTTTCAGATGATAATGACATATTTTATCAAGTGTTCACATTTTTTTGAAATGTTGGAAGTCTCCTTAAATGTTCATAAAGACTATTGCAGCTGGTGACAGTGTGAACACAGAATAAGAATGAGTTCATATTACTTAGACCTCTGACCTCCTTGCTGCACCACTCTTAAATGTAAGAAATTCAAGAATCCTCTGTGATAACATACTGTTCCCTTTTGGTGTGCATTCAGTAAAATAGCCTTGGGTGAAGATGCTCTCCCTTGATGATTCTTTTGATACAGGATTGAACTATTCAACTTCACAGCCTAAGACCCCATTTTCTAGTTTAGTGCCTCATCCTAACTGGATGGAACATATATGAGGTGTGGCTTGTTGTGTATTTTTGTGCATTTCCCTTCAGAAAATTTAACACTGGAGAATCAACACATTTTAAATGCAAAATAAAGGAAAAACTTTCAACTCTTGAAAGATTTGAGGCATTCAGTGGATAGCATTTTAAGGTCCATTCATTTCAAACAGTCAGTGTGCTCTGTTGTAACCCATGCAGATATGAGTCCAGCTGAAAACTTACCTGCAGAGTTGCTTGCCCTTCCTCATTGTACATCATCATCATACGAGAGCTTGGACTAATGACCTGTGAATCCTGGTACCGCCATGACACCAATGGACGTGGTCGTCCACATATCTTACAGGTCAGAGTTGCTGTGTCACCAGCTTGGACAGTTAGACTAGTTAGTGGCTGCTGAATGATTGGGGGCATCTCAAAGCCCAAATCAGGAGATATAAACTGAAATATTATCATAAGTCAAGATACAGTGAAAACGGACACTCAGGGAGCATAATCCTGGCCAAATAGACAATGAAATGTCAAGAAGAGAAAACAACACCAGTCACCAACTGACACAAGCACAGCTCAATAATTGGTGGTGCTCCAGGTAGCACTTGACACATTTTTAAAAAGAATCTCATTTGCTCATATGCTTTCTTTTCTATCTTCATGTTGATATGAACTTTTTTATTTTCCTGCAAAACACCTAAAGCAAATAAATCATGTAGGCTTCACTACCAATGAATTACAAGCACTTCCAGCAGAATGCTATGACAGTTATGTCAAAATTCCAACTTTACAGCAACCAGTTTTGATTTCTGTTTTAACAATAAATTAACTCTTGTTACAAACATCCTAAACCAATTCCCGTAAAGACAAAGGTTTTTTTTTAAGTATGACTGGCATAGCATTCTGCTGAAATTGCCTTTACAGAAAACAGCAATACTTCAGGCACCATGAATCAGTTACCTAACATGCCTCCAACTGACCTTTATCATTGCCTTTCCTGTCCTGCCTAAGGCCTATGTAGATTCTCTATTATGGATGTCTTGACCTTTGGCCCCTATCATGCATGCCTTGACCACTGGCCTGTATCATGCATGCGTTGACCCTTGGCCTTCCATTTCTGACACCCCCCCCCCCCCNCTCCCCCCCAAAGTTCACTGTTCTGATATTAGTTTTTAGCATCCCAGACTTAGCAAACGCCCTTTTATTATACTGACCTTGACCTTTGGCTTTCCATCTCGGCCTAAAGACTTTGACTTTCTTTCTAGACTACTCATGCCATCCATTTCTTTTTCTTTCTTTTCCTTCCCATCTGCCTCTGAACGTTGGGGTGAGCGGAACATGGGCTTCTTTATTTTGAACATCTGCTTGGATGATTTCCTGTTGAACAATTACACCGAACAGCAAAATAAATATGAAAAAAGAAAAAAATTTGTTACATCTTGTTTTGACATGATCAGAAGTGAAGACTTGGAGGAAGGGGAGGGAGGAGACAGGCAGTCACAGGTACTTCTTAAGCTGAAAGCTTGAAATATTCAGAGGGGAGCTGGCGTTGCAATGAGGGTGAGAGCCCAGTGACAGGTTTATTAGTCATTTCCAAGATGCAATGACTGTTTACAGTCTTGAGATTTGCCAGCCTAATTTGTCACTAGTATGGAATAGCGCCGTAAGCGCTTTCCACCTCTATGCTATACAGTGGTGTGATGCTTTTGCTTGTTACAAATATCGCAGAAGATGACATGAAAGTCTGCACCTGAGATGAGCATCACATCCATGCTACAGCTTAGAGGTGGATAGTGTTTATGCCCGTATACCCTACCAGCAATGAATTCAAGGGTCTTGATAAAGATCTTTACTCTCATTTCTTACTTGACAGGTCTGAGTACCTGCTCATGACACGTGGAGGAAACAGGACCTAGAATCACTGTGATGAGCTATGAACATGTTATGGATTTCCACACTGTTGCGAATGTTGTGCCATGAAGAATGAACTCAATGAAGAATGTAAAAGGGATTTCCTTACTGGACAAAGTCTACTTTATTTTATCAACCGTTAAAAGAGGCAATAAGATGTGGTATCGCAGAAGACTTTTTATTTATAAGCAATGGATCCTTTCTTATAAGCTGCATTTTAAAGCTCCTTTCAGTCAACCATCTTAAAACATTAAAATATGTTCTAAGTAATTTTGGATTAGATACATGTGGCGGAAGTCACCCCTGCAGAATAATAAGGAAATGCCTCTACAATGTCAGATCATCTGTCTTGATGGTAGTCAAAATGAGGCTTGTGTCGCTAAATTAGGAACTGAGATATCCAGCTCAGAAAATGAATAGGGCAATCTAGTGCCAAATTTTGCTTTGCTGCAGAAATCAAGAGTGAAATCATTCTACACATAAAAAAACAATGATCATATGGGCAGTAACTATGGATAAACTGGAGTTTTTATTGGGCATATTATATGAATTCTATGGTATACCATTGTTCTATTGCAAGTTTATCAGAATTTGTTTTCCCATTGCATGGACCCTATGCCACCTCAAAGAACTATATCTCAGGTCAGAATAATGCTAGGTCAACAATGTTTTCACCTAATACAAGTAGACACACCAAGCTTTCATGATATACAAATAATTTGACCATAAAGATACCTAAGCAACAATCTGACTAGCTGCAAAACTTATAGAACAAGAGGCCTTCATCACTTACTTGAGACTTCCTTCTCCATCTCTTGGACCAATGATATGGCTGGGCACCCAGCCTTCAGCTGCAGGTGAGGTCTGATTGGCTGGTCTATGGATCAGATACATGTTCTGGTGGTTGGTGTTGAGGATCTGAACCAGTTCCCCTTTGGAGACTGTCACCTCATCCTCTTTGATGGCCTGATAGTCAAACAGGATCCTCCCGCTGGTCAGGGGAGTTTCTGTTTGCTGAAAGTGGGACAATGGATAACCAAAGAAAAGCCATGAGACCCAACAGAGTAATTCTGTTTTCACTTTGATAACACAGATCAATATTATCTACACAAATATCATTAATCCTTAATAAATAAAGAATCGTCACTGTGCCATGAAAATGGCCTACGCCATTTTTCACATTTTTGAGAGAATACAAGGAAACATTTTCATGACAAGACAAAGGGGTTGGTGAGTATCTTTGCAACTGTGATTTGGAAGAAAATGTTGGTGCAGTTTAATTTTTTTTAACATATAAACATGACCCTTGATCTCATTAACAAAAACTCTTCGTTAAATATGTTGTAAGCCTGACTTAGGCATTTTTGTTGCACAGTGACGAAATGCATCCAATCACTAATCTACAAGAGCCTGTAATAACAAGAAAATAACACTAAATATACTTATCAAATCTGTGGTGCCTTAAAATGGGTGGGTTGTGGAAAGAACAAAAATCCACACAGAAAAAGGAAATAGCCATTACTGAAGGGTAAAAACCATCCTCTCCTTACAGAAAAATGACTCTTCTGAGGACTGTGATCAGTGGGGTCAAAAGCATACAAATGGTGAGATCTATTATGTATCACTGGAAAACTTAACCTCTTATACTGACAAACTTGCTGTTTGCTGAACTTACATGAAAGTATTTTTTATTTAGTAATCAAAAGCTAGCATCAAGCATAAAACTAAAATGTAGCGCACACAAACTAGTGAAAATGGTTGCACATATCATCATTGTATATCATAAGCATACCGCTGAAAAGTGTTGAAGATAACTTTATGAATACTTAGAAAGTGAAGCATACAAAAAGAAAAGCAAAGCTGTTTTCAGTAGGCTTTCATACATATAAAGCAATCAAACTAAATGGCCTGACATGGGAGTAATATTTTCACTGTCTTGGCTTCTCACTGATCTCAGCAAATATTAAAGTGTTAAACCTTAGCTTAGATTAAAATGTAACACTTCAGCTTAATAATGTTGAATGTATCACTTTAGCTAAAGCTGGAATGCAAACTCTGGATCTGTCCAATATGTAAAATTACGGGATAATTTTAATCTTAAACATCTTTTGAATCCCTGTCACTTCATTAAAGCCTCACTTAAGTTTCCTCCTCGGGGGAAAAAGCTTACATACATTGCACTGACAGATATGAGGGCAAGCATATGAACATGTTAGTGATAAAAGTGCAAGGCCAAAGCACAGAATAAACAAGCAGGGGAACTAAAATGAACTACACTGTAATTTTAATGTTCATCTAAATGAAACATTTTCACTGCCATTATGCTCTCTGTCCCATATTATAGACTTTGTAACCATATGTAGTCTTTAGCAGTATAATCCATATATGAGGGAAAAAAAATGCAAAGGTTGAATGAATGAAGCAGAGTTTTATTTGAATTCATGTTTTTATATTAGATGAATTGCTGGGTTCATTTAAAACAACAAAAATGTGTGCCTCTGCCTTAACTAGACAGCCTTCTGCACAAATTTTGTTTGATTGAAATGAAAAGGCAGTCCACAACAGCCGCTCTGAAAGGCTGTATGTTGGATTAAAAATTAAAATTTAGGCCACCTATAAATGGTATGATCTTTTACCTATGCTAGTAAACAAATGGGATGTGCATTGACAATTGTGCATACATGGTGCAAACACAGCCACATAAGTAGCAATTTCTATGTTCTATTCCTCACTTCTAGGCTAATCAAATACATAATTATAGTTGGTGTGTCTCTACAGGGGCAGATCCCAAAGGAAACTCATGAAGCCTTCCCCAGCCTTTCCATTCACTCATTCGGCTAAGTACAATGAGTTCATGCCATTTGTTCAACCAACATCTCAAACGTCGTGCATTCTGGGTTAAGCATCACAAAACAATTATCTGTGCTGATGCCATGCATGGCTTTTAAGTTTTTAAAAATATGAAAAGCTGGTAGTTGCTTCATAAATGTAACTATTATGAATCCGACTGCTGACATGTTGTATTATAGCCTAGCAAACAAAAGAGTTAAGCAGTGAAAAAAAGGCTATTTCTTTTCCGTAATGACCTGACAATTTCTCAAAGACTATTGCACAGTTGTATGCAAATGTTGGAAATGTAGATGAAATGGCGGGTTACAAATCAGTGCAATGATGCAGAATGCAAAAGAGATTCAACACTCACTTACAGAGGAACTGGTTACCAATGATGTGTGGTGAGCACTGGGATCCCTCTGGAACCTTTGCCTGGATGATGCACTTCGTAGCACAAGGTGGACTATAAAATTTCTCTACAGCAAGAGTGGCTGTACTCCAATGAAGTGATGATTGGCATACTCTGAATGATTTTTGTACATGACTTTGGATGCTGGACCTTGCTGGCTTGGCAGAATTACTTGCTTTCATTTGTAAATCACCTCTATATTCTGTACTTGACCGCACTTTCATTTAATTGTTATTCAAGACCATCTCACACTTCATTCTTCTAACTTTTTCAAGTTAATAGATATTTATGTAAACTGGATAATTAATCATTGAATTTCCATCCGCAGAAACAGTTTGAATGGGGTATACTTATGAAGAAAATGTGAAACTCCCGGATAAATGGAAGTCATCACATAACCAGTTTGAAGTGTGTCCATACTATAGAAGAATATGTGGGGAGTGGACTAATGTGTTTAGAGAAGGTAATAGAACAGAGAGATTCTAGTTAAACTGATGCTACTTCCTAATGTCAGACATACAGTGAGTTCCTGTTCAGCCTAATGAACCATCTAAAAGTTGTGAAATTTCCATCACCCCAAAACTCATGGATGTTTTCCAAAACTCCATTAAGGCATCTCTGCATTATTTCATTCAAAACAACCTGACCCTGAATATGGATTCCTCAATAATTATGTTATTAAAAAACAAATCGCCACTCACAATAAAACTGTCATAAGCCCAATAATGACTCCAAAGAACTTAGGGCAATATTATTTCCAGGCGGCAAAATGAAAAGTAAATGTGAAGAGCTATCACATTTCCATCATTTCCTTTTATTGCAAAAACATTCACAAAGCCCAATCTGAGTTTTGGAAAAACCCTCTTTCGCTGTGGCTGACATCTGTAGTCATTATTCTATTATCATTAGCTATTTGGAGCAATATCATCATTATCAATACTGACTACCATAATGTTAGCAGTCACAAATTCAAATGTTCAGAAGCAGTTCCTGATGCAGAAAATAATAATTTTTCTCCTTAAAGCATCAGAGCGGCATAATATTGCAAGTATTGGCAGTCTAATTGAAAAAAAAACCAAAACATTAGAAACATTCATTCTGACACCAGCCTATATAGTCTAGTTACTAACTGCACATGATCTTGGCAAGAAAAGACAGAATAAGTTGAGAGAGAAACTGAAATGGACAATCTTTGTAGTTGTTTGTTGTTGTTGCTGCTGAATACGATCACACTGCAAATGAATGACAAGCTTCCTATCCAAAGTTCTGTCCCACTGTATTTGTTTGTTTATTTGTTTTGCAGGGTGGATATGGGTGAATGCATATTTCTTCATAAGACCATCTGATTAGAACCTAGTCTCATAAAGTGTTACTCAAAAAGCAGAACTGGAGAAAAGCCTGAAGATAAACTGGTCCAAACAGGTATCTGGCCTGATTCTGTATTATTAATTATACTGTGCAACATTTGTTCCTATTTGGAATGAAATGAGCTGTCCCTATTTATACTTCTCACTTATTAGTAAGAGCTGGCCATATTCAGTCCGTGCATGTGTGTCCTAAACATTGCACACCAACACACTAAGAAAAGGCTGTCTAAAGGGCAATGCCCTCATAGTTTATAGAATAATCACCTATCTAGTCAAACCAATTTGTAGAACATCAATGTTATCAAATTTCTACTGATGCTTCTACATACTGTTAGTTCAAAGCATGCCTCCGCTAGATGCAGCACTGTTTTAGTAAGAGCATAAAAAAGAAGAAGAATGTAAAATGCCATTTCTCACACAAACATACACCAACCATAGACACAAATTAAAAACAAACACATAAACATGAGCACAATGCACATCAACTTCAGCCACAAAACTTTCCTTATACATGGTATGCCACATCTTCCATTTCCATCCCTCTCTCTGAATGTTCCCGCCAACACAAAATTGTAAACCCTGCCATTTCTTTCCATTAAAAATATCCTGGATTTGATCTTCAACAAATTTATCTCCTTGTGCCAAATAATTGAAAAAATTTTTGAGTAAATAAATAAATGATAAACAAATAAATATATAAGTGAATAAGGAAATGCTAACTAAACAAACAATAACAGAACAACTTGACAGCAACAGAAATTCTGAGTACATGAAAAACTAGGGAAAAAAAAAGTAAATCTTGTTTTAAAGTATATGACAGACTTTTATTCAGATGCAGCGATGAAACATTGGCAAAATTTTGAAAAAAGAAAACAGAAACATTCACAGAGTAATAATACATAAGTATCATACAGTATTGAAAACAGACTTAATACAGGTAAGTTTAGAAAACAAAAATATGATGATTCTCAGAATTTAAAGATAACACACAAAATTTGCAGCTTGCTTTCAGAATGTAGCACACATACTTTAGAATTTATATAAAATATATTTACAGGAGAATGTGAGATTTTGTAAAGTGTTAAAACACTGGACGCTTCACACTTAATAAATAACATTTAACAATGAGTTCAATTTTGAAAGCAGATGATTGCAAAATTGAACTGAAATCATTTGATTGCCAAAAAAAAAAAAAAATAAACAAAACACAGTAGGTGTTTGGTGATCATACTGGTAATGAAGTTGAAAAACAGAGGAGATTTAATAATCTTTTTCAACAAAGTATAACAACAAAATTCTATGTAGTAAAAAAGTTGCACTTCATGGTTTTGTGAACGCGGAGAATTGTGAGGTAATTGTAAACTAAGTTACTAAAAATATAACTGATATTAATTTCTACCCCAGGAAAAAAAAAATTGTCATTTTGTCCTTCTTGCTAGGCCATTTTGAGGCAACTTAAAAACTGAAGCAAGACTTAACGTGACAATTGAATTTTATGATTTTTTTATGAACAAATATTAAGTGGAATTTTCTTACACTTCCAGCAGTGAAAGTTACTCCTACTATAATGGAGTAATGCAAATGACTCTGTGTAAAATTGAATGACAGCAGTAATGCATAACAGCTACTTTTCCTAAACTGCATGTATAAACTTAGTGATTTTCTTTAATTGTTTCCATGCATGGTATAACTGAGAAAGAATTGTGGCTCCTACAAACAAAAACCTGCTATCTTTAGTTTAGCCACATTTAGCACTTGAAATTAATCCTAGTAAAAACTACACAGAATATTTAACCTACAACTGATTATATATAAGATCACATACCATGTAATTTAATAAGAAGTACACATCCTTATACCTTCACATCTATGACAGGTCACGCATTTATATAGTTTTCTTGTATAAGAGGAGTGCGTAGAATCTGTCAACAAGTGGTACTCCAAGGAAGTGAAAATAATTTACTTCTGATTTGCTGGTCTTATTTAAAGTTTGGACAAAAAAAAAGAGAAGGAGATAAACAAAAATAATGATTTTTCATGGACAGTAATTTCTGTGTGATAAGTCACACAGAATTTGTTATCAACTGATATGGTTGTGATAACCAACCACCAACAACAGGGCAGTGTATAAAATATATATTTCTTTCATTCTCACTCTCTCTCATTCTTATTTGTCAACACTGATTCTCAAACAACAACAACAACAATAACAAAAACAACAACAGAAACACCAACAAACCAATAAAAGAGTCACAAAAACGGAGGCATGAAAATAACACAATTGCACTTTGAATAGTATGTACATGACGCCTGCGTATAATAAAAGCCAGGAGTTGATACACTCCATGCATACAGTGGATGAAGAAATATCATCAATGTCATCATTAAATCATCTCACTCATACCATGCCATCAGCAAGAAAGAATTTCTATATGCTTGACTTGTTCACAGTCAAATTTTATCATAAAATTACACCACTGTTATAAAATGTTTCATCTCAGATCAATTAGTTATGATCGTTTATATACAGGAACAGATCAGACCCAACAAGTACAAGACATCTAATATATGGCTAAGGACATCATATAATGTTAGCCCTTTATGGCCAAAACATACAGAATTGGGCCGTAACTACCCCGCCAAAAGCAGGGCTGCCAGGATCACAGTTTCAAAATCTGGGACACTTTAAATATGAGTGTGGAACAATGATCTGCCTGTTAACAAATTTAGTTTAGTGATAGAGGTATAGTGACAGAACGAAAAAAATAAATATTCTGATTTGTATTTCAAGTGCCAAGAAATCAGGACTGTGGCAACTACATTCACAATATTCAGTATGCGAGTTGGCATATGAGCAACCACAGAGTATTAAAATTATTCTATGAAGGCCCTCCAGTCATGCTGGTAAGTTTATTTCAATCTACATGAATAAATCTCCCAGCACATATCCACTACTTCATATCAAATTATTTGTTCATGATAATAAACAGAGGAAATGTGATTTTATACAACATGGATTTGTTCAGCAGGAATGGGACAAATGCTCAAACTGAAGGAGTGTCTAGCAATTTGTGAGATATTTGGCAGCCCTGCAGTGGCCCCCAGGATAAAGGAAACACCAATGATCCCAGTGCAAAGACAAAGTATCTAAAGTACCTAATGATGTCTGTCAGAAACCCTGGGTTATTTTTCAGCTAAGGTAGTTATGGCCCTAATACACAAATACAGAAAACTAAATTCGTTTTCAAAGGGAAAGCTCCTGCTTCTGAGATCAGTGTATATTGAGGGGTATAGGTGCAAATCACTGTGATTCACTGAATTTAGTGAACAAGAATATCAAAGCTTACATTGCGGTCCTTGGTATGTGATAGGCAAACATGAGTAATGAAGGAGTTTATATGATGTATTTAACACATTTCTAACTGTGACACACTTAATATAGCTTTGAATTAAAGCTTAAGGTGAATAAGAATAATTTTCCAGCCACCCCAAAATGGTCTTTGACCTTTCCTTTGTAACAAAGAAAAATCTACTGAAAAAAATCAGGTTTTGGGAAGTGGAAACCATTTTAGACCGTGACAATTTAACAAAACAGTTTTATCTAATTTTGCAGGGAAAATAACCTGGAAATAAATTTTCTATCAATGAAAAACATTCAGATAAAATGAGTCTCAGCCTTAGGTCTAGAAAATTACTTACTTCACCTGTATTTTTTTCCAACAAAAAACTCTAAATAGACAACAGAATGATTCTAATTTTTGTTAGCTTGCCACATAACATGTATTGTAGGCTGAACTATGAGATCACTTTGCCTTTCAAAACCTGAGCACTAACTTAAATTTCCAGTATCTGGAGGAAGAGCATTATCTGCATTGTAAAAGGTGTGATAGTGCAATGAGATAAACACTTAAGACACTGAACTGTTGCCGGTGAAGAACAGGGACAGAAGTATTATGAAGTGATAGGCTAGTGGTCTTCTATTTTATTCATCAGTCAGTAGAGGTGAGCAAAGGCAGTGACAAGTATCATATACTGTAGTTACTTTATCTTTTCTAGAAGTTGACTAGAAACACAGGGAAAAGAAAAAAAGAGAACATGATGTGAAAAACATGGATTCCATTATTAACAGATGGGAAATTGAGTATATTAGTCTTACCCTTTCGCCTATGCTATTGTGCCTACTATCTTTCTATCATTATCTAAAACATTATGTAACATGGATTTACTCAATGTGACTGTGTTTTGATGCCTTGATTGAAACACAAATATGCAGCAAAACATTTGTCATCAAACATCTGAAACTGACCTACAAGCTAGTAACATTTTTGTTGCTGGGATGTATTGATAGGAGAATGGAAGTCAAAGTATACTTCATTATCACACTACAGCGAAGAATTTATTTCTGATTTTGTGGCCATCAGTGTTCATGGAAACCTGCTTATAGTCTTTGCCAACTTCACCAACCTTCAATGTAAAAAATATATTGTGGACTCCCAGGATCTCCAGTTTCCTGCAATCTGACTGCAAAGCTTCAGACCCCACCTTGCTGCAGTTGAGCAGGAATACCTCAAACATATGCAAGTTGAAATCACTTTCCCTTAAACAAACCTTTCTCACCCGTTTGATTTCTAAACCAGCGCCTCACACATTCCTGAAATTCTGCAGACTCAAAACAGGATGGAAATAGTCCAGGGGAATTTCAGTTATCCATTCTCTCCTGTAGTTCTCTATTTAGCTTACCTCAAGATCCTGAACCTTCAGCCTAGAAAATTTGGGACTGTGAGGTTCTACTCTATTTCCTCACATCCTCTTATCTTGATTGCAAAAATGAAATTTCAGATATTTATTTAGGTGTCCTTGCCTCTTTTCCTTTGCCTATGCTGTTGGGAGGCACTTGTGACACTGTACAATACGCAGCCTACTAAGCATACCAAATGGTGTATGGTATGAAGGTAGCATGCTACGACACCTGAGTTTCAGCATCCTTGATATTAGCTTATCCTTTCAGCAGGGCAAAACAGACATTAACTTCTAGTATAGCTCATTATGTTACATCATACACGGTTTTGCTGTCACTGCTTTGGGGTTCCCATGTCAGTGTTATTGTGGCATGTTAGCTTTACAAATTATCACCTTGCAGAAGATGTTGTAAGATCCAAATGAGAATATTTGTCCCTTCAGTCTTTATAGACAACCTGGATTAGATGGCCAGGTTTTCTATGATAGTCACGGCTGTCACCTATCTATGTAAATGTTAAAAGATAAATAATCTCTCTGCACTGCTTCAAAACTTCACTAAACCTGGAACTTTCCTGTGATTTGCATACAATATGTTTTGCAAGACAGCTGCTCTTCACAGCACTCCAGTCAAATGTACCATGATGGAGTCCCAACAACTTGTTTCTTGAACACATACAGCTTAAAAAGTGGCTTCTGAGAACCTAAGAAATAGCTGATTTCCGATCTCAAAATGAAAACTTATTTCCTAAACTTGAATTTAAAGATAACAACCATTTCTGAATATATTTTAGGTAGTTTCGGTGTTAAAATTGCCTTGACAGTCTTACATACTGGTTTTATGTTTTACTGTTGTTACGGTCACTCTTGTATTAGTGTTCTAGAAATGCAAAAATCTTGAAAATTTTACCAATATTCAACCTATCAGGAAAAGGTACATGTATAATAATAAAGAATTGTCTTTACCAACTTAAGAAGAACATTGGCAAAAATGTTGGGTCATCTACTGGTGGAAGCTATGATGCTTAGTTACTTACATTTTTGCTGACATCTTTACAACTTCTCTATTACTTTGCGGACCTCTGGATGCTAAATTTCAATATTTAACTCTATTTTTTTGATTGTTATTCTTCAGAAACTTCAGAATGGGTTAAAATATCTGTTTTCAGATGTCATGTTTTTGTACGTATTTACTACTGACAAAGGTGACAAAACTGAAACATTTTAATGGATTTTATCAGTGGGATGCTTGATCAATTATTTCAAAATAAAGCTGCAACTTGGCTGAACAAAATTACAAATTTCATTCTCAAAGGCCATGTCTCACTGTAACAGCCAACCCTTCTCTGCGCTAGAGGCATACTATTAAATGGCACACATTACAGATTTAGAGCTAGGGTGAAGAATGTGTAACAGTATGTGTAAGCAATCTTACATTACGGCAACATGCCTGCTCAAGTGGCCTAACATATTGAGCTAAGATACTGGCTTCTGTAATGTGCATTGCCTCCCTATAACATGTATGTTTAGCTTTACAAAATATTGCCATGGCTATGACATTCATGTGAAATGCAGGACTGTGTGAGATCAACAGGCAAGTACTAGGATATGAAAGTCTAACAAATATCTATGTATGGGTGTTTAATAAAGGCCATTCTTTCTTACATACACAGTCACACACAGTGGAAACAAAGCAGGGACAAACACATGCACGCACATACACACACGCACACACAAACTCTCTCTCTTCCATGTATGCACACAACTAACTGAACATGCTTACCCACACACTCAAATACATGCATACCTGTACAATCATACACATACCCACATCATTTTCTCATGTCTTCATCAGTATGCAGCAATGACCATGTCACTTTCACAGCATAAAGGCACTACCTGTATTAAACGTATGTAGTTGAGGTGGTGCCTTTATGCTACAAACACTGATGTCCTGCACTACTGCAAGAATTGAGTAAAAAAAATGGGAGTAAGGGAGAGAGAGGGGAGTTAGGTGTGAAAGATTTCTGGACATATTCATGGTGGCATGGCTAGTGAAGGATCTATTATCCAAAATAACACAGGCAGAAACTCACATTCCTCACTATCCTATCAAACCACTAGTTGGTAAATCATAGGCTCATCAGAATGTGAAACTTGCAAACTCTCTCAACGCTGATTAAACAAACTTAATAACAGTTTAGCAAAATGCACATCTATTTCAAACAGCATGCGGAGTAAACTAGGATTCATATTCATGGAACAAGCAATAAATTATAACATACAATGACTGTAACATACACGGAAGAAACAGCAAAAGTAACAGAAACAAAACATAAAAACAGTACACTGAGGATGTTTGGTATGGTTCTGCTTAAAATCAACAACATTTCACATGACCTCATGAACTCATTTGGAAATTACATAAGCAGTTCCTTTTTCCTTTTAAATTCTGACAGGTAAACTTTGCAAAGATAATACATTTGAGGAAATGATAACAGGAATTGTTCCATGGCAGTTTATCAGATAAGTTCTGGTATTTCCACTTTTTTTTATGAAGAAGTCCTATGTAATGCAGCTTCACTACATCTACATCACTGCGGTCTTGTGATCATCTAAGGTATCACCTATGTATCATCTTTAAAAAAGTAACTCCTGGTACCATCTAAAAGAAGTAACTCCTGAATCACAAAGCACTGTAGCATTAGCTGGTGTCTTTAGTGATCACATCACAGGTGAATGTAGCGTGCTTATGCTGACGTGGAAAGAGCAATGGTTGTAGCTGAAGGAAGAGGTTTGGAGAGGTAACGAACGAATAAGATATAACCAATGGGCAAACAAGCAGTTGAGCGAGCAAAAAACCAACCAACCAGGTGAACCGATCAGAGGATGATGCACAAGTGAATGCAGCAAACTAAGGAACGAATGAACCAACCAACGAACGAGCGAGGAACTCATGTGAGGCGAGAGGGCGGCAACTTTTTTGTGTATAATATCTAGTTACCTCCCCTTTCCATCACGAATTGACATTGCGTCCACTTACCCGACCCGATGATGATGTGGAGGGACTGAGTGAAGTTGCTGCAGCCACTGCTGATGATGATGCTGCTGCTGCCGCCGCTGCTGCAGTTGCTTCATCTGAGGATTCAGGTGTGGCTGTTCTAGCCTCTGCACTTCCTCCCTCTGCTGAGAACACAGTGGACGTATCAAGGCCCCCACCAGTGCCTGTGGGGGACTGAGGTGAGGAGGTGGATGTCATATCTGATGACTTGCCTGCGGCTGCGTCGTTGGATTTGGACTTGCGACCCAGTGTGTTTCGAAAGCCTTCGAATATTGTCTTTTTGGGCTTCGGTGAGCTGGAACCGCTGCTTGCATCCACAGCAGGGGAGGAAAATTTGCGGAGGCTCCCATCACTGCTGTTATTTCTTAGAAAGTCTTTATTGGTCTCCAAAGGTGAGTTGGGGCAAGAAGCTTTTCCAGTGGCGTACTCCTTGCCACTGGTAGAAAGCTCAACTAGAGACTGAGGAAATGGTCCTGGCACTGACTTGCAGCGATCAGATTTCGATTTGGATCCTGCCCCTGTATTGTCTGAGTGGGTTTTGGTGGCTGCTGACTTTGAAGGGCTCAAGTTATGAACCCTGTTTAAGGGATGAGATTGGGTTTTTCTCAGTGCTGAGTCCCCTGGTCCAGAGTTGTTGAATTCTGGGGCAGATCTGTTAGACAAGGTAAAGACCAGTGATTTACATTGGGGAAGTAGCGGCTAAATGGTACCTATACTGTTTGTTGAAGTTAAAACACTCTGCAGTTTCTTTCTATGATTTGTTCACCTATGAAGTTGAAGCTGGATATAATAAGAAAACATGTTTCAAAACTCAATCAGAGCTTGACAAAACAGGGCTACCTACTCGCCATGTGTATTCCTCTAGTGATCTGATAAAAATGTGACTCAAAACTTCAGGACAAGGTTTTTCCAAATGATTTTTCTACACAGGCCAAAATGTCTCTGATCTGCTAGGATTTTCATAGTAGTAACTTAAGCAAGGAAGCTGGTAAGCTAAAGTGAAATAAATGACTTCACTTGATTTTGGGTAAATACTGACACACTAGCTCTTATCACGTGACTGGAGAACAGGATGTCTACCAAATAAACTATTGTAAACATCAATTTTTAAGGGTAGGAAGGTTTTGAAATGACTCTGCATGATGCTGTCTGTTCCATCTTGAGCAAATTCTAGAACACTGTGCTATGAATGAAATGCACACAGGCAAGTGGCATTTCCTGAATTTATCAACCTCTGAACAACCTTAGTATGTTGATGTTAAAAGGGAACATGGTTGAAAATACGATGCAATAACAAAAAAGACATATCAAAATGAACATTCCAAGATCACCAGGATTGAGTATTGCATATCTTCAGCTGCAATTATTAATTGTGTAAATATCCTAATATTCACTCAACACTGTAAAACTGACAGGATGTTAAAGCTGCAAGTGTCCACATGTGAATATAAAGCTTCCAACATTGGCACACAGTTAGAAAACTAGATATCCTACTTGTGTGCCTTAGGAAACTATATATCCAACTTAAATAGATCACAGTATTTGATTTTTAAAAAAATCTACACTGTTCTTTTAAGAAAATGGTCACTTCAGCATGGTAAAATATGATGAACATCTGTCAGAATGTTAAAGATCTTACCAAAAATCAGAAATATTAATAACCTGGGTGAATATAATGTAAAATCTTAAAACTTATAAAGTAAAATAGTAATTATGCCCAAATCTGTTAACGCAAAAACAAAAAAATAATTAACGTTATCTCATAAAAACTTCCTGATAACAATCTGAAAACTTTATCTCTGGATATCTTTAATTAGTGCAGTATTTCTGGAAAACCTTTTTAAAAACTGTTCTTTCTGAAAAAGATGAATTTTGTGAATGAATTATAAAAATGCACTAACCTTCCTCTTTTAAATTTTCCTTCTTCAGAAAAATAATAATAACTTGTATATTAATAGTGAAATGAAAAATCTAAGGCCAAAATTCATGAATAAAAGGGGAGATGGGGGAATGTCAAAATATTAAAACTTAGCAAGTTTCATGATGTAAAAGGAAACTATTTACAACACACAAATATGAATTAACACAATACACTGAATATCACCTACCACAGTGAAGCAAATGATGACAAGGCATTTACATGTACGTTTGTTTTCGTTTAGCTCCAAACATACAATACAACCAGCAGAAAGGAATCAAGGAAACATAGTAATATTGGAATAAACAAATATGGTACAAAATCAGCCAATAAACAACTTGTGAATAATTCAACACATATGCAACATCTTACTAACAGAAGTACTGCTGGCTAGGAGCTTAAAAATATCATCTGACAAACTTAAAAAAAACAAACTGATATGAAGTTTCCAGGTCTGTCACAGAATCTCCGCTGTCGACTTAAAGAATGTGAGTATTAAGGGGAGGTGAACAGGAACTATGGTGGCAAAACTATCCTTGCTGGCTTGCTGAATGAAAAAGTTTTCCTCTCTGACGGTTGAAAGATATGTCGTTGTACCATGCAGAGTCACGGTTTAATCGGTTTTGGTTGGTTGGTTAATTGGTTGGTTGGTTGGTTGGTTGGTTAAATCGGATACTTTTCTTTTGCTCGCTTATGATACGCTGTGGTTCTGCTGCTGAAGAAGATGTAAGCAGTTTATGACTGCTAAATAGATCTCCTCAGTCAGCTGTTGCATAGACTTCGGGCGTTTGCAATTTATGCTATAGCTGTTCAGCACCCAAGCATGAGACGACAGGAGAAATAAATAGCATGCAAGTGGGTGGCTTTGGTTGCCGATTTCGATTTACATAAGGATGAAGGAAAGGGGAGGTTGTAGTGAGGAGTAACATCAACTGAAAAAACAAAAAAAAACTTTGAAGAATTAAAAGCTGAAGACATAACAATACTGAAACAAAGGCAAATACAATACTATTATGACACACAAAATTTTCTTCTTAAAACATGAAATCAGCTTCTGCTATCACAGTGACTGGACATTTGATGTGAGTATCAAGCAATATCCTTTATGATTTCACTGCTGACAGTCTTTTTATATGCCTCAAAATAAAACATTTTTGACTGTCAGCCTTCACAGCTATCTTGACATGAAGCAAAATCTAATTACTACTTTTCAAAATTTCCACAGACAGATTCACCAGCTAATAAGCCTCTAACATGACCTATTAAATAAATTCAATATAGATAACACATAAGGTCTCTTGTTCTAATAGGTCAGGTTTTCCTATAAGAGAAAAAAATACGCTACTCAGCACTGAACATTTTTTTTAGCATAGATTTGGTCAATAGAAGTATCTCTTGCCGCTTTTACAGTAATTTGTTCAAATGCTGTATATCACGAAGTCCACAACTTGCAGAATGCTTACAGCCAAGTTTCAGAGGCAATAACATCCTTTGTTGAGTGTTCATTCTTATTGCAGGACCTTGATTTCTGCCCACTCTACAAATGAGATTACCATAGCTACAAAGCCAATTTACAGAGCATTATAATGATCAAAAACATCCTCTGACAGATGTTCATTCTTATTTCAATATACGAGGTGACTTCTGACCTAAAATGACACATTATCAAGCCAAATAAAAAAATGCAAAACGAAACAACATAACAACACTGCATGAAGAAACAAAAAGAGCAACTGAATATTTACTTTTCTGATACTGTGAACTGACAGACAACCCAAAAACACAAGAAAAACAACATGACATGACCACTTACAGTTCTTTTGTCAGCTCCTTTTGGTAAGCTATGGGTGACTGCAGTGCTGCAGAGAAGGAAAGGAAAAAAATTATCAAAATGCCCCATCCAAAATATTTCTTGAAAGCAACATCTGTCTTGCAGCCTGTCACAACAAGGCCAATTTTTTATTATATCAAGTTGTTGGCATGAGACAAAGCTTCACTTATATACTATCATTATGTGGAGAACAAAAAAAACCCAAAAAACCCAAAAGTTGTTGTGACCTGGATCATAGTCATCTGAAATGACTGGAAAGGTCACTTCTGTTAAACAGAAAAAAATTCTTAAAAATTCATGACTTAAGTACCACCTAAAACCCTGTAGGTCATTTCAACTGCCTCGCAAAATCTTAAGCGTATTCACAGTTACTAGTTACTCACTTTTGCAGAGCATTTTATTAGTCATTATGTGCTGGGAACGGGATTTTTGGAATAAAACTGGAGAGAATATGAGAGGTCTAACATCTCTGAAGTCGAGATGTTCGTCGCCCCCCCATTCAAGTGATCAACGCTAATGTGGAATCGAATTTACATGATCGTAAGACACCGGCAAAGATAAGCATCACACTTCTCGCTACACATCTGGCCAGAGCGTGCGCGTGACGCAAGCGCCGTGTGTCAAGAGGCCTTTACGCAACACGAATGATGGTCATGCCTATGTGAAAGATACTTCGGCCGAGTGCTGTGCAATAGCGCAGGTAAGGCTCGTAAGTGTTAATCATTGCCCAAGCTGAAGAAAGGATAAAGTGTGGCTGACAGTGGGCGGGACTTACTTAATCTTGATCCGTTGATGTTGCGTGGGTTAAGTGACCAAAGGCTAGGATGTCCGCTCTGATTCGTCCATGAGTGCGACGAAGGGTCAACTGCCTGACAGGGGGCTATGGGGAGGTAGTGTCAATCACTTCTCATATAACGTATGGGGGGTAATCGGGACCGTCGGTACAAACTTCTTTGTAATTCTCAGGTTTTCAGCTGATGGGCAAAGGTAAACAAGCACCGAGACACAGCACGATAGTGATAATTTGCAGCCCTGTCAAAAACAGCGTGCATATTACGGTGATCTGGCTCAAAGTCGTCTTGCTTAAGCGGGTTGCCGGCATGTTCACATGTATACATTTAAATAGCAAAAATTCCGTTCCCCAGGCATTCGTCTCCCGTAAGCGGGAGTCCTGCTTACGCGTGTCCCGCTTAAGCGGGTTCCACTGTATTGTGAACACTCACAGACTTAAGGCACCACCTTTAAAAGGACTATATATTAATATACACAAAGCTTAAATAATACCTTCATGTCTTGAGCAAAACACTTACCTCTCAGAAAGTCCCCTTGCATATCCAGAATTGATCGGATTTGTTTGATCCACGTATCCTTATTCTCCTCTGAGTTTGCTTGGATAATCATCCGTACATCAGATCCAGGCGTTTTGTCAGTCAGTTGAAAGCGCAGTGGTTCACCATCCACTTTGTCGGATAATGACATCTTATTCACCTGAAGAAATCAACAATGTGCCATGTTTAATAACATTTCACTGTTTATGTTGGCTGTGGATGTGATGTGGCTTGGACACCACATGGGAAAGAAAAACAGTACAGTATTCCCGACGAGGATATTGGAGTGGAGGGCCACCGAAAGAGCAAAAAAGCCAACCAACTCTAAACTGTTGTTTGCCTCAGTTTGCATTGAACATATCCTAGTGTGCAACTGCTGCAGCTCTCGTTAGATATGACATGGAAACACAGCAAGCTGAAGTGCAAAATGGTGTAATAGTTATGAAGTTGTATTACCTTAGGCATATGACCATGGAGATGTGCAGCACAGACCTTATTTTCTACACCTAGACTTTCAGATGGTGGGTTACTTTTATATTTTGTCTCTTATGACGGCAGTATTATTTAGATCTAAAACATGGGTGGATACTTCATCACAACTCACTACACTGAACAAACATCATGGGTGGATACTTCATCACAACTCACTACACTGAACAAACATCATAATAGCATTCTAAAGTCAATTTGTGAGCTATACTTCACACCACTGGTTGGGTACATTTGCTCAGTTCCACTCTTCCCTTAGTTAATTCTTCCACTACATCATGTACTTTGAGTGTTGATGACATCAACAAATTACCACAGGCTCTGTAGCCTTTACAGTTTTATCTGATATGGGGTTTTACAACTCTTCAGCATAATTTTGGTCATACTGCACCCCAATTTGTAGGAAAAATTCACTGCATAAGAAATTAGACATACAGGTACACTGAATATAACATGAAAATGCTTTTTCCAGAGCATACATCCAGGTGCTGTTTAGACCAAAATGCTAGAATGTACATATACATCATATTTAGAGAAGGGGCTTAGAAATAAGAAATCTATAGAATGTTAAAACCACAGTGACATGAAAGCAACTTTCAAAGACTCAAAGACCCACCTTAAGACTATTTTTGTAGATGTATGTTGCATTTGAGAAGTTGCCTTTCTTCCTCTCTATCATCTCACTGAAGATGATGATCTGCTCAAAGAGAAATACCCTTCTCTCCTTGAACTTCTGTTGTCCCCCTGATGATGACTCGGACACAAGAAGAGTGTCCTGTACAAATTAGAATGACAATAATTAATCAATGTGAAGCAGACCATTTCTTACCTCAAAGTTATTTTCACAAAAAATATCAAAGGAAATACAGTAGTAGGCAAGCAGCAATGTTGAGCTATGCCCATAAATGTCAAATACAATATCACACCATTCATGTTTTTAGTAAATGATGTTACCAATGGCACAATATTCTAATGGGATCACATTATCATAGTGAAAAGAGATTACCTGATTGTCTTTACACTGATTAATTTATAGGATACAACAGCACTCATGGACTTTACAGCTGACTCCTAGTATCAAAAAATTTTAAGAACTGGCAGAATCTAAAGTAATGATTAAATATATGCTTAATTCAAATGCTGATAAATAAGAAAAGGAATCCTCATCAGTGTTTCTGTGTGATGGCCTGGTTCCAGCTTGTGTAAAGACTGAAGCACTCAATGCTTAGTGGAGTCTCACAACGAAGGCTTCAAAATCTTAACTGGAAGCATCCCATCAAACAAAAATATCGATGAGATTCCCTATTTCTCAGGATATAGTGATATTTACAACAGGACCTCATGAACTCCATTTCTGGGGGAAACGTCCATAATTTTGGGAGTCAGTAATTCTCAAATATTTTTGAACAAAATCCTTATAAACGGCAATTCCAGCATAATCCTATGTCATTTAAGCTAATTTCTGGAAAGCTGACTTTATAGATATGGGTCTACATTTCATGAATAAATTTAATCCCCGTTAGAAACAATAAGAACAATATGCTGTGAAGTTAAAGCTATTCCGAAATTAGTGTAATTGATGTGGAATTCTGCTGGAATTATTTTAAGCAGGAGACTAAAAAAACAAACAGAATACCTTTGTTTGATTCCCTTAACAAATTCAATATTTGAGTGAATTAATAAGCAAACAGATAAAATAAATATACTGGTTGAAATACATGTCACAACAGCTATTAGAAATCACTTACTTGCAATAATAATTTCCCTTGAGCTGTAATTTTACCCTGAAAATGAAAAAGAATAATTGAAAGTTTTTAAAAATCATATAAAATACATGATGGTACTTTAAACACAATGGACTGTTAGGGTGCATTAATGAAAAGAAAAGACTGTTAGCCGCAAATGTTAACAAACTATTAACTCACTGAGACCACACTCAATATACTGGCCTAACAGCTTTCACCAACATTGAACCTGTGCCGAACACAATGAACCTGACAACTGTTATCACTACTTCTTGTTCCAAGAGTATAGTAATACAATTTCCATGGAAACATATCGTCGCCTTCCAAACAAAAGGGCGTATCCCTGTTTTTCACGTTTTTAAGGAGAGCGATTTACGTCTGATTCGATCATATTGATAGTCAGCTTAAGCCCTTAGGAATTTTATGCTATATCTTCGTTACTATTTGAACTAGGGATACACCGTTTCGTGTGAACATAGTTCTGAGATAGCACTACGTACTGGTGGTGATAACTCAAAACCGTCAAAAATCGGGATACGCCCTTTCGTGTGGAGGGCGACGATATTGATAAAAGTTAAGGATTTGTGTTCTTGTGTCTAGTATTATCAGATTTCAAAGTTAGTAGATCTATATCGATTACTTGCCCCTGGAGAAAGTTTTGAAAATATCCCAAAACAGCAATTCCAACAATGCAATTCATGATTTTACTTTGTATGATCTCACTGAACACAAAACTCCTGTCACCTTCAGACAATAAAAGCTCTCTAATGCTGAAATGTTGAGCCCACATTAGTTCATGTATTCAATCATACAATAACACGGATATTCCTATTTCTGACACACAATGTAACTGTCACACATGCTCTTTAATGCTGAAATGTTGAGCCCAGATTAGTTCATGTATTCAATCATACAATAACACGGATATTCCTATTTCTGACACACAATGTAACTGTCACACCATCCACAAGCTGCAAATTTGCCATAAATTGCCTTATGGGCTGAAGATCAGTGGTATAATTGCTGCTATATAATTGCTGTCATTTCACTCCTTCATTTTCAGTATTTTCTCCAGTTCATTTGAGTTGCGAGACATTCCCCTCTTGTCCTGAATTTGAGGAGGGATTTGTAAATTTCTACAGGGATTTTTAAGTATACCTCAGGAAATTCAAACTATGGAGTGCAGGAAAGAAGTGGGGATTGGTGAGCACTTAAATGTTTCTGTAGGAGGATTTTGAAATTTAAGCGGGTGTATTATGAGATCACACAGTCTGTCAAAAACACTGATTTCCCATATATTTACTTTATTGTGTAAATATCCAATTCATACTAATGAAAAAAAAAAAAGTACGTCAAAGTAAGACTCACATCAAATCCCTGCAATCTCCCCACTTGCATCATGTCGTTGGCTGCCTTGGGCACTATACACATCACTCGTAATGCTTTTTTCAGTTCTGTTGTGTCCTCCTCAGCCTTTTCTGTGTACTTGAGAATGTCCTATGAAGAACAAAATCATTCATTACTGACTTGCTGCATAGCTCGACACTAGATACCTAAATACTTTGCATAAATGGTAGCATATTGCAAAGTTCCCATTCAACATTCAGAAGGGTTTTCTGAGCTCTTTTATAAGGAATTTCAAGGGCTTGGATACTTACTGGGAAAATGCCATCAGAAACAAAACCAGCCTTGTATCAACCCCTGTTCTGAATTTCAAAACCATGAAATAGGGACAAAAACAAATTCCCCGTCAACCATGTCTTTGTCCTTAACTACAGCTCTTCCAGTTTACTTTGCAGGTGACCAAAACGTGAAAAGAGGTAAGCGGTTAGATCACTGTGAAAACTGACCATTTCTCATGAAGAAAATTCCCAAATGGAAATGTTTCAGGATTTTTTCCAAGCGTGGACTTTTTTCTTTTTTTTGAAACTGAAGCATTTTGCCAGGTTTTTTTTTAAGGAGTGTGGGCACCCTGCCATATCAACAGGTGGTCAGTAGTATATTATTTATTGCGCATTGTATTTATTGTAATTATGTCTTCCAAAGTCACATGTAGATACTGTGTTGTCTACTCTGTAACTGTCTGGCTGGTGCAGGCTAATGCATAAAGACTTCATAGCTCAGTCTTTGGAATATAGTATTGCTTTGAGTGACTATCATTAAGGAACCTCCTAAAGTTCAACATCAAAGGAAAATAATTATGTTTTTAACTGTCCCAGAAAGTCTCTGAATAGGGGATTGCCTACTCCCAGGATTCTTCAATTCCCTCATCACAGTGGATCACATATAACTCTTCAAGTCAAGGCATGAAGATCAACAGAATTCCAACAATTTTCATAAACATAATCAATTATTCTAAGAAAGGGGTCAATAAATAAAGTTTAGTAATAATGCTGCTTCTTCCATTTCTTTCCTCATGAAACTACATCACAAGCCTGAAAAAGTATCAAGTGCAAGGGAAGGAATTAAGTACCTTCTTGCTCAATAATGTTGTACATTCCACAGTCACCTCACCTTTAAAATTTGGCTGCATCTCTTCTAATGCTCTGCCTAATATAAATTCCATACATACTCTGTGCCCAGTGTTTTACAACTAATCCAAAAAACAACCAAGAAATTTTCATAGTCATATGCCTGGCACATTCAGGCTGATGTAAACTCTACAATACTGCAAAAAACTTCCATAGACTGGAAAAAAGTTTAATTGGGATAGGAATTATTCTTGGAGATCTCTACAATCTACTTACTTTGAGCAAAAGTTGATATCGCATAATCCTCTGGACTGGCTTGATCAGCAAGTCTGGTAACATGAGACGATGACCCAATTTTTGTCGCACATCCTGTAAAATTACAAATATAAAAGATAAAATGCAAAAGACTTGCTGAGGGGAACACATTTTATGAAGCAACAAAAGATGTTTTTCTTTAAGTATAAGACATAAACAACTCTCCAATAAACTTTTTATATACATTCATGAAATGAAAATGAAATTTCAATATCCAGAATGGAACAAATTCAAGCTTTAAGTCTTAATCACCTGCCAGCACTAATGGAAGATATAAAGCCTTGACATCAAGGAAGGGTCTCACGTGTACTGCAAAATCATTACATTACATCAAAGCCTTCACTGTCTGTTTGACTTAAAGTTTATGGCCTGCCACATCTTTCAAAAAGACCCCCAAACTCTTATTTGTTGTGCAAACAAAAAAACATGCTATCACATACCAGTTGACCCCCTCTTAAAATGACAAAGTAATTCACTTTACTTAATTCACATGCAATAGTTTGGAGTTTGAAAGAAAATTGTGATGAATTTTCAGCCCACACAAAAAGCAGGATATAGTTGATAATGACCACAAGTTTTAAATGAGTTAGATTTTAACAATTTCGTAACAATGAACAGAGGAACAAAATTTGGAAATATTAACCGATCTGCGATTACTTTTAGAAGCAGCACCATATCTTTTCCTCAGACATAGCTTACTAATCCAAATAGTTGCATGAGATGGATGAAAATATATGATGATGTCCCCCTGCCATAAATGTCAAAGGTGCTGATAGATGAAATGCCATTCAACTGAGATCTCATTCCACATGTTACAGGTGCAACAGCCTTGCTAACTACACAAACAACAAACCTCAAAGTAGGTATCCAGGTACTCTGACACAATATATTCTGACTTGGGTTTGTTCTCACAGTATTTCACATACATGTATAGTCTTCGTTCCTGTGAATGAAAAAGGACAAAACAATTACACTTCTTATTAACCGTAGCTTTTCTTCTTCTTTCAGTTCGGAAAATAGAGAAAAAAATTTTTTCCTTAAAAAATACATTATAGAAAGATAACAAGAATGGGCCAGATATAAATTTTTTGTAAGAATACTTCTTTGCTTTCTCTTTCTCCAGGAATAATTTCATAAAAAAAGATGCTGACAATGCACATGTGCAATCGATTCTGGTTATTGAAGATAGGGCAGCTATAAGCACTTACACTAGGTAATTATAACAGCTCAAGCTCTGAATAAACATGGTTTTGTTCACTATTATGTCATAATCTCTTTCGAAAAAATATTATTTCAAAAACTTTTGCGCCATTTGGTAGTTGACATATCTTAGTGAATGCTCATACTTTTAACAGATTTGACAAGAACATTCCTCATTGATGTCACTTCATATGTGAACATTTACTAACATATTATAATGTTTGTCTATGCACCACAGTTGTGGTCTGGGCTCATATCAAATATCTTGTTAAATTTCTTGTGAAGACAAGATCATTAAAAAATCCTGAGGAAATTTGTCATTTTATGGAATGAGACCATACATGCCAAACCAGGTCTAATTCACCTTTTGGCATCTCTGTATAAAGCCTAATGCTTGTGCTCTTTTTCCATCTGGATTATTTTACCCTGAGTTTTTGTAACTTATGAGATAGTGAACCATAAATGCCATTGATTAACTGATAAAAAGAGGCACGAAGATGAGGGCTTCTGCGACTTCTGCAAAATTGTGACTTTTGGCATATATACTCTTTTTCCACAAAATAACACAAATTCAGTGCAAAAATCCCAGCAATTCCAGTGAAGCTAAAACTGTCATAGAAGTTTCATATCTTCTCTACCATTAGCAGCTCAATTTGCCAGGTTACATCTATCACGTTTTGTGAGTTTGTTGGCATTTATTAAACAGTGTAAAAAAAAATACTTACATAACGAATAAATATTGACCCCACTCTGCTGGGATTTGTTAAACATTTTTCTAATTCTGCAAGCATTGTTCTGTGGACAAAAAAATACAAAGAAGGTGTAGTTATGATGGATGGTTGGATGAGACATGATGAGATGGAGGGAGGAAGGGAGGGACGAAGGGAGAAATGGAGGGACAGAGGAATGGAGAGATAAATGAATTTGAAAGGGTGTATGGATGAAGAGATGAAGAATAGACAATGTCTGGAGAGTGAGTGGGAATGATCAATGAAAGGATAGATCTACCACTTGACATCAAATTAACCTGTTCCCTTCTTTGCCATTACTAAGGATACAATCATTCCCAACAATACATGGCATCTATAAAGATGTCTCCTTTTAAACTGCTCAGCTATTACAGATCCACTGCTTCCCACTTTTTATTTCATATCTCTCACATCCATTTCCCTCTACCTGGCTCTCTTCTCTACAGACTACTAATTCAGATGCCAATTACCAGCAAGGATGATTACTGCCAAATACAATGTTATCTTTCCCTCCCTTCTCCTCCACATCTGTTATTCTTTGACTGTGTTTCCTTATTGATCTACTGCCATAAAAGCCTGAGCCCTTCACCTCAATGCCACGTAATGGTAGTTACAGGCATTTTCTAGCCGGTACTGCGTGCAATGGAGAGGATGTGAAAAGTCAGGTCTTGAAGGAGGACATAACTGCACTGCTGTCAAATGTCATACTAGCAATTTTCTCTTCCCTACTCCCAGCTCACACTTGCTGGAAGGAGAAGCGACTCCAAGTCTAGAAATTTTAGACTAGCAGTCTTCTCTTCCTTTCTCCCGACTCTCACTTGCTGTAGAGAGAAATCACTCCACTCCTATCAATCTCATTTCCCCACTCCCAATCCTTATTTACTGGGGGAAGTGTAACTCATTATTGCCCCCAAATGCTGGATAGTTTTCTCTTCCTTTCTCTCAATTCTCCCGTGATAGAAGCAGTAGTAACTCTATAGCTATCAAATGCAAGACTAGCAGTTTTCCTTTCTCTGTTCCCTAGCCACACATCCTCATCCCCAGAATAATGGAAAAATGGAACATAATCTCTTAAACCCTAATGAATACACCTCCCTGCGATGCCACAGACTGGAAAATAATTTTTCTCTATAATTTTTCCTGGAGATTACCAGGTTGTGAAGATTTGCTTTGATGATAACAATTCAAATAAAACCATCTCATTGATACTTTTTCTCTTGAGAAATGTATGCAGTTTTCGGAGAGTTTTCACTCAGGTTCAGGAGCATAGTTTCAAATGGAATTATTAAGTGCTAAATTAATTTTTGTGAATTTTCTGTCTTTTTTTTTTTTCATTTCAACAGTACAATTTCATGAACTGGTCTGTGGCAATCCTGCTTCTCCATACTTCAGTGCAGTGGCTGCATTCCTCCTACAACTACTTACTCATTGTGCCAGTCATATATTTGGTGGATGTTGCCAAAGACAATTTTATCCTTGCCCTCCACTTCATCTGGCATAGGGTTTTCCTTCATATAGGCCATGTAGCCCTGCAGAGGGAACAAAAAGAGATTACATAATGACTTTATGAAGAGATCAAATTTTGAAAGGGCACTTTAGCAATTATTTTCAATCATATTGCAAAAGAATTTCTACGACTTGGGGAAGACAGAAGGGAGAAGGGATGAGAGGTTTCCTTCTTGTTTACCACAATAAGACTTAAGCAATGAAGAAAATGACTTCCAACCCAGTCAGGTATCATATTTGTCTTACCTAATGGCAGATTATTAACTCATTGACTCCCCATAGAATTTTCACCAACAGACCCATGCTGTTCTTGAAATCACAATAATTTCAGCATGCGCCTTACTAAAAAGCATGTAACTATTTTTAAAGATAGAATTTCATGGAAGGAAGTTGTTGATAATAAACTTTGGCATGCACAGAAGTTTTCATACCTTCCGCTTTATGTTCTTTCAAAGATTATATTGTTAAATAGTGAGCCAGATTTTCTGGCTTGGGGTCCAAAACAGGTTTTGGCTTGAGCCGGAAAATCCAGCTTGGGGGAGTCATTGAGTTAAGCCTGCAAATTACAGTCAACCTTAAGAATAATATGCCCATAGGCATGGTAAAAGTATATTTATTCCTGGGGAATACTTATTAGCCTACTTCATTTAATAATAATCTGGAAAATCTCAGCTTATGCTTAACTGAAAACTTTTCGACATTTCTATTTCTTTATTAAAGACACTGAGTATTCCTAAGACCTTTTAACTGCAACTGTTTTTGTGTACCCATGGAATTGCAATTCTGAGCCAACTGTAAAGGACATAAATCACAGAAAAATAATGAATCTGTGCACATATATTAACAACAATACAAAAACATCACTGAAGTTCTAATTATTAAGGTTTCCCTGCAACTATCACCTTTACAGATGAAAAGAATCAATTCTTACCTCCACAATGCTGGCTAAATCTTTCACATAATCCTTTTCAGTGTCAAACAGCTCCTGGACCACATATCTGTAATGAAAAACAGATATAACTTCAGACATGCCACTCTCTCCTCCTTCCTTGCCAGCTTGCTGAATACCAGTACATATCATCCATGGTGATGTAAAACATCACGATACACATTACTCTTGAAATCATGTGGAATACAATGTCATTCCAGGTGGGTGAAAAACAAAAACATACTTTACTTAATTCAAAGTCCAATAACTTTGAGAGCTAAAACCAAGCTTAAAATATAAATCACATTAACAACAGACATAACCTATATATGATCACTAATTTCAGTAACCTGGCTGTGACATTCTTGTTAAGGGGGTGCCAAATTTCAACTGCATTAGATTTGGATTGCGGATTAACTATAAAATTAAGGAAGACTTTTATTTGGGCCACATAAATACATGCACTATATTACTTCATCATCAGGCTGTAAAAGTGCAAGGCAACAAAATCTACACAGGCCCCATCTTTTCTCATATTCTTCAAGGTATATGTTCTCTCTTGTTCTCAAATAACCCTGATGCTTGAGTGCCACCCACTGTATTCCAATTTAGCAGAACGACAGAGTAAAAATGTGTAATATGAAGGTAGGTTTCCGCCTGCTGCTGAAAACCATGGATCTCTTTGTCCATGACAAAAACACATTATGTCAGTATTCAAGGGTAGATCCAGCCTAAAACTGAGAAGGGGTGGGGTNNGATATCTGTTCACATTGTTGACCTTTCCATGAGTATCTGACATACCATATAAAACTTTAGATTTCATAATATTCAAGAATTAACCCCAACACTTTCTTCCCTTTTCATTATGTTTATGTGTTCGGTACACCCAGGGACATCCCTTTTCATTATGTTTATGTGTTCGGTACACCCAGGGACAACCCTCTCCCCCAAATCCACCAATGGTATTACCACAAGAGATGTGCAGGCTTCCAATTAATTTTATTCTTGTCAAAGCCCCTCCCTGTTGTTTAAAATTAAATCTAATTTAAAGTGATCATGTGTCTTAAAATAACTGCTTCCACAATTTGCCCCTAATCCCTTAAAACCTGTTCCTGTCAAATCTCTGAACCGCTAATCTTCATGTTAGCCTGTGTTTACCTTCACACATTAACTTTGCCTACATGCCCTTGTTTATTTACTCAAAAGATAAATTTCTACCCCAACATGTCAAAACAGCAAAAATAAATGGGAAGAGCTTAGGTTTCACATGTTTAGTAATTATTCCTTTGCCCAGCTTCTTCAAAAGATATCTGCCAACTTTTCTTTGAGTGTGTTGGCTATAAAACTAAGCTTCATTGAGTGTGTTGGCTATAAAAATAAGCTTCATGGAATTAAAGTGTAGGTTTACAATAAGCATTTGGAGAAAGCTGAATGTAAATACTGCATGTTTGATTTAAAACTATTTCTACTCCTAATTTTATCACAGGTTACGTAGGCCTACATCAATATTCCTAATTAATTATCTTAGGCTGAAATCAAACGTGTGCTGTTTCCCTGCATAAATGTCATACAAAATCCTGAAGCTAATGAGCTGATATTGGATAAATAACAGCATCAAATTACCATTACCACATTAATTACAGTTGTCACAAGAAAGATGAGTCTTCCTCTACAGCATAACAACTGCATCCTTCAAGCTCCGGTCAAGTGCAATAAACAAGTCACAGTTTAAAACTCTTTAAAGGACTGCTGGAAAGACTACCCTTTTTGGATGACTAAAGTAACACCAGGCAAAACAGCTTTCATTAATACTACTAATGCTAACACTAATAATGTGGTTTATAAACCTTAAGTCCAGGCTAATGCTCACTCATGTAACTTAACACTATTATTACCTCAGCAGGCCTAATCACTCTAGAACTTTTTCAACACTTACTGAAGCACAGAGTGTAACTGCCATTTACAGGCGCTGATCACTAGCATTTTTACTCACTGTCGTTTTTTGAGGTATTTGGCCTTCTCTGCCTCAACATCTTTTCCTTCATTGTCTGCCTTATCATCTTCCTCGTCTTCTCCTTCTCTAGTGCTCTGTGAATCTGCCCCTGCACACAGCTCCTGGTCTGCAGTTTTGGTGGTGGTCATTTCTGTCCCAGGCAGGTGACCACTGGTCACTTCTAAGGACGGATCCTAGGTAAAACAAAGCGGTATCAGTAAGCCTTTGTCTTTGTAAATGAAATGTTAAAAAAAAATAGTTAAAAATTGCATCTTGAAGTATATTATGGTAACATCTGATTTTGACAAGTAAAACCTGTATGGTTTCAAACCCTTGATACTTTAATTTTATTTAATATGGGACAGTACATTTCACTGCAAATGTATTTATGTACATACACAACAATATATATTGGTGATGTATTCCTTTTAGTGTTAAGAATGTTTCATATTACAAACACAAACAATTATAATAGATTTTAATTTTATTAATGTTGCTCAAACTCAGAGATTAACAAACAAGCATGGTTTGGGCATACCTTACTTAGAAATAATCCTTCTCTTATCATCACTTATACCAGAGGACCTTATAGGTTTTACACTTCTGAGTGTACAGTATGCTCAAGGGATTAAAAGTGCTATTAACTTGCTCCTCTCCACACCGTTATAAAAAACTTCTTCCAGGGATTTTGCTGCCTCAGGCCTCAGATAGCAAGACAAATACTGCATACTTAAGTGGTATTTGAGGATTTAAGGGAGGAATGCATGTCCTGGGGGCCACCATTTTTACTAGCATTACAAGAGTATGAAATATTTACTTCACAATATACATGAACTTAAACACTGATTAGGAAAGAAATTCAAAATCTTAAAGTGGCTGGGGGAGGGGTATGGGGGTTGATGCTGACTGTAAAACTGAGCAGTTCTCTAAACTTATGTAAACTAGTGAAATCCACAGTGAATGAGATACAAAGATTTGAACTAATTTGGGAATTGCTGTTGGACTCTGTTTTGTAGTATGAGAACAAGTCTCTTCCTTCTTTGTTTTCTCTTTTTTTGTTAATTAGAAAAACAAATAAATATGCCTGATACAGATAAGATACAACAAATTTCTCCTGCCACATCGTTATGTCTGCTCTTATGTACCCGGTAACATGATTTAACAGATATTTACTGGTAAAAAGATGTTGGAGAATAGTTCCCTACAGCAATGAAAAAAAAAATCTTGTACACTTTAGGTTGCTAATAAGGTCTCCAAAAATAAATTAGAAAACAGTATTTCAATAATATTACCTGATGAAACTGAATGACATGCTGTCAAAACTTAGTAACTAGCTGTTTGTGGAAAATGATTTTGTAATGTATTCAGGGATACATTTCTCTAGACTAGTAATTCATTCATTACAAAACTCAGCTTGCAAAATTTATGTCATTAAAATGTTTAAAAAAAAAAAGGGGGGCANGGGGGGGGGGTGTTAACGAGCAGTTATGCTTACAGTTTTGGTTCTTTTTTTAAATTTCAAAAGCATTCTGAATGCAAATATTGAATTTAGGCAAACGGCTCTTGAATTGCCTATGTGTTGTCAGGCCCACTGTCAGACTGCAGGACTTATGTAAAGAGAAAGAAAGGAAGGAAAATATCCAGACCATAGTTTGTAGCTGACCTAAGTGATTCATCTCCAGCTGATGTAGAATAGGTGGAGGGAGGAGGGTTTGAATAAGTCTTGTGACAAAAGAAGAAAACTAAATGAAATACTTAAAAACCTAATAAGAGAAATCTCCTAGCCTGGATTCTGGGTGGCTCAGACATGACATGGATGATTTTTCATGTCTGAAAACTAATGCGACACACCATCTTTTCACAAGTAAATGAAATGGATAAAAAACATATTTAGTGGTGTGAGACATACAACATGGCATACAACATGCCTCTGAAAGCTTTACCAGGATAAAATGTCTTAATGTGGGTGTCTATTGAACATAATGATTACATGTGGTAACCCCATTGACGTTTCCCACCATTTACATCCATATAAGCTGGCTTTAACTCCCAGTCTCTATCAACAACAACATCCCATCCCCTCTCTTTCACAATCTTTTAGGGTCTGAAGACAAAAAAATTCATGTCTGGCAAAAAGAAACAAGACACATATTGAAAATAAAACTTGCACTTACAATTTTGTGCTTCACAATATTTTCTATTTGGTTTGCCAGATCAACGGATGTAGTTGCATCTCCTTGGGGCTTGAGGGATAACTGTGATGCCTACGAGCATGGAAGAAATGAACATACAGTATTAATTTCAACTTAACAAGTGACATGCATATCAAGGGGTTAAAGCAATAATGTCATATCTGCAAGAATCCTATTTTGAGATAGACGAATTTGAATTTTTAATGAAAGCTGTGATATCAGAGATTCCTTTGTATGGTCATATATTATGTTTTTTTGTGATCTGTACACACTAATCTAAGCACTTGAATTGCCTCAGTGTTGCAGATATTCTAATTTATTTGAAAAATCACTTATGCCAACTAAAAAACTGAATTTTTGCATATATGACATTCTTGCTTTAACCCCTCGATATCATCCATGCTGACATATAAGGCAGTATTCCACTAATTAAAATTATGCAGCTGAGTGAATATCTGAAACACATAAAAGCTAGTTATAAAGTAAAGCACAAATATGTAAAACACATGCAAACTAAAACACAGTTCTCTCACAAAATCTTTTCAGATCTGAATTTATTTCTCTGTATCCAGTCTAGACTGGATGACTAGATCTTATATCTAGACGACTAAATGTAAGTTTGTGTGGGTTAGAATTATTTTTTCACGTGATTACATGTCATCTACATTTACTGCCTACATTCACTATTTGCTGCAACATTTTTCTACTTGAAACACTAATACAGAGAAATATCCAAATAACATGAATTGCCTTACTTTAGGGAAATGTAACATGAACATGGGAAATGGTGGAGGAGATCAGGAAAATGAAAACCTCTAGGAAGTTTACAAACATGGCAAATAGCTCTTAAAATCAACAAACACTAGTACCACTCTTATGCAACATGGTACCACCCTTGCCCAACATTAATACCACATTTATCAAAAACAAAGTACTATGTATTTCTAAAAAAAATTTTGTTAACTGCGATGTTCAAGTACATTTTTATACTGAGCTTAAAAATGCATTTCTTCACAGGATGTGATTTTTGTCATGGAAAACAAATTTCTGCTTTGGACAGGATAACCAGGATGTTCACTTTCTAATACATTTGTTTGAAGATGGTACTCACAGACCAATATCACATACTGGCAACAAATAAAATTTCGCCTTACCAGTTTTGCTGTGACATCGTCAGTGGAAACTTCTTTGCTCTCTGGCTTGAAGGAGTGGTCCTGAATCTCCATGGGTGGGGGCATCTCAATGTCCTGGGCTGGTTCTTCCTCCTCATTGGTTGAATCCAATGGTGGCTTCTGTGCTACCACGGCAACCTGAGGTGTCATAGCCTGTTCAGCTGTGGGCGTGGTCTCTCCACCTGCAGAGTCCTGCAACAAATGAAAAGAAAGAAACGTAAGTGACAGTTGACAGGTAATGACAATATGAAGCTTTCTGATCTATGGCGACTGGAAGCAAAAAACCAACACAAACCAGAGAAGCATCCTTCAGATCAAGGTCCATAGAGAAATTACATTGACAGATTTTTGTAACAGTTCTCTGACAAAAATGAAAAGAGATTAAAGGCAAACTGCCACATAAGCCAAGATATTTCAACAGGCATTTGTGGTTTTGTCCTTAGCTCTTCATATTGTCCTTTCAGTTCAATTTCCTGTTAAGTACTTGTATTTCTTTATGTGCTTATTCCTTCACATAATGACAATATCCACATATTGCATTAAGGATCACAAGCACAGTTCGTAACCAGAGAGTGTGGAGGGATGTGGTCAAAAGATCTTACCTTGAACCTTGTGACTTGGTTGGGTTCCAAGAGTAAACATGACTTTTCAAATGTCTTACCTTGCACAGTGTGACCATTACTGGCTTCCGGTTTGAATAGAGAAAGTTTCAACCATACACATACATGAACTCGCACTTAGACAAACAAACTGCTGCTTGGAGAGGTAACTTGTCAAGCTTAAAAATACTAATTCAATTGAAACTGTTTCAGTACAACTACCGGAGAAAAGTTGTAAGTGATAGGGTCTGAGACTACAAAGAGCTTATTATTACATACAAAGTACAATATCTTTTTATCTGAAAAATGCTGTAACTAAAAAGAAGCTGTAACTGTGTGGAATGCAATGAAGCGGTGTCAGTTGTATTGAATATTAGTTTAAATTTCTGGGAAACCTACTGAAAATGGGAGTTCCCTAGGAAAGAATATAATGATGAGGAACCACCATGAAATCTTGGATAAAAACAAATGAAAGGAAAGCAAGAAAAAGGAAAGACTGAAAGAATGCTGATAATGAGGTAGAAATGCTGACAGACCTACAGAGAAAGACAGACATTTCCCCTCCTCACCCTCTTTGCCGAAGCTTCATACTCTTTCCTGGGCTTGTTCCTGCGGCAGGGACAGATGGCATACAGCACCCATGTAGATACCTCCATGCCACACTTTTTCTCATCTAAGTAGGCTTTTCTAACCTACTAACTGTTTATACTATGGTAAGGCGCAGTCTGATAATGCAATGTGTCCACAACTCAACACTGGTCTAGGTTTTTTCAAGGCAAGATACTTCCCCATGACAGGAACACAAATGCTGATGTAGTAATACTGACTAGCAACAAAAAAACACAGATAAATCACAGATTCCTCAATTCAACCATCTTGCACTACGGTGGCATGTATTGCAACAAAATTTGAAAATACAGGCCTGAGGCAAAGCAACGCTATCTATCGCATTTCGTCTGACAACGACACATGCACTGTGGCATTAATATAAATGGTAAATGAAAGGCAAAAAGATAAAAACACATGTATTCTTCAGATTCACTGAAGCAAACGATTTCATCATGACCCAAGTATTAATACTGGCTTGGCTATATACACATAAAAGATTTTTAAAAAATGAATGTATTTCCGGCTGTGATCTAAATATAAGTACGCTGTAGAATATCTACAGATGATATCAAATTCAAACAACTGACACTGACATAAAACAACTTTCCCTTTGTCTGGTAAAAACAAATGCACGTGAGAGACAAACACCTCAACTCCATCTGACCTATCCAAGCTTTGAGATTATCTTAACCCTTCCCGCTAAACCTTCTGATTATGTCAAGACAAAAGTTAAAATGTTGTGGCACACAAAAAAAGAGAGAGAAATAAGGAATTTAATTCCAAATGATGTATGCTCTGGAACACCCACAACTTTGCAATAACTCTTGTCAGATTTATCTCCAATAAACAAAGCTGATTATCCCATATACATGTCATGTATTTAAACAAAGCCATGATATATCATTTCAAACGCCAGCACTGCCTCTGGAGTCCATAAGTCACAAAACAAAGTGTTAATCAACTATAGAGCAAAACACTAAGAGTGTACAAAATCTATCATTCAAACAATCATCTTCCAGTTTGTCTGAATCAGACCCTATTAAGTAACGAACAGACCAAAATTTCCAGACACCTTTCTGTATACAGCAAACCACATGTCACCCTCCTGTACCTCTCTATTGACACACTCTTGCCTGTGCCATGAAGGGCAATAAATAAACCAACACAGTCATAATGTCATTCTCACTGTATCCTTACTAGCCGGGCCCCTAGTGTTTAAGATTTCCGATATCAGGCTTTAAACTGAAACAACTACCACAAGCTAAGACATGATAACCTTAAAATTTTAATGCTATGAACCGTTTTTGAAAACTTTACAAAATTTGCTAACCTATCTTCTCAAAATAACATGATAATCGAACTATAAATGTAGAACATGGATAAGCTGTTACAGCTAATCTACAGGTAAGCTAGGATACAGTCTCAAAATACTAGTGAAAATAATTTAAGGCTTTCAGAGACCAAAAGGAATGTTTGTACAGGCAAGTTGTGAAATGAGGCTGGATCTTCTTTCATGTTGAAAGAAGGCCAAGGAATGACACAAACTATACCAATGCTTCTTCTACTTTTTCTTCTATCACAACCTGGGAGTCCTAGAAGTACAAGTCAACACAGTCCTATCCACACCCTCAGCAGTGTCAAGGTGGGATTGAATCATGACTAGCTCTGTTTTCAAAAAGTCTCACAGAAATACTTTTGCACAGACCTCCAAGGCTGTTTATTTCATATCAGTCTGATCACCTTACAAGAAAAATCATAACCTCCAGAATATAAGACCTGGTACCCTAGCCTCATAGTCCCAGAATAGAATATTTAGAAAGCATATTGACTGAAGACACCAACTGTTAAGATCTTAGCCTGCTACCTTTTCATTTATATCTCTGTTCCCATTTTCTCACTTCACTGGGTACAGTTAAGTAAAGGCAATAAACTGACAAAAATGAATTCCCCAAAGGAAATAAAGAAGAATTAAACATCCTCGTTCTATGTATTAGTTTCTGCACTACGTTAATGTTATGGCAAATGATAATGTCTATTCAATTTTCAAGTTATGTCTACATAATGGCTATAATTTCTCTCGTAAAAACCCATAGTGACAGATAAAGGCTATCTAATGCTGACTTTGTAAGCACTATATTTTCACTGAAACCAACACAGGAATCTCTGCTGCAATGAATATTTACATGTGAGATTGCATTCATTGCACAGGCTGCTCCACCACTAGCTTTGCTGATCTACCACGATACAAACTAAGCCACTAGTCTATATTATATTTGGGTTTGTTGGAAACACTAAAACTGGACTGGGACTGTCTTGTCACCGTAAATAACTACCAGGGAGTACACAGTGTATGGGTAGAAACTGTGTGTGAGTGTGTTCATTAAGCTTAAAGATTTCCTCTCCTTGTTTTAATCTTTACTACTACCAGCCTTATTTCGCACGAATATACGCCCCTTGGCCCGATGCTTAAATACTTCTTTCAACTTGCCTCTACAACCTTCATTTATTTCATTTTTTTTTTAACTCCGAAAGAATTCAGTTTAAATTGAAAGCACAATAACAGATTAAACAGGGAGTGTCTCCTGCAGACTTTAAGATGTTTGAATTTCCTTTCATTAACCTTGTTTGACTCTACTACCTCAGCAAATATAATGCACAAAGCCTAGCGCTATACTCAAAGGAAGCCCGCTTCATGAAATTCTAGACCCATTGAAAGATGATAGTTAGAAGGTCCCCTATAATAAATACATGTATGTGTTTGTTTGTTTGTTTATTTGATTATTATAATAGGGAGGAGAGGTTTATAAGTGTCAAATTAAGGCAAACGCAATGCCCTATCATGCTATTTCACATTTATATCTTCCCCCTCCCGCCCCCTAGTTCAGACCGGGTTTTTTCAGCTGTCATTGTATAGGCGTTGATTACCAGTACGCTGACGCTACCTTACACTGAGTTCGCAATTTAATAGCATGGCATCCATCTCTCAGGTGGGTGGATTTTTGAACATAGCGAAGTGTGAACCATGTATCTTCACATCCAAAAACGAAAATACGTAGCTTATCCAATTTAAATATGACTTATTAAGGCTGGCACTCTGTAGTATTCCTTCTATAAATAAAATTAGGGCACGCTGTTAATTCTTCCAGTATATCAACGTCTGCGGACATAGATAGTCCACTTCACGTTTCTCTTACTCCCTTCTGTTCACGAATTTACCACAGGACTATTGTGTTCCATGCATATAATGTGTGAATGAGCGAGAGCGCGGACATTTCTGGAAAACCCATAATTATACGCGCATGTAAAGCATTCTCTTCTTCTCTGAAGAAAAGCTTTGAATCCATATTTTCATGCGATCCCCAGAGCAGCCATAGCGAACACGAAATTTACGATGCCAGTTGAATGGCCCTTCCAGCAGTACGAACGTGAGAAGCCAGTAAGTCACACCTTCCCCATACTCCCTAGAAACTCCTCGTCGCTTCACCTGGCATAATGGTCTTTTAGATGAGAGATCGCACACTGAAGACAATCAAACTGGACCCAGTAGAGCAGATGATCAATATGAAGACACTAATTAAAGACCGACTACTGGCCATAGCAATAAAAGCCGGGACACTGGAAATAGACTAGAACATAAAAGCTGGAACACTGACATTAATGAAAGTCTTGTAGCCAATATCATACAGGATGCTAATTGCAGTTCTACTCTTCCCGGTCAGAAGATCGATTTGTTATTGAAAAACTACTGAACTGTCTGTAAGCCAGTGTGTCAGAATGCATTCGCTTCCATGCCTCGCTTATCCATCTTCAGCATCTCTCTACCACTCTGTCTTGTAACTGTTTTCTACCTCACATAATACTTATCGCATTATTTCGTTGCATCAGAATCTTTGTCTTTTCAATAATCTGTTTTGAACTAGAATGGTTACTTTTGTAACTCCCCTAAAGAAAAATCAATGACACAGAAATATATACGTGCAATGAATCTTTGTATAATGAATCATCAAGGTCGAAGAAACAAGTACCGTTTACACACTCTGAATCAATGACAGAAACAAACGCGGAAGATTTAGTCTGCTTAACGCGTATTTATGTATCCTAATGTCCATTCACTTGCAAATCATCCAATTCCAAACAATGGCACTGATCGGCTGATCAACTGACTGATTAAGAAGTTGTTCGATCGATGATTTGACAATCCGCAACAAGTATACACTGACATATGGACGGACAGATAGTGAGAAATACTTAAATAAGACAGACAGATATCGAGAAGATGAGCGATAACAGAATGAGAGGCACTGTAGGTTAAGAAACAGAAATCACACCACACAAAACAACCTGGAGTTAGCAACGATAATTCACACTGATCTACGTCATCAGGATATAAACAAAAAGAAACAAGTCATAATCGCGAAGAAAAGTAATTCTGCTGAGATGTGGAGAAATGTTATCTTGCGTAATACACAGCAGGATATTTGACGTATACTCCATAAAGCTAATTAGAGACTTTCCCCAGCAGGAGGGTTCGCAAAAACACTTGGGGTGGGGTAGGTTAGGGTGGGGGTATGTGGCTCGTACAATAAGTTGATTAGGTGCTGCTGCCGCCCCTGACCTCGCTCCTCCAGAAAAATATAAACGGGTGGGTGGATGAGTGAGTGAATATGGGTGGAGGGGTCAAAAGAGGGAGCGAGCGAGCGGGTGAGCATGAGCGAGAGAAGAGAGAGAGGAGAGAAGGTTGGGGNGGGGGGGGGGGGGGTGATGAACTATATTTTCACATACGTGAGTGGATGAAAGGAGGAACAAAAAGCAGCTGAAAGAATAGCAACCAATTACAATTAAACTCTATCTCGAGAGACAATGCTCATCAAAGTTTTTAACCAGAAAACCATCACGAATTAATGATTAATGAATTAGTGGACAAATGAAGGAAAGACAAAGAAACCATTACTTCAGTTTTGGAAAATCGTCCGCAAAACAGCAGTTTCCTTCAGCTAGCCACTGATTCTAACAGAGAAACGGAAGAATGAATGAATTACAGTGAAACCTCGATATTAAGTATCTCAATAACAAGTACACTTCATTATTAGATATGAATTTCACCTGCACGGATTCATCTATTTTATGCCTTCAGTAAACTAAACCTGAAATAACTCTTCCGGTGGACCTCGATAAAAAGTACATGTACAGCTCAATAATAAGCAAAGCACACTTTTTCCGATTCAGAACGGCACATTTATAATTTCTGTCATGCAGCGACAAAATACTGCATAACCACAAAACCAAACTACGATTATACGGTGTATTGTCACTGCACAGCAAAATTATCGAGGCTTGCCTGTAATGAGCTACAAATCTTCACTAGTACAGGGTGTGACAGACCATCCGTCACATCTCATACCACCCTCCCACATAACGCTATCCCACCTCTGATTCCACATCTTATTCTTATTAACTGCTTCGCCTCAACAATCTGGCTGGTTTGCGGTAATACATAATATGTGTGCATTATTTCATTTAACCACAAACAAGTGATGTGGGAGATTCTAATTAAGCTTGACTCTGCGATGAATCATTACTAGTCAATGTACAACTCTGCTATAAAAGTGAAACTGATTGCCTGATCTAGCTTTATTTAACGTCCCCCAAGGCAAGGTGGCCATAATCGGGGTGTAGAGTGGAATCTAAATAATATGTATTTTCTCGTTGCTTAGAAAAAGTATACCTACTATTATTATTGGTATTTACTGTCGTGGTCCACTTGAATAATGAATAACACAAAAAACGAGAGAGTAATGAATCCGTGCATGTGAAAATCATACTTAGTAACAACGATGAGTACTTAATGTCGAGGCTTAACTGTATTTTGTCCAACTGAAACCACTTCTTGCCCTTACTGTAGCAGCAATACTTTGCGCTCAATTCGAAAAAAACATACTGTACAGTAATACCCCTAAAAACACGACCAGTGTTTCGGCAGTGAGGCTCCCGAAATAATCGACCGTGTTATCTAGGTGGCCAGCTTAACCACTGGACACCTGGAGCTTAACAGTTTATGTGTGTGTTCCGTGTATGCCCGTGTCTCCTCATGGTTTGTTTTTTTCCGGCTCAACACAAAACTATCCATGATGATGACGTAACTGCTCGCACTGAAGGATTTTCAAAGTCTAGATAATGATGACAGTACATGTGATGACAATTATATTATAATAATGATGACGACAGTAACAATGATTTCGATGATGGATCGTTCTCAATTTGTCAACTCCAGCAAAGCTCACTTCCGACTGCGTCTTCAAATTTCGCTTCCGAAAGTGACACCTGCATCAAATAAAAGCCCAGTGTAACTGACCATATCAGCCAATCATATTCCTCCGACAATGGAACAGTGGATAGCAGAAATAATGATTGCTGAAATCGTGGTCTAGCAATGCCCAGATGAACGTGCATGCCCACTAACTGAGTGAGATAATTTGCTCTCTCTCAGAGGTTGGTCTAGCCTTTCACATCTTTAACGTTCACGAACAACGAGTACACAAAGGCTGTCCAAAATGAATGAACGGACAAGCACTCTCTTCCCTCTCTGTCTCTCTCTACTCTCTGTCTCTCTCACTCTTATGGCACAATACGTCCAGTATCAATCGTGTTGCCATGGTTTCCTCGCCGTCTCGTTACTATAGAGGCGTGGCGATTTTCATCGAATGAGAACAATGGAGGCACCGCTTGTATCATCAATGAGCACGCGCCCGGGCTTCTCCTTACGGTGTATATATATTATGTGAGTGTGTGCGTGCGCGCCTTACTTCTGTCATTACAGAAAGATTATCTCTTCATTCCTGTTTCATAATCCTATTCTCTCGCTTTCTTCCTCTCTCACATATACTCTTTGACCAGACAGATTTACAAGACTAGCTCAACCATATTATTTTCCGATCAACAGTCAGCAGTCAACTGTCTTCTCTCTTCTCTTTCCTATAAAGGTGCACTTTGCTTCAGAGTAAGTCTTCTTTTATAATAATGTTGCTATCATAACAATCCGACGTCATATACGTTTGTGGAGTGGAGACGCCCTATGTCATACAGGCTTTTTCAATCGCATGATGAACATTTCAGTAAGGTGTAAAAGCTCTTTATAACTATAGCATGAACTCCACGAATGCCCTTAATAAGTACAGCATAAACTCCACCAACGCCTGCGTTGCCCTGCCCCGTTCTCTCTCTCTCTCTCTCTCTCTCTCTCTCTCTTTCTCTCTCTCTCTCTCTCTTTCTGTACTAGTATTACAAGGTGGTTGTCTCACAGCGCGAGTGTTATCTTATGAAAGCAAGATTACCTATCTCCCTTTCAGGAGTCCTCCATCAGTATACTATACCATATGCAACCGGACCCCTCATAATTATGCTCATCACCATGGCAATGAGCAGTAATTTCTTTCTCTCTCTCCCCACTCCCGCAGCTCTCTCTCTCTCTCTCTTTTATGGTTATCTCACAGTATGAGTCTCCTCTTAAGCCGACAGAACTATCTGTCGCTCTTTCAGGTGTGTTTGCTGATGTGTTATGTCTTCTCTCTTCGACGACTACGACGTCGATCAATATTTTGTTCCTTTCATATCGACGCCGGCGATTTCGCTAAATCTTTCCATCTCCTTTTCTACATAAGCATGCCACCATGATAATCCACCCTCTTTGCTCCTCCTATAACCAAAGTCCCTAGGGTACATGGTCGAACTTCTCCTGTTATTATATCCTCGAGACATTTGAGTGATAAACTGGATATGTGCGTTACGTGGCTCACAACCATCTCCATCGACCTCTTAGTCTTACTAATTGCTTATCTACCTCTAACCAACGCAGGGAGAAAGTACGGACTGAAACTGTTGTTTCAAGCCACTTTTCTCGTATTTCAGGTGTTTCCCTTCCTCAATTTACTTTACTTCCAGCCTACGGGGAAAGCCTAATGGCGAGTTGCTGTAAAGTAAAACAAATCTGCAAGAAAACAAAACCTGACTGACAGATATCACAGTGTGGCTTGACTCAGCCTAATGGAGACCAACCGCGAAACCGATTACAGAAGCATTAAAAACTGTCGTGGTTGTTTATATTCAAATACTCTTAATTATGTCTTCCTGTTTATGCAAGACAATATTATCCGATGGCATTTTTGAAAATGAAAAATTGTCTATACGTTTTCACTATAAAATGTGTCTGATGGCAAAAATAGTCATGATGTCAATAGTTACTAATGAGGTATTTTCAGACGGGTCAGTTACACCAGGTGATCTAGGGATTGCTAGGATATTTTGATAAATGACGAGTAATCATACATGAGCGTGAGCAAGAATTCCTAGGTCACGTGATGGAGCTGAAAATACCTAATTATTTACTAATTTGTAAGTTAAGGTCACTGGCACGAGTTAGCGACGATGTAGGAGGACAGCCAACGCAGAATGTTTGCAAAGAAAGCCATAGGGAAAACATCAATTTTGACTGGTTGAAATGAACTTACAACAGGTCCTCTACGCTTTGTCTCGGATAACAAGCAGATCCGCACCCTTTGTCTGATTTCAAAATATAAGACAAGATGCATTCGAACCACAATACTAATACGAGAGAAAGAAAGAGAAAACAAAAGTCATGCACTCGTCTAAACTTAAGCCTCCTCACACAAAATTCAAACAAAACAAAACAACACAACACAACCGCACAGTTCGTATGCTTGTGTCATCACACAATATCTTTCACCAAAAAAAAGTTCCACCATGAATAATCCTGCATCTTGCCTCACGCAAGGGTGTGAGCTGTCATACAGTGATGCAAAAAGGAGAAAACGATACAAAACTTGAAGTTCTTCAAAGACGCATCCGCAACAAAACGAAACAACCAGGATTTTTTTTCTTACTTATGCTGGTATATCATTATACTATGTCCTATACATAACGGTTCACGTTGAACAATCCTGTTCCATCTCTCACGCGAACGTGTGAGCTGCCAAACACTGATGCAAACGGGAAACAACGATAACAACAAAAAAAAATCTTTCATCTGATACATTGCCATGTGCCGTGTACAAATTAAAAACAAAATAATCATTAATTATTCCGGTCGACATAAAAGGTGAAAGGAGAGCATGTTCAAAGTGCCTGCGGGAAAAAAAAAGCATAAAATACCCCAAGGAGAAGACAACAACAACAACAACAACAAAAACAACCAACATGAATTCATAGGCATTGATTACAACACATCATCTACGCACAGCGTCAGATACAATATACTGTACCGAGCAACATTCGATGCAGATTGGAAGCTCATGGCTGACTTTATGATAAAAGACTTCGTGTATTCCAACTACAATGAAAATAAAAGGAAAAAAGAAAGTCATGCACTTTTCTAAATTTAGATCTAGCCTTTTTCAAACGAAAGCAAAACAAAACATCTTCCATCCGCACAATTCTTAACCTTGTGTTTTATCATAACATTCTGTCGTATGCATTATGGTCGGCTTTTGCTCATGAAAAACAATGTTGTTTCTTGTCTCACACGAGTGTGATGATGATGGTGGGCTATATCGTTTCTGGGTATCGATACGTTCACATAATCAGCGATTTCGATGTCTGTCTCAAACTCCAACTCTGGAATCTCGATACCATTTCCACACTTTCAATGCAAGCGGCGAGTTTGTCTGGCGTGAGTCGCCGAAGGTATCATGAGTACTGAAAGGTTTTAAGAGTATCGAAAGACGCTGCCTATCTCCATTTGAGTATCTAAATCAATACAAAATAGATCAAGAGGACTGAATACCGCTACACCTAAAAAGTCAGGTATCGGCCCATCTCGAGCGTGTGAGTTGCCTCCTACCTCCCGAGAGAATCTTTAGGAATTCATCGACATAGCAATTATACGGATGGCTTCAGTCACGACTCTGCGTAGACAAGCCAAGCCAACCAAAATCGGCACAAGGCCAAAAGATTTCTTTGGCATCCAGCAACAGCGACTTTTATTGGGCTAGGTTATGTCTGTGTTATTCTGTTCTACTACACTCACATGGCAATGCAAGGCACCGTTTCTCCCTTTGAAACTTATAAGCTACTTTGGTAATGAGCACGATTTATCTGTATGTTTCCCTTCTTCCTTTCATCTCTCCCTTCCTGTGTCTTCCCTCTTTCTCTCTTTCGTAAGCCACACAAACACATCTATGACTATTCTCTTCTCACGTGCCCACGGCCCGGCTTTTCTCGCTCGCTCGCTCTCTCTCTCTCTCTCTCTCTCTCTCCGTTCCCTCTCTCTCACTCTGCCTCTTTCTCATAAATACTCGAAATACGTACAAAACGATTCCCTCAATGTCGCTTTCTCAAACAAACAGAGAATGTGATGTAGACAATTTGATCTACTTTCGAGACCTTAGGATGAAATGAATGTGGCAGTAGCGGTGTGGTAATGATGGTGGTGGAGGTGGCAGTAGTGGTGGTGACGCTAGTAGCAGTGGTGGTGGTGGTGATGATGGAAGTGGTCCATTATTGTCAAGACCAACACATCAAGGGATGTAATCCAAATGGAAGTAAAGTATGATGGAGACATAACTAATCAAAATTGGTAATTTAATATCTCTTTCGCTTAGTCCTTCCTCTTGAGCTTATCTTGTCATCAAGTCGAAGAACATGTGAGTGGGTGCGAGGACAGATTGGAAAAGAGGGAATGAATGATCAGTTTACATAACTAGTCAAACGTTTTTCCTGACATTGTGAGACGAGAATGAGGGAGGGAGGGAGACAGACAGAGGTAGAAAGTGCTAGCAAGGATGAACGGAAATGGATAGAGGACCCACCTTCTCTCTCCCCCCCCCCCCCCCCCCNCCCCCTAAAAAAAACAACAACAACACCACACACACATTAGAAAGGTTATTTTCGCAAAAATGACCTGTACATTTGAATTATATCGCGCAGGCAACATGATGGAAGAGAGAAAACGTGAGAGGGCAAGAGACAGCACAGCAGCAGAAAGCCAGAAGCGAAAAGAGAAGGGAAAGGAACCGATGGCGCTGTCATCCATTAGGAAGATTATTACAATTATGTTCAAGCATAGACCATTGGGGGGAATAATATGCCTACTCGTTTTCTCTCCGCTATGCCGGTGTCTGATTGCTTATGTAAGATAACCAGCGTTAGCTGGGTAGAAGATTGGCTTCGGTGTGCTTTTACAAAAAGGGGTGGTGACAATGTAAAGAGTGGTTGGGAATGGTGGTCAGAGGATAATGATAGCGATGATGATGATGGTGATGATGATGATGATGTCGAAAATAATGAGAAGGATGATAGTGGCGATGATGGACATTATTTTATAGAAAGACAGTGAAGTGATGGTGCCAATAACTGCACTTGATGACAGTGATCCAGATGACGATGACGACGGTGATGATGACACAGATGGTGATGGTGATAGCGGTAATGATTATTGAAATAACAGTGATACCGACATTTTTCGCACCGTAGAGAATAAAAATCACTGAGAAAACGAAAGAGATACAGAAAGAGGGAGAGAGAAAGACATGAGGGAGAGAGAGAGAGAGAGAGAGCGAAATAGAAACAGACAGAGAAGGCCGGCGAGTAAGCACTCAGGTCTTTTCCATTTCATACAGGAACTGAGATGCGGTCACATTCTACGGATACAGTACTCTATTGCTTGCTCGATGGTTCACACTTTCAAAGAGAGGCGACAAGGAAGCGATTATATGCAACAGATGACACAGTATTGTATGAACTAGGCAGCCGGGGTATCATGAGGCTTTTCGCTCCTCTCGCTTACACTCATAAATTATGCAAGATCATTTGTGGTGGTTTTTTTTTGTTTTTTTTTTAAAGAATCTATTAATAGGCCAATTCACTGGTTGTGTTCTACCCTATTAATCCGCTTATCATTTAAAATCCTCCTTGGACCCTGCCAACCAACGTCAGAATTCATAGTATGATGTGAAGTCGGGATAATGTGTGTGAAAGGAAGAATAAGATACCAGAACAAAAAGAAAAAGAAAAAAACAGAGGATTATAAAGTTAGAAAGAAGCATGGAGGACGGGTACTAAAGAGCAGGTAAAAGATTTTGAGGTGAAGAACGTGCCAGCGGAGAAAGACGAAGACTGAAGTGGTTTGGAGACTGTGTGAAAGGAGCAGGATGATGATGATGATGATGATGATGATGATGATGCATGGAGGGAGGGACATGGAAAAACAAGGAACTGGACCTGGATGAAAGATCAAAATGGTAACTGGAACAAGACGGAAACCAACGACGATAAAAATGAGACACAAATGACGAAGATGACAACAGCGGTACCAGCAACAGCAAAGACACCATCTACAGATACTGTACGAGAAAGGGCGTCGCATACAAATGAGACAGTGAGAGTGAGAGAGAGAGAGTGTGTGAGAGAGAGAGGGGGGAAGAGAGAGAGAGAGAAAGAGAGAAAGAGAGAAAGAGAGAGAGAGAGAAGCTGTATTGTATTACCATTAGCATCGTTGCCTGTAGCGAACGAGAGACAAACCACTGCCATGCCGAATGAGATGAAAACCGGGTGGTGTAATCCTACACGCTTTTAATAGTACTGACTGATTTCGGTTGTATGGATTTCCCACTTGAACAAAAAACAATATCCATGAATAGCCTATTAGTGGGTGTGGTTAAAGACTACAAAAAGGGCAGGCACAGGGAATCTAAGTATGAAGCACAGAGGACAGAAAATACCCATGGATTTCCAGGAAAAGCTTGGGGCTTTCCTTCAAAATTCTCTTGAGTGCCTTTACTGGATATGTGAATTACGGAAATGCTGCAGAACACACTCAAGTTAGTCAAGGTCTATTATCTTCAATCATTAAGACCTGCAAGCTGCCACTTCACGCGCCGTTCTTTATATTACTTTACCTCTGCAGCGACATGCATGCAATATTATAAATTATGAATTTACATGTTTTCACTGACAGCCTCCACCTGAAGTATTCGTGAAACAAACCAGAAGATTTAAACTAAAGCTCACAAGGTAAGGTCAGGAGTCTACCAGGTTTTCCCAAAGTGAAGAAAATATTCTCTCGAAAATTTCAGAATGACACACTGAAACTCTTGATCCGATACATCCAACAGATAGATGCTGATACCAACTGGAAAAACACGGCCAAAAAAAAATAATTGTGTGTCGCCAGTGCCCAAGAGCTCATAAGTACTCACATACGCATACACTAAAGACATAAACGTTAAAGTGACACTAACCGAACCACACCAAATAATCATAAGTATGTGGACTGCACCAATACTCGGCAGCGTCATAATCTATCTATGGTAAGGGTGATAGGTATCAAGAGAACGCAAACCTTCTTAGCAAACCACTGAAAGTACAGTACATTTCTAAGAGACTACGCCACATCAGCAAACATGACCTGTGTAAATATCACCTGTATAGCTGTATAGAGCCAAATTTAAACACCAGCACATCACAACTAAGCAATGAATTTCGCCACCGGGAAACTGGTCTATATCGCGATAAGAACAACCATATAGTCAAGCAATAAAGAAACAGCATTTAGTAAACGTGAGCTTAAAACGTTCAATATGAAAACAAACGTTACTCCTTCCTTCAATATCATCATCATCATCATCATCATAATCACCACCACCACCACCACCACCGACAACAACAACAACAACAACAACAACAACAACAACAACAACAACAAACAACTGCAAGAACAAAAGTTGGCAAACATGGTCCTAACCAAACGTAAACGTTACGGAATGTACCACTCAAGTCATGGAAGCAAATAAGCAAATGATGCTTCACGAATGTTTGGTTGTCAAGGATCAGTGGTTGGCATGCATTCCCATAACATACATCCAGGTTAGCTTTGCTCCTTGTTGCTTAAGAGAAAAAGTCCCCCAAAAACAGTGCAAATACCATAATGTGCACACCATTGCTAACATTTCGGTCTACAGCATATATTTATGAATTAAAATATGTCATGTTGTTTTATGACTTTGTAAACCAATTCGAGGCTATTTGAGATTTTGCGCATTAATGGTGGGATCTCTTACCATCGTAAGAATTATAGTAACTCAGCATGTTGAATGCCATTAAGTGTACATTCAGCACAGATGCACTAATCTAATTCTGGCGATGGTAAGAGATCTCTTCGTTAATGCGCAAGCTCTTAAATATCTCGTATACATTTTGTTGTATAACAACAATAATAACAATAACAGAAACAAAAGCCGCTGCAGCAAAATCAACAAGGTATTCATAAATGCCGGTGATGATAAAATTCTGATGTTGTGAATCTCTCCTTTCATATACATTCCCTCACTAGTTTACACATTAAGCCTTATTCCACATTATGTCGTCCGAACCGGTTTATCCTTCGGAAAGAAAAAAAAAAAACGTTTCTACGTAACGGGGTATTTCAATAAAAGAAAATCAAAAACAGATCTTTCTTCGGTTGATAAATCCATCTTTAGGTTTAGCTGCTTAATGAGACTAGAGAAACTTCTGAATGACACCAATCAACTACAAATATACAGCACAAACATGACTGGAGATATCAGGAGGAAGCCATAATATATCTGGAATCTGGGTACCTACTTGTTCGTAACGTTTTTGTTTTGTTTTGTTTTTCGCATAGGGGGGAAACATTTTTTCGAGTATCATTATCTCCTGCTGCGGCAAATAAATAGTAAGGGATAGAGATACTTCTGTAGGGAATGCAACAGTACAGACTAATCGCCAACTGGACACACACACCCTATCCAAGACAACCTTAAGCTAATTCGTCGACACGAATACAACATCACCGATCTGCCACTAGTTCTTGTAGTTGTAACCAATGGAAAACATAAAATCGAGCTAACTAAGCGTTCTAAACAATCAACCCATAACAGATGGTTCATGCAACGAGGCTGACAAACGCAAGGTTCTAGTAAGAAACGAGTTTTAGAGGTTTAATTCGGGAATTGGGCAAGGAGGACAGCCGAAAAAAAGCCTACATGCAGTACATGCCCGAGATAGATGAATCGGGATAATACCCCAACAAATGTTTCTAATTTATTTAGATCCGTCTACATTTCATGTCAGTTCACAATTCACTGCAAGTCTTCAAATCTTGCTGATAAAGCGTCGCGTCATTGCGATGCTACATACCAAGACAGAGTACCTCAGAATGGAAACAGACTTTTTTGTGACCTTTTTTTTTTTTTTGCACTGTGGTTATTCACTGCACTGTCGCTGAATGAAGAAAGCACCCTCACAAAATTTACTTTCGCCCTGAGTTTTGGACTGGCCTAATACACGTACAAAGTTTCTCCCATTATTCTAGTTGCGAGAAAACAAGTTGTTTCAGTGGTCTCGCACACAGTAACGATGCACATTGACCGCAGTAAAAGTGATATGTTAATACATGATAGCTAGAATAAAAAGAAATGAATGTTGATTTACTTTGACAAAAAAAAAAAACAACAAAAACCAAGGACTACGCCTCTCATTTCTCACACAGTTTTGATAAACTGTTCAAGCCAGTTATAACTGTATCAAATGAATCTACAATGTAACTTGCATGCTCTGACAAAAGCTAATCTAATGCTTCATAAAGACTGACCGTCTGAATAGAGAACTGGCTTGCAAGAAAAGATTATTACATAACTCAACACTGACAGAAACCAACCATTTGTTTTCATCATCAGGCCATGATCACTAAAGACACATGAACATAACTCCAGATATCCACAAAAATCAACGGGAACATGAGCAGGGTTTCTCTGAACCGTTAAATAACGGCATAAACCAAACCTTTCTGATAAAAGCTGAACTTCCCTGCTAACCAACATAAACAGCCTATGACATAACACAAACTATCGCACACTAAACAAACTACTTTTATGCCTCCACTGTTGCTAATAAACAGTAATGAAAGGTTACTTCTGAGCGAGGATGCTCTACATGAGAATCACGTCACATTGTTTCGTTGCATGCAAGGCAATGCTGGGAATAAAAACAAATACTTCAACAACAGAAACAGCCTATGCCAGACAGCATGGCACTCTGAAGGCGAGGCAGCTGTATCGATGCTTGAAATAGCACTGGCACGCCAGAGGTAGGAAGGGTGGGGACTGCCTCTAGGACACCCATGGCACAGAGGGGAGGACGACGACGGCACGTGAGAGAGAGAGAGAGTGAGCGAAAAGGCGAAGTTATGATGTGGGTTCGAAGGGATTCTTCTCAATGAAAAGATCGAGAGCGAGAGAGAGAGAGAGCGAGGGAATGAGAGAGGATAGAGAGACACTGCAAGACAGATTGGGAGAGAGACACGGGATAAACAGCGGGGAAAGACCTCGAGAGATAGCGACGACTGGCGAAACCATGTTATCAATACTCTAGACAGTCTTAAAAGTATCCCGATGAGGACGGAGGCCAGTTCAATTTCTGTGTCGCAGCAGCCAATGGAGATAAGAAAGGTGGAAGCTGCGGCAGCAGAGAGCGGCCACTTGGCGTGCTCGCGTCATCACTCTGTACTCGTCCCTTCTTCTGATTCTCCTCCAGAGCTGCCGTTCACTGGGGGACAGCGCAAGGTGTGGCGACAAATAATTACTGTGTACGGATTTCCCGTCATGTTTACTCGACGGGCCGATCGTCATATATGAACAGTTGAAAATCAGATGTACTATAGCAAAACTTTTTTCTTTCACTATTCCTCCCTCCCC